>CM057740.1:9016404-9456404 GCA_030064425.1 Trapa bicornis
GATTCCCCTAGCACTTAATGGCATTTCTTAGAGTTTGTTAGCGTTTCATAGCATTCCTTAGAGTTTATTAGGGTATTTTAATGAGTTTTTAGGGTTTATTTGCATTTCTTAGTGTTTCTTGGGGCTTATTAGCATTTTTTATCGTTTGGTAGGGTTTCTTAGCACTTTTTAGTGTTTCTTAGGTTTTTATAGGGTTTTTTAGGGTTTTTGAGCATTTATTAGGCTTTCTTAGCGTTTCTTTGGTTTTCTTAGACTTCCATAAGAGGTTCTTAGTGTTTCTTAGCATTTATTCGGGTTTCCTAACATTTCTTACCGGTTCTAAGTGTTTTGTAGCGATTCTTAGCATTTTTTTAGCGTTTTCGGGGATTTCTTAGTGTTTTTCAGGGTTTCTTATATTTTCTTAGTATTTTAATGGATTTCTCATCATTTCTTAGTGTTTCTCAGCATTTTTTAGGGTTTTATAGGGTTTCTTAGCATATTTCTTAACGATTCTTAGCATTTTTTAGCGTTTCTCAGTGTTCTTTATGGTTTTTTTTGCGTTACTTAGCATTTCTTATAGTTTTTTTTAGCATTTCTTACGGTTTTATAAGTTTTCTGAGCGTTTCTTAGTCTTTTATAGCATTTCTTAGAGCTTATTAGCGTCTCTTAGGGTTACTTAACGGTTCTTAGCATTTCTGAGTTTCTTAAGGGTTCTTAGGGTTTTTTTTTTATCGTTTACTATTGTTTCCTGGCGTTTCTTAGTGTTTCTTAGTGATTCTTAGCATTTTTTTAGCGTTCCTTGCTGTTTTTTTAGGGTTTCTTATCCTTACTTAGCATTTCTTAGTGTTTTTCTTAGCGTTTCTTAGTGTTTTTCTTAGCGTTTGTTAGCATTTCTTAGAGCTTTTTAGAGTTTTTATGGTTTGTTATGGTTTTTTAAGGGGTTTTTAGTGTTTTTTAGGGTTTCTTTACATTTCTTAGGGCATCTTGGGGGGCTAATTAGCATTTCTTAGGGATTCTTACCGTTTCTTAGGGTTTATTAGCGTTCCTTATTGTTTCCTGGCTGTTCTTAGCATTTTTTTAGCGTTTCTTGGGGTTTCTTATAGTTACTTAGCATTTCTTATAGTTTCTTAGCATTTCTTAGTATTTCCCAGCGTTTCTTAGGGTTTTATATGGGTTTTTAGAGATTCTCAGCATTTCTTAGTGTTTCTTAGGCTTTTCCTAGCACTTAACGTCATTTCTTAGAGTTTGTTAGCATTTCATAGGGTTACTTAATGGTTCTTAGCATTTCTTAGGGTTCCATAAGGGTTCTTAGGGTTTTTTTATCGTTTCTTATCGTTTACTATCGTTTCCTAGTGTTTCTTAGTGATTCTTAGCATTTTTTAGCGTTCCTTGGTGTTTTTTTAGGGTTTCTTATCGTTACTTAGCATTTCTCATAATTTCTTAGCATTTCTTAGTGTTTTTCTTAGCGTTTGTTAGCATTTCTTAGAGCTTTTTAGAGTTTTTATGGTTTGTTATGGTTTTTTAAGGTGTTTTTAGTGTATTTTTTAGGGTTTCTTTACATTTCTTAGTATTTCTTAGGGCTTCTTGGGGAGCTAATTAGCAATCCTTAGGGATTCTTACCGTTTCTTAGGGTTTATTAGCGTTCCTTATTGTTTCCTGGCCGTTCTTAGCATTTTTTTAACGTTTCTTGGGGTTTCCTATAGTTACTTAGCATTTCTTAGTGTTTCCTAGCGTTTCTTAGGGTTTTATAGGGGTTTTTAGAGTTTCTCAGCGTTTCTTAGGATTCCCCTAGCACTTAATGGCATTTCTTAGAGTTTGTTAGCGTTTCATAGCATTCCTTAGAGTTTATTAGGGTATTTTAATGAGTTTTTAGGGTTTATTTGCATTTCTTAGTGTTTCTTGGGGCTTATTAGCATTTTTTATCGTTTGGTAGGGTTTCTTAGCACTTTTTAGTGTTTCTTAGGTTTTTATAGGGTTTTTTAGGGTTTTTGAGCATTTATTAGGCTTTCTTAGCGTTTCTTTGGTTTTCTTAGACTTCCATAAGAGGTTCTTAGTGTTTCTTAGCATTTATTCGGGTTTCCTAACATTTCTTACCGGTTCTAAGTGTTTTGTAGCGATTCTTAGCATTTTTTTAGCGTTTTCGGGGATTTCTTAGTGTTTTTCAGGGTTTCTTATATTTTCTTAGTATTTTAATGGATTTCTCATCATTTCTTAGTGTTTCTCAGCATTTTTTAGGGTTTTATAGGGTTTCTTAGCATATTTCTTAACGATTCTTAGCATTTTTTAGCGTTTCTCAGTGTTCTTTATGGTTTTTTTTGCGTTACTTAGCATTTCTTATAGTTTTTTTTAGCATTTCTTACGGTTTTATAAGTTTTCTGAGCGTTTCTTAGTCTTTTATAGCATTTCTTAGAGCTTATTAGCGTCTCTTAGGGTTACTTAACGGTTCTTAGCATTTCTGAGTTTCTTAAGGGTTCTTAGGGTTTTTTTTTTATCGTTTACTATTGTTTCCTGGCGTTTCTTAGTGTTTCTTAGTGATTCTTAGCATTTTTTTAGCGTTCCTTGCTGTTTTTTTAGGGTTTCTTATCCTTACTTAGCATTTCTTAGTGTTTTTCTTAGCGTTTCTTAGTGTTTTTCTTAGCGTTTGTTAGCATTTCTTAGAGCTTTTTAGAGTTTTTATGGTTTGTTATGGTTTTTTAAGGGGTTTTTAGTGTTTTTTAGGGTTTCTTTACATTTCTTAGGGCATCTTGGGGGGCTAATTAGCATTTCTTAGGGATTCTTACCGTTTCTTAGGGTTTATTAGCGTTCCTTATTGTTTCCTGGCTGTTCTTAGCATTTTTTTAGCGTTTCTTGGGGTTTCTTATAGTTACTTGGGGTTTCTTATAGTTACTTAGCATTTCTTAGTATTTCCCAGCGTTTCTTAGGGTTTTATATGGGTTTTTAGAGATTCTCAGCATTTCTTAGTGTTTCTTAGGCTTTTCCTAGCACTTAACGTCATTTCTTAGAGTTTGTTAGCATTTCATAGGGTTACTTAATGGTTCTTAGCATTTCTTAGGGTTCCATAAGGGTTCTTAGGGTTTTTTTATCGTTTCTTATCGTTTACTATCGTTTCCTAGTGTTTCTTAGTGATTCTTAGCATTTTTTAGCGTTCCTTGGTGTTTTTTTAGGGTTTCTTATCGTTACTTAGCATTTCTCATAATTTCTTAGCATTTCTTAGTGTTTTTCTTAGCGTTTGTTAGCATTTCTTAGAGCTTTTTAGAGTTTTTATGGTTTGTTATGGTTTTTTAAGGTGTTTTTAGTGTATTTTTTAGGGTTTCTTTACATTTCTTAGTATTTCTTAGGGCTTCTTGGGGAGCTAATTAGCAATCCTTAGGGATTCTTACCGTTTCTTAGGGTTTATTAGCGTTCCTTATTGTTTCCTGGCCGTTCTTAGCATTTTTTTAACGTTTCTTGGGGTTTCCTATAGTTACTTAGCATTTCTTAGTGTTTCCTAGCGTTTCTTAGGGTTTTATAGGGGTTTTTAGAGTTTCTCAGCGTTTCTTAGGATTCCCCTAGCACTTAATGGCATTTCTTAGAGTTTGTTAGCGTTTCATAGCATTCCTTAGAGTTTATTAGGGTATTTTAATGAGTTTTTAGGGTTTATTTGCATTTCTTAGTGTTTCTTGGGGCTTATTAGCATTTTTTATCGTTTGGTAGGGTTTCTTAGCACTTTTTAGTGTTTCTTAGGTTTTTATAGGGTTTTTTAGGGTTTTTGAGCATTTATTAGGCTTTCTTAGCGTTTCTTTGGTTTTCTTAGACTTCCATAAGAGGTTCTTAGTGTTTCTTAGCATTTATTCGGGTTTCCTAACATTTCTTACCGGTTCTAAGTGTTTTGTAGCGATTCTTAGCATTTTTTTAGCGTTTTCGGGGATTTCTTAGTGTTTTTCAGGGTTTCTTATATTTTCTTAGTATTTTAATGGATTTCTCATCATTTCTTAGTGTTTCTCAGCATTTTTTAGGGTTTTATAGGGTTTCTTAGCATATTTCTTAACGATTCTTAGCATTTTTTAGCGTTTCTCAGTGTTCTTTATGGTTTTTTTTGCGTTACTTAGCATTTCTTATAGTTTTTTTTAGCATTTCTTACGGTTTTATAAGTTTTCTGAGCGTTTCTTAGTCTTTTATAGCATTTCTTAGAGCTTATTAGCGTCTCTTAGGGTTACTTAACGGTTCTTAGCATTTCTGAGTTTCTTAAGGGTTCTTAGGGTTTTTTTTTTATCGTTTACTATTGTTTCCTGGCGTTTCTTAGTGTTTCTTAGTGATTCTTAGCATTTTTTTAGCGTTCCTTGCTGTTTTTTTAGGGTTTCTTATCCTTACTTAGCATTTCTTAGTGTTTTTCTTAGCGTTTCTTAGTGTTTTTCTTAGCGTTTGTTAGCATTTCTTAGAGCTTTTTAGAGTTTTTATGGTTTGTTATGGTTTTTTAAGGGGTTTTTAGTGTTTTTTAGGGTTTCTTTACATTTCTTAGGGCATCTTGGGGGGCTAATTAGCATTTCTTAGGGATTCTTACCGTTTCTTAGGGTTTATTAGCGTTCCTTATTGTTTCCTGGCTGTTCTTAGCATTTTTTTAGCGTTTCTTGGGGTTTCTTATAGTTACTTAGCATTTCTTATAGTTTCTTAGCATTTCTTAGTATTTCCCAGCGTTTCTTAGGGTTTTATATGGGTTTTTAGAGATTCTCAGCATTTCTTAGTGTTTCTTAGGCTTTTCCTAGCACTTAACGTCATTTCTTAGAGTTTGTTAGCATTTCATAGGGTTACTTAATGGTTCTTAGCATTTCTTAGGGTTCCATAAGGGTTCTTAGGGTTTTTTTATCGTTTCTTATCGTTTACTATCGTTTCCTAGTGTTTCTTAGTGATTCTTAGCATTTTTTAGCGTTCCTTGGTGTTTTTTTAGGGTTTCTTATCGTTACTTAGCATTTCTCATAATTTCTTAGCATTTCTTAGTGTTTTTCTTAGCGTTTGTTAGCATTTCTTAGAGCTTTTTAGAGTTTTTATGGTTTGTTATGGTTTTTTAAGGTGTTTTTAGTGTATTTTTTAGGGTTTCTTTACATTTCTTAGTATTTCTTAGGGCTTCTTGGGGAGCTAATTAGCAATCCTTAGGGATTCTTACCGTTTCTTAGGGTTTATTAGCGTTCCTTATTGTTTCCTGGCCGTTCTTAGCATTTTTTTAACGTTTCTTGGGGTTTCCTATAGTTACTTAGCATTTCTTAGTGTTTCCTAGCGTTTCTTAGGGTTTTATAGGGGTTTTTAGAGTTTCTCAGCGTTTCTTAGGATTCCCCTAGCACTTAATGGCATTTCTTAGAGTTTGTTAGCGTTTCATAGCATTCCTTAGAGTTTATTAGGGTATTTTAATGAGTTTTTAGGGTTTATTTGCATTTCTTAGTGTTTCTTGGGGCTTATTAGCATTTTTTATCGTTTGGTAGGGTTTCTTAGCACTTTTTAGTGTTTCTTAGGTTTTTATAGGGTTTTTTAGGGTTTTTGAGCATTTATTAGGCTTTCTTAGCGTTTCTTTGGTTTTCTTAGACTTCCATAAGAGGTTCTTAGTGTTTCTTAGCATTTATTCGGGTTTCCTAACATTTCTTACCGGTTCTAAGTGTTTTGTAGCGATTCTTAGCATTTTTTTAGCGTTTTCGGGGATTTCTTAGTGTTTTTCAGGGTTTCTTATATTTTCTTAGTATTTTAATGGATTTCTCATCATTTCTTAGTGTTTCTCAGCATTTTTTAGGGTTTTATAGGGTTTCTTAGCATATTTCTTAACGATTCTTAGCATTTTTTAGCGTTTCTCAGTGTTCTTTATGGTTTTTTTTTGCGTTACTTAGCATTTCTTATAGTTTTTTTTAGCATTTCTTACGGTTTTATAAGTTTTCTGAGCGTTTCTTAGTCTTTTATAGCATTTCTTAGAGCTTATTAGCGTCTCTTAGGGTTACTTAACGGTTCTTAGCATTTCTGAGTTTCTTAAGGGTTCTTAGGGTTTTTTTTTTATCGTTTACTATTGTTTCCTGGCGTTTCTTAGTGTTTCTTAGTGATTCTTAGCATTTTTTTAGCGTTCCTTGCTGTTTTTTTAGGGTTTCTTATCCTTACTTAGCATTTCTTAGTGTTTTTCTTAGCGTTTCTTAGTGTTTTTCTTAGCGTTTGTTAGCATTTCTTAGAGCTTTTTAGAGTTTTTATGGTTTGTTATGGTTTTTTAAGGGGTTTTTAGTGTTTTTTAGGGTTTCTTTACATTTCTTAGGGCATCTTGGGGGGCTAATTAGCATTTCTTAGGGATTCTTACCGTTTCTTAGGGTTTATTAGCGTTCCTTATTGTTTCCTGGCTGTTCTTAGCATTTTTTTAGCGTTTCTTGGGGTTTCTTATAGTTACTTGGGGTTTCTTATAGTTTCTTAGCATTTCTTAGTATTTCCCAGCGTTTCTTAGGGTTTTATATGGGTTTTTAGAGATTCTCAGCATTTCTTAGTGTTTCTTAGGCTTTTCCTAGCACTTAACGTCATTTCTTAGAGTTTGTTAGCATTTCATAGGGTTACTTAATGGTTCTTAGCATTTCTTAGGGTTCCATAAGGGTTCTTAGGGTTTTTTTATCGTTTCTTATCGTTTACTATCGTTTCCTAGTGTTTCTTAGTGATTCTTAGCATTTTTTAGCGTTCCTTGGTGTTTTTTTAGGGTTTCTTATCGTTACTTAGCATTTCTCATAATTTCTTAGCATTTCTTAGTGTTTTTCTTAGCGTTTGTTAGCATTTCTTAGAGCTTTTTAGAGTTTTTATGGTTTGTTATGGTTTTTTAAGGTGTTTTTAGTGTATTTTTTAGGGTTTCTTTACATTTCTTAGTATTTCTTAGGGCTTCTTGGGGAGCTAATTAGCAATCCTTAGGGATTCTTACCGTTTCTTAGGGTTTATTAGCGTTCCTTATTGTTTCCTGGCCGTTCTTAGCATTTTTTTAACGTTTCTTGGGGTTTCCTATAGTTACTTAGCATTTCTTAGTGTTTCCTAGCGTTTCTTAGGGTTTTATAGGGGTTTTTAGAGTTTCTCAGCGTTTCTTAGGATTCCCCTAGCACTTAATGGCATTTCTTAGAGTTTGTTAGCGTTTCATAGCATTCCTTAGAGTTTATTAGGGTATTTTAATGAGTTTTTAGGGTTTATTTGCATTTCTTAGTGTTTCTTGGGGCTTATTAGCATTTTTTATCGTTTGGTAGGGTTTCTTAGCACTTTTTAGTGTTTCTTAGGTTTTTATAGGGTTTTTTAGGGTTTTTGAGCATTTATTAGGCTTTCTTAGCGTTTCTTTGGTTTTCTTAGACTTCCATAAGAGGTTCTTAGTGTTTCTTAGCATTTATTCGGGTTTCCTAACATTTCTTACCGGTTCTAAGTGTTTTGTAGCGATTCTTAGCATTTTTTTAGCGTTTTCGGGGATTTCTTAGTGTTTTTCAGGGTTTCTTATATTTTCTTAGTATTTTAATGGATTTCTCATCATTTCTTAGTGTTTCTCAGCATTTTTTAGGGTTTTATAGGGTTTCTTAGCATATTTCTTAACGATTCTTAGCATTTTTTAGCGTTTCTCAGTGTTCTTTATGGTTTTTTTTGCGTTACTTAGCATTTCTTATAGTTTTTTTTAGCATTTCTTACGGTTTTATAAGTTTTCTGAGCGTTTCTTAGTCTTTTATAGCATTTCTTAGAGCTTATTAGCGTCTCTTAGGGTTACTTAACGGTTCTTAGCATTTCTGAGTTTCTTAAGGGTTCTTAGGGTTTTTTTTTATCGTTTACTATTGTTTCCTGGCGTTTCTTAGTGTTTCTTAGTGATTCTTAGCATTTTTTTAGCGTTCCTTGCTGTTTTTTTAGGGTTTCTTATCCTTACTTAGCATTTCTTAGTGTTTTTCTTAGCGTTTCTTAGTGTTTTTCTTAGCGTTTGTTAGCATTTCTTAGAGCTTTTTAGAGTTTTTATGGTTTGTTATGGTTTTTTAAGGGGTTTTTAGTGTTTTTTAGGGTTTCTTTACATTTCTTAGGGCATCTTGGGGGGCTAATTAGCATTTCTTAGGGATTCTTACCGTTTCTTAGGGTTTATTAGCGTTCCTTATTGTTTCCTGGCTGTTCTTAGCATTTTTTTAGCGTTTCTTGGGGTTTCTTATAGTTACTTAGCATTTCTTATAGTTTCTTAGCATTTCTTAGTATTTCCCAGCGTTTCTTAGGGTTTTATATGGGTTTTTAGAGATTCTCAGCATTTCTTAGTGTTTCTTAGGCTTTTCCTAGCACTTAACGTCATTTCTTAGAGTTTGTTAGCATTTCATAGGGTTACTTAATGGTTCTTAGCATTTCTTAGGGTTCCATAAGGGTTCTTAGGGTTTTTTTATCGTTTCTTATCGTTTACTATCGTTTCCTAGTGTTTCTTAGTGATTCTTAGCATTTTTTAGCGTTCCTTGGTGTTTTTTTAGGGTTTCTTATCGTTACTTAGCATTTCTCATAATTTCTTAGCATTTCTTAGTGTTTTTCTTAGCGTTTGTTAGCATTTCTTAGAGCTTTTTAGAGTTTTTATGGTTTGTTATGGTTTTTTAAGGTGTTTTTAGTGTATTTTTTAGGGTTTCTTTACATTTCTTAGTATTTCTTAGGGCTTCTTGGGGAGCTAATTAGCAATCCTTAGGGATTCTTACCGTTTCTTAGGGTTTATTAGCGTTCCTTATTGTTTCCTGGCCGTTCTTAGCATTTTTTTAACGTTTCTTGGGGTTTCCTATAGTTACTTAGCATTTCTTAGTGTTTCCTAGCGTTTCTTAGGGTTTTATAGGGGTTTTTAGAGTTTCTCAGCGTTTCTTAGGATTCCCCTAGCACTTAATGGCATTTCTTAGAGTTTGTTAGCGTTTCATAGCATTCCTTAGAGTTTATTAGGGTATTTTAATGAGTTTTTAGGGTTTATTTGCATTTCTTAGTGTTTCTTGGGGCTTATTAGCATTTTTTATCGTTTGGTAGGGTTTCTTAGCACTTTTTAGTGTTTCTTAGGTTTTTATAGGGTTTTTTAGGGTTTTTGAGCATTTATTAGGCTTTCTTAGCGTTTCTTTGGTTTTCTTAGACTTCCATAAGAGGTTCTTAGTGTTTCTTAGCATTTATTCGGGTTTCCTAACATTTCTTACCGGTTCTAAGTGTTTTGTAGCGATTCTTAGCATTTTTTTAGCGTTTTCGGGGATTTCTTAGTGTTTTTCAGGGTTTCTTATATTTTCTTAGTATTTTAATGGATTTCTCATCATTTCTTAGTGTTTCTTTGCATTTTTTAGGGTTTTATAGGGTTTCTTAGCATATTTCTTAGCGATTCTTAGCATTTTTTAGCGTTTCTTAGTGTTCTTTATGGTTTTTTTTTGCGTTACTTAGCATTTCTTACGGTTTTATAAGTTTTCTGAGCGTTTCTTAGTGTTTTATAGCATTTCTTAGAGCTTATTAGCGTCTCTTAGGGTTACTTAACGGTTCTTAGCATTTCTTAGGGTTTCTTAAGGGTTCTTAGGGTTTTTTTTATCGTTTACTATTGTTTCCTGGTGTTTCTTAGTGATTCTTAGCATTTTTTTAGCGTTCCTTGGTGTTTTTTTAGGGTTTCTTATCGTTATTTAGCATTTCTTATAATTTTTTAGCATTTCTTAGTGTTTTTCTTAGCGTTTGTTAGCATTTCTTAGAGCTTTTTAGAGTTTTTATGGTTTCTTATGGTTTTTTAAGGGGTTTTTAGTGTTTTTTTACATTTCTTAGGGCATCTTGGGGGCTAGTTAGCATTTCTTAGGGATTCTTACCGTTTCTTAGGGTTTATTAGCGTTCCTTATTGTTTGCTGGCCGTTTCTTAGCATTTTTTTAGTGTTTCTTGGGGTTTCTTATAGTTACTTAGCATTTCTTATAGTTTCTTAGCATTTCTTAGTGTTTCCTTTGACCTAATAGCCTTCATTAACCTTTGACCTAATAGCCTTCATTCATTATTAATAAATAAAATCCCCAAACTTTTAATTATTTACATCTAGGTTCCTAAAGTTCTTTTCCATAACTTTAGGTCCCTAATGCCAATTTTTCCCCTAATTGAGTCACGAAACTTTCAAAAATTCATTGTGGGTCCTCAATTTATCCAAAATCCCAAAAAGGTTCAAGTTTCCCAAATTTTCAATTTGGTCCCTAACTTTTCAAATTTTACCATTTTGCCCCTACTTTGCAAAAACGGCAATTTGACCCCAATAATTCCAAAAATTGACCAATTGGTCCTCCAACATCTTTTGCATGGTTATTTGGCCCTCAATTTTGAGAAATTGCATTTAGTCCCTTGAATTTTTAAAATCCCCCAATTTCCCCTTTTCAAACTGGCCGAATTTGATTTCATCAAATTGATCGATCAATCAAGGTTAATTGTTGAAATTGAAGATAAAATTGTGTTCCTACACTTCCACACGATTCAATGGAACATTGAATTACATCATTTGGATCCAAATTGAGCTCAAACGGAGCTTCATCGGAAAATTGGACATAGAGAGAGAAAGCTTCAAAAGTTTATCGTCAAGGGTGTGGCTGTCACGCCCCGACCCGGTTTGGTCGGATCCCCGTGATCAACCCACCACTCTCTCGATTTATTAAAGGGTTTCCCCTTATTGTAAACCATAACGAGTAAGGCGTCTTTTAACCTGCACCTCTTTCCTAGAATAACATAATCAAAACTGCATGAAATTTAAAACTTTACATACCTGTCTTACAAGCATCTTAGTTGACGGTCTTTAAGGGGAGGCTTTTCGGGATTTCCTGAAAGGGATATAAGGGAGGGGGTGAGTACGACTACTCATTGAATGGGTTTTTAAAAGCTTTTGACTTTTAAGAAAAATATTTATATGGAGTGTGCCAGACTCCTTTGTTTTCAAAAATCCCTTCATTTAAAAATTCAGGTTTTTCCATTATTTCTTAGTTACCACGGTGTGTCATCACCCAACACACATCCTTCATCATGAAGGTTACACACATTCGCAAGTCAGTATCACTACCGAACCCGCTAGTGGCTTCGAAGCGACTTTTTCTGCCACCCGGATAGAAGTACGACCACTTCTACCCTGGGAATGAGTGGATGTACGTGACATCCGACCCACAATCCCGAAATCACTTCTTCATGTCCGTATGAGGACAGAGACCTCATCATGTCCCCACCCCGGTCTCATGCGCTTGGTGCTACTCCAGATTTCGCAGAGACACCTAGAATGACAAACTGCCCTTATAGCCACCAGGTCGTCCAGTGCCCTTAGGACGCATCACTACCCCTCATGGGCGTCTTGATGATTCCGTACTCACAGTGCATGCACAAACAATGTTTTCTTATATTGCCATGTAATCTGTGGTGCCACTAGTCCAACGGCCCCGACTCTTAACTCAACTTGCAGCTGTTTGTCTTTACTAGTCCGTCGACTTGTCATGTCGTACTGCCGCTAGTTGACTGAGCATGTCGGTCCTATCTTGGTACCATGGCCAAACAATTCACTTATTAAGTTTTATGGCAAATATATCATGTTCGTTTACGAGCTCCTACTCGTGCCAACTGGCCTTGGGCCCACTGTACGGGATTTTCAAAATCGGGCATTTAGCCCCCAAGTTCCAAAATCGAGGCCCCTGGCCTATCAGAGCTATTCGAGCTCCTCTCGAGAAGGTCTCCCAAATAGTTTAAGCATTGACACATAGTCAGGGGAGAACACTTCCGAAAAAATAGGTTTTCACTGTCCATTATACCAACTGGTATAAGGATATCTCCGTTCATAACCGATGAACGGGTTTTCAACTTCCTTCGAGGAAGTCTCATCATACCAACTGGGTATGATTTACTTACAACCGGTAAGTAGTTTTTTTTGCATAATTTTCGTATCACTTTTTCTAAGTAGTGATGATTAAAATACCACTAAACAGTGGATTTTTGTACCGAGGTACTTATCATCCCCTACCGGGTATGATATAAAATTTCCACTCACAACCGGTAAGTGGTTTTTATCTTTAAGTTGTGCTCATCATCCTAACTGGGTATGATGTTAGTAAACCCACTCACAACCGGTAAGTGGTTTTTAAATTATAAGGTGTGCTCATCATCCCCTACCGGGTATGATGTTAGTAAACCCACTCACCCGTTAATGCTGTGAATTCCACTAGACTAGTTCTTTGTATTCACGCGAGCTTGTCCTTGCTGGCGTTCCTAGTATTTCACTTTCCTACATGATATGAACAATCTTGTTCATTATTACTCGGCATAACAGTCTTCATTCATTTCTAATGAAAGAGAAAACCCAAATTTTTAGTTATTTGCAATTAGGTCCCTAAAGTTATTTCTCTTTAACTTTAAGTCCCTAATGTCTATTTTTCCTCATATTGAGTCCCGTAACTTTTAAAATTTATCCTGGGACCTCAATTTATTCAATTTCACCAAAAAGGGGTTTAATTTCCCAAATTTCCAATTTGGTCCCCTAATTTTTCCAAAATTACCATTTTGCCCTTCTTTTACAAAAATGGTAAGTTTTGCCCCAAAAATTCCAAAATTCCTCAAATTGGTCCTCCAACATTATTTTCATGCCAATTGACCCTCAATTTCATAAAATTGTATTTTGGCCCTTTGAATTTTGAAAATCCCCAAAATTTTCCCCAATTTCAACTCTTCAACACTACCGAATTTGATTTCATCAAATTGACCGAACAAACACTTCTAATTATTGAAATTGGAGTTAAAATTGAGTCCCTGCATGTTCATACGATTCTAAGAAACTTTGAATCATAGATTTTAACGTCGGAACGAGCTCAAACGGAGCTTCGCCGGAAAATAGACTGTAGAGAGAGAAAGCTTCGAAAGCTTACCGTCGAGGGCACGGCGGTCCGAGCTTTCAATTTGGGCAGATAGCTTTCATCCTGAGGTTCATTTTAGAATTAAGAATTGCATCAATTGATGCCGAATTGAGTTAGAATTTCATCATTGAAATTCTGTCGGTTCTCTCTCTAGCACCGATCGGAATTTGTAGAGGGGAGCCGAATTGGCTTACCTTTTAGTCCTAATTCGGCCGTGGGAGGGCTGAGGAAGTGTTGGGAGGACTTGGTTTAGCCTAAGGAGGGCTCGAAATGGCAAATTTCAACTCGGCCGAAATAGGGCAGCTTCGGTCCGCCGAAGCTGCTTTACTATTCCATCACGCCGGCGTTTCTTCGGTGACCCTCGGAGCAAAGGGAGACTACAGGCGTGTAGCTGACTTCTCCCCGGTTCTAAAGAACCCGCCTCACCTTGTCTAGCTCAGAAAAGACCCCATGTCGGAGCTCTAGTTCGACCTTTATCGGAAAATGGAGCAGTTGAGAGAGAATGGAGTTTTTAGGTGTTGAGAGGATGACTGGGGAGGGGCTCTTTATATAGGAGCTCGGGTACCCATTGGCTGTTTGTTTTGCACCATTATGACTGACATTGAAGACGTGAAACACCCCGAACAGGAGTGTTTCTTCTTCGCCAGCGTTTCTCCGGTTTCCTGGCGAGTGAACGGTGTTGTCATCCTGAGAAAGAAGATAATACTGTTTCGAACCGGGTTCAAGCTTAAACCGTCCGGTTCACCGCTCATTTGACCGAATTTTTCAAATTTAAAAATTTCTAAATTCATTTTCAATCCAATGGTGGCCTCAAATCTCAAATTTGAATTATTTAAGCCACCTAGAAAAATGAATTTAGGATTCGGATCAATAGTGGTTCAAACTAGTTCGAACCCGGTTCACCTAAACTGGTTTGGTTTTCGTCCCCAATTCCTTCACAAGTCCATTCCCCTGACTTTTGTGACTCCTTAGGTCACTTAGGGTCTATAAAATTCCTGGTTTACCATTCCTTTATTGATTCCGGTTCATAACCGACTCGGTCCTTAAAATGGTTCAATCCGGTTCGGGTTCTGTTCACCCGAACCGGTCTGGTTTTTCTCTCCCACTTAGTTCTAAGGTTCCTTCCCAAGGTTTATGAATTTCTTTGTAGTACAATGGAGTTGAATTCCTTTGTTTTTTCTGATCTCTATTGGTTTCGGTTCATGAACCGACTCGGTTCATAAACTAGTTCAATACTATTAGACCCAATTCATCCAAACCGGTCTAATTTTCCTCTTCCAATTTGTCCTAAGGTTCTTTTCCATAGTATTATGAACCCTTTGGATCACCTGGGAGTTGTAAATTCCTAAATTTCCCATTCACAATTGATCGGGTTTGTGAATCGGTTCGGTTTTCTCACTCGATTTGACCGGTTCCCTTCCTCGTTTTCCTTAGCTCAAAAGGGCGGGGTTTACATAGTTTTTCGATGAAGCTTGAACCAGAGCTTTGACATAGGGGTTTTTTTGAGCCAAAGAAGGTGCGGTCGGGTTCCTTAAACTCGGGGAGAAGTCAGCTACCCGATGGTAGTCTCCAATTGCTTCGAGGATCGCTGAAGAAGTGCAGACATGATCAAACAGTGAAGCAGCTCCGACGGATCGAAGCTGCCCTATTTTTATTGAGCTGAAATCGACCAATTCTAGCCCTACATAGGCCAAACCAAGCTTTACTAACCCTCCCCCAGCCCTCATATGACCAACTTAGAGCGGAAAATGTAAGCCAATTTGGCTCCCCTTTGTAAATTCCGATTAGTGTTAGAGAGAGAATCGGTGAAACTTTACTAACCGAACTCTCCCTCAATTCGACACGAATTGAGGTGATTTTTTTATTCTAGGAGGAATCTTAGGATGAGAGCTATCTGCTCAGATCGAAAGCTCGGACCATCGCACCCTCGATGGTAAGCTTTCAAAACTTTCAAATTGAAGTCTAGTTTTCCGGCGAAGCTTCGTTTAAGCTCGTTACGGCGTCAATTCATGCAATTCAAAGTGCAATTGAATCATATGGATATCTAGAAACTCAATTTTACCTTCAATTTCAACAATGAATCTCGATTAATCGGTCAATTTGATGAAATCATATTCAGCCATGTTGAAATGGGGAAATTCGGAGAAACTTTTAGGGGAAATTGGGGATTTCAAAATTTTGAGTGACTAAAGTGCAATTTCCCAAAATTGAGGGCCAATTGGGCATGTAAAAGATGTTGGAGGACCAATTGGTCCATTTTAGAATTTTTGGGAGTCAAATTTCCATTTTTGTAAATTAGGGACAAAATGGAAAATTTTGAAAAGTTAGGGACCAAATTGGAAATTTGGGAAACTTGAATCCATTTTGGGATTTTGGATAATTTGAGGACCCATAATGATTTTTTGATAGTTTCAAGACTCAATTTGGAGAAAATTGGCATTAGGGACCTAATGTTAAAGGAAAAGAACTTTAGGGACATAAATGCAAATAATTAAAAAGTTTGGGTATTTTGTTCGTTCATGAGGAATGAAGGCTATTAGGCCAAATGATAATGAACAAGAATGTTCAAATCATGTAAGAATACAAGGGACCGGGAATGCCAGCAAAGACAAGCTCGCGTGGAGGCAAAGAGCCAAATAAGAGGAATACACTACACTATTGGGTGAGTGAAAATTTTCACATTATACCCAGTTGGGATGATAAGTATCTCGAAATTGAAAACTCACTATTATGTGGAATTTTAACATCACACCTGGTTGGGGTGATGTGAGAAAACACACGAAAAAACTACTTACTGGTTGTTAGTAGATCATACCCGGTTGGTTTGATGAACTTCCTAGAATGAAGTAGAAAACCCGCTTATTGGTTATGAGTGGATATGTCCTCACAACTGGTTGGTGTGATAGACAGCTGAAAAGTTAATTTTGTCAGAAGTACTCTCCTCTGATTTTATGCCACTGCTTAAATATTTTGGGAGACCTTCTTAACAGGAGTTTGAATAGCTCAGATACGCCAAAGGCCTTGGTTTTAGATCACGGGGCTAGAATGCCCGATTTTTGAAAATCTCGTATAGTGGGCCCAAGGCCAGTTGGCATGAGTAGGAGATCATAAACACACATGAGATTAAGCCATGAAAATGTTAATGAATGATGTGATTTGGCCATGGTACCAAGACAAGACCAACATATTTGATGGACTAGTGGCAATGCGACAAGATAGGTCAACGGACTAGTCGCGACAAACAGCTACAGGTTGAGTTGAGGGTCGAGGCCATTGGACCAGTGGCACCAAAGATTAATTGCTTATATGGAAAAATTATTGTTTGTGCATGCACTGAGGTTCGAGACCATAAAGACGCCTAAGAGGGGTCGTGATGCGTCCTAGGGACTATTGGATGATATGGTGGAGATAAGGGCAGTTTATTGTGCCAGCAGTCAGGGAAGCTCGACGTAGCTTCATGCGTATGAGACCGGGCTAGGGTCAGGATGAGGTCTCTGTCCTCATACAAACATAGAGCTTCTTTTCGAGTTTGAGGGTCGGATATCACGTACATCCACTCATTCCGAGGGTAGAAGTGGATAGTCTTCTATTTAGGTGGTCAGTAAAGTTGCTCTGACGCCACAAGTGGGTGTAGTAGATGGGCTACTCTGCGAATGTTTGATCCTTCCATGATGAGGAGCGTGTGTTGTTTGTTAAACACACCATTTGTGGTTAATGATGAGTAATGGTTTTGAAAACTGAGAAATTGAGGAAGAAATAATTTTAAAGGAAATAAGAAGTCTGGGACACTCCAATTCAAAAACTATTTTATTGAAATATTTTTTAAATACCCATTCACTAAGTTGTATAAACTCACTTACCCTTTTTATCCTTTTTTAGGAATAGAGAAATGAGTAGGGATAACATTAGGATTTACCCTCTATCAAATATGCTTAAATTTCTTTTTAAGCTTGCATTTTGATTGATATATGTTATTCCAGGGAACATAGTTGTAAATTTCACCTGGCTCCTCTTGATTTAAAGAATGGGAGAAACCCTTCTTGAACTAAGAGAGCGGCAGGTTGATCATGAGGATCCGACCAAACCGGGTCAGGGCGTTTCACAATATGATGGACTTTCTCTTCCCGATCCTACTGAATATCGTCAACTTGTGGGCTCTTTACAGTATCTCATTCTCACTTGACCTGATATTGCATATGCGGTTTGTCAATTTATGCACCATCCCAAACCTATTGTACTGCTGTTAAGCGCATTCCTATCTTCAATGGACACTTCATCATGGTCTTACTCTCTAGTGACATCCTCCTTCTGGTCTTCACTGTTTTTATGACGCTGACTAGTCCAGAAATTCGAATCATCGATGCTCTGTTAGTGGTTTTGCAATTTTTCTTGGTCATAATCTTATCTCGTGGAGCTCTAAAAAACAACAAACAGTCGCTTGATCTAAGCATTGAGGCCGAGTACTAAAGTCTTGCCAATGCAACCAGCTAATCTAACTTCAGTCTCTTCTTAAAGAATTCAGCATCACTCACACTCATTCTCCAATCTTAAGGTGCGATAATCTTTCAACCATTTATCTCACTGCCAACCCGTCTTCCATGCTCACACCAAACATATTGAGATTAATTTCCATTTTGTTCGTGAACAAGTCCGTCAAGGTTTACTCAGTGTTCGTTTTATCTGTACTACTGCTCAATTAGCGAATTTGCTCACTAAAGATCTCCCTTCTACTCGTCTCTCTCTTTTACAAAACAAGCTCAACATCCGTGAACTTCCATTGAGCGGGAAGTAATAACCAAAATATCACTTAATGTAGTGACTGTCCATATTCGTATTAATTTATCACACCACATAATGTAGTGACTATCTATATTCATATTAATTTATCACATCATTTAATGTAGTGACTATCCATGTTTTGTAAATACTTATTATTTATTACTGAATTGTATATAAATAGAATAAGATAGTAATGTGAATAACACAATACAATTTACAATCTATATCTGATTACACTCTTCTCTTCAAACTTTCTTCATTTCCTTTGATTGAAGAAAATTAGAGAATATATTATAAAATAATCCTTGTAATTTTGAATATCTTTTAGAAAAGACAAACTTGAATAAAACTATTAATTATATTTTTTTTTCTTAGATATTTTAACACGAAAAAATCACCAACCTAAATAGGAATTTTGCCACCATAGATGAAATATTTTTCAAAAATATCTAATTATAAATATTTTAATTTTTAACAACAATTATGTAAATAAATAAAAATACCCAATCACCACAAAGGTCATTTTTTAAGAACCCTAAAAAGTTCTTCATTTCCAACCTACTTTCCGCACAGAGATAGTTTTCAAAATTGACCTATTTTTCATACTTTTAGAAGATAGGATTTTATTTAAAAAATAATTAAAACATTTTTTAGATTTGACACATTCTACGTTCAATAGATTTATTTTTTAATTTATATATTCATTAATTATTAATAAATTAATTATTTAATTATATTATTTATATCTAACCTCAATTTTTATTGTTTCACTTGAGTTTGCCCGGAGTGATAATAAATTAAATTGAATTCACAAGGCACACACAATTCAAGCACACAAGCCATATTCGGCATTATCAAGAGAAATAATCATAATAGAATTACAATACATGATTACTGACAAGTTAAAAAACACAATCTAATATAAAAATTACTAACACAAGTATATATAGATATTAGATTTCTCTCATATTTTATTTATATATTTTTAAAATATGTTCATATTATTTTAATTTATTGTATATATTAATGTAAAAATTTAATTAAATTATATAAAAGATAGTACAAATATAAAATAAAATATTAAAACAATATTATACAAATTCTCTATCTTACCTTTTTTTATTATTTACTAACAATTAGCCTTATCATGTAACAATTTGTACATTTTAGTTTGCTTCTCTTTTAGCCTTCTCTTTTATGTATTTCTGCATGTGACTGCTCTTTTATAATAATCCAAGATAATATTTCATTTTTATTGAAATTTTTTTTTACATGTGGGTTACATAACATAGGAAATAAATAGAAAATAATAAAAATGATAAGAATTTAATGTTACTCTAGGTGGGAAATTAGGGTAATGGATTAATCTCCAAACTACATTCTTAACATACTTCTCAATTTTTATGATGAAATTGATCATAAGTTAGCTCCTATGGAAGCAGTCGTAATTAGTGAGTTTTGAATGGTCCAACAACCATCTAATATGATTGAACAATTGAATATTAGATGTCGCCTCAAATTTTCTATTTTAATAAAATATATAATTATTATCCTTTTTAAGTGAATATTAATTCAGGCGTATTTATGAATATAGATATGTCAAAGTGTTACATAAAAATAATCAAGAATTTCTATTTGTTACACACAAATGATATTATTTAAAATAGAATATAATTAGTATTAATAAAATAATAATTATTATAAATTTAAAAAAAAGTAAATGATTGAACTACTAATATATACCTAAAAAATTAATAACATTCCTCTATAATTATATATATAATGTATAATTTTTATTACATACTAAATAAATATTGGGATAATTTTTTTCAATTATCAAACTAATAGAAAACAACGGTTTTAAGCTAGATATTTTTCATGCAAACTCAATAAATTTAATAATATGTTAGATAGTATTTTAATTAGATAAATAATTGAAAATATATCAATAAGTGAAATGGTAAAATATTTTAAAATTTATAAATTTATAAAATTATTTATTTTATGTAAGTTGTAATTATATTTTCAACCATAAGAAAAAATAAAGTCAATAATTTATAATATATAATGTTTTAGCCGTTCCATTTTAATAGAAAACTAATTAGGATAAAAATTGGAGAAATATATAATTAAATTTAAAAAAATAATACTATAAATCAAGCTTACAAGCTCTTATTTAAGATTATCTATATAACCATTTAAAATTTTTCCAAACAATTCATTTTCAAGCAAGTTCTTATTTAAGATTATCTATTTACAATCTCTTATTTAAGTAAATACTCACCAATTAGTTTTAAACTGTGAGACAAAGTAAGAAAATGCCCTAATCGAAGTAACGAAATGTGAGTAGAACGAATTGTCCCATAAGTATAGATGGGACTAGTCCGGCTCAGGATATAAATGATGGATTGACATCCAGGAGGATGGAGAGTAAAGAAATGAGTTGTCGTAGAAAATCACGAACCCCTAAGAGGCGCTGACGGATTTGGATGCGTAGTTGTAGTTGTGAGGGATGACTTCTAAGTTCTTGGATGGGGCCAATGCCAAAAGGAATAACTTAGCTAAGTGGGTGCAGGAACCATGGAACGTGTGGGCGAGAAAGGCGTCCACATGGGAAAAGATAGAACGTGACGAGGAAATGAAACAACGTGGTAGGTCCCTGAAATTTTACTATTTCTCATGGGAGCATTACCTCAGCAAATATCGAATTAATCCATGTAACTCGTATGGAGAGTCGTGTCATACGCCCTATACCAGGAATAGGTAGGAAAAAAAAAGAGGGAAGCTTGAAAAGAGTCAAGCTAATGAATGAATAAACGAGAAAAGTCGAGACACAGCGAACTCAGCCTAAGGCCATTCAAGGCCAGGTGGGAACATTAGACCGGCCAATGGAGTAAAGGGCTGAAGCTTAGGGTAGGAGATAAAGTACTCTTTGGAACCTCACCCTGTAAGGAAGTACTCGGGTTGCAACCTCAGAGGAAGTTGAGCCTAAGGCACGCAATTTTGTAGTACCCCGAAGTTGTAAGGAATTCATAACATGGATACTTACCGATACTTGGGAAGTGTGAACCGTACCCATCCTAAGAATCAGATAAGCCACACAAGAACTAGGAAAGGAGAATCCCATTATGAAAGGAGTCAAGCTAATGAATGAATAAACGAGAAAAGTCGAGACACAGCGAAGTCAGCCTAAGGCCATTCAAGGCAGGCGAGAACATTAGACCGGCCAATGGAGTAAAGGCCTGAAGCTTAGGGTAGGAGAAAGAGTACTCTTTGGAACCTCACCCTGGAAGGAAGTACTCGGGTGGCAACCTCGGGGGAAGTTGAGGCTAAGACACACAATTTTGTAGTACCCCGAAGTTGTAAGGAATTCATAACATGGATACTTACCGATAATTGGGAAGTGTGAACCGTATCCACCCCAAGAATCAGATAAGCAGACAAGAACTAGGAAAGGAGAATCCCATTATGATGTAATGCACAGAAAATTTTGGGTACAAAACTACTTAAATGAATTGAATGAACTGAGAAGTTGTAAACTTCATTTCTACCTCATAGGAAAGCTGGATTAGGGAACGAAAAATTTCAAAGAAAAAGTAAGGTGCAAATGAATGGGAGTTGGTAAATGTAAACCAAAACGGGAAATCGAAAAATTTCAATACCAATGGCAAACTTGAAAAAAATTCTCCGAATCAATGGGAAATTAGAAGAAAACTTTCAGCTCCGATTTCTTTCTGTTTAGCTCCCATTCGCAAATTTTTTCCCGAGTCAGTGGGGAGATATTTTCCTAATTATCGATCCCAATTTGACGTATAATAAAATACCTATAGTTGAATCCATGAATTATAGATAATTTCTTGAATGATATGATACAGGCAGGGCCAATTACCGAGTGTGTTACATGTGAATTATGTCATTATTTGCAGACGGTTCTTGACAGCGACGGGCACCAAATTTAGGAATTGAAGGGAAAGGTCAATATGATAATTACTGCAACCGATCATGAGAAGAAATTGAGTGTGTTACATGTGAATTATGTCATTATTTGCAAATGATTCTTAACAGCGATGGGCACCAAATTTAGGAATTGCAGGGAAAGGTCAATATGATAATTGCTGCAACCGATCATGAGAAGAAATTGCATCTGATTGATCAGATTCAACATTTAGGGCTCTGGATGAATATCTGAAGCAAATTAAAAAGATTTACTTTGAACATGAAAGATATGTATCCCTACTTGATCACATCAACCTTTATACCACAGCTCTCTTATTCCGGCATTTACGACAACAAGGCTACAGAATTTCATCCGTACATGCTTATGCACTTTTGTTTGTTATTTTTTGACTAATTAATTAGTTATTTTCTATGACTTCCATTTAATGAGTTCTTAAGTATTTGTACCCTTATAAATATATTATAATATTTTTAGAATAAATATAAATTTCTTTTGCTTGAAAATATTATATTTTTAGTAAAAGTATAAACAATTTATAATTATAATCAATTCAAGATTTTCAAAATAGTATACCTAAATAACCAAAATAATATAATTGAAATGATCAAATAAACTGAGTAGTTCATATCAACTTAATATTAAAGGTATTATGTTTATATATTAATGGGCCTAATTTTTTCAAAGTTTTTATACTAAAAGATTCATTATAACAGATTTGACACATAAATGTAAAATTCTACAAGGATTTGGCACCAATAATATAATTAAGTGATTTATTTTGTTGTACTACCATGTGGTTGACTAATTGACTATCGGAAAAAAATATTTAACTACAAATATTTTTCAAAAATTTATGGATGGAAGTATAGGAAGATTTAAGAACTCCCTCACCGACACAAGAGGATTGTTGAGCCTTTACCAGGTCACTCATATGAAATATTCATGAAGTAATTCAATAAAAATAATCATGAGAATGATGGGTCATCGTTACCAGTGAAAACTGAAGATCATTCACTGGCTACCCAAATAGGCCATGCCCTAAAGGGTGCTTTTGGATAAGTTTAGAGAGGATTGAAACAAGATTCTACATCTCGGTGTACGAGGAAGAAAATTACCATAGTGAAGAGTTGTTAACTCTCGTAAAGTTGGACTTCAACTTTGTCCAGAAGCAGCCTATGAAGGAATTCCATGGTAAGAGTTGTTAACTCTCGTAAAGTTGGACTTCAACTTTGTCCAGAAGCAGCCTATGAAGGAATTCCATGATTCATCAAGCTCTTAAATAGTTCAAATTACAGAATTTCTCTTTCTTTATATGTTTTATAACTAAGACAACTACCAAAAATTGAATGATCAAATGCTATGTATATGATAGAAAGAGCTAGAAATTATTGGAAGGTTACCTTTTGCTGGAGATAGGCTCGTGGAGGTTTAGTGATGGATGGATAGGAGAACAGAAAGTGATGGGGTTTTGCTGCTTATATTTTATATTAGATAGTATATTATTTTATTTTCTATCTTATAGTTACTATAACTATTTCTCCTTACAAACTTTTAATTTTATTGTGGGATATAAAGAATTATGGATAAACTTTCAAAGTATATGCAAATATTTTATAAAGAACTATTGGATTTATTTGATAAAATTGGCAATAAGTTAAATCATTTGTAATAACTAGATTAAATTTGGTCATTTAAAACTTTGTAACTTATAATTTATTGTATATTAATAATCTATGTATCATTTCTTGAAAATATCGTAAATGTAATAATACAATATAATTTACAATCTTATATCTTTTCTAGGTTTCTTAATTTCTTTCATGGTATTAAGGCATTCTTGTTAATGCAATTCGATCCTACATCCTAACTACACTGGTCAGATTCACTTTCTTTCAATTCTTATTGTCAACAGAAGATTATCTAAATTTCTTCTATTATTACTATATCTGCATCATTATTTCACCATCAACCTCACTTGCTCAACCCCTATCAATTTTCACCATCTTCCATATTTTCTTTTAGAACCTACAAAATCAACATGAGTTATTCAACAGTAGTAGTTCAACTTCCAACCAATATTCCAGTACTTTCGGTTAAGCTGGACGAAACAAACTATTTTCTATGGCGCAATAATATGATACTACTCTTAGAAATTTACGAATTGATGGGGTATGCTGATCGAACTATCCCGGCACTGCCAGAGTTCTTGCCTCCTCAGAAAGATGATGAATCTACTCTTATTCCCAATCCATCCTACAAGACTTGGAAGATTTATGATAAACTATGTCTCACCACTATCTTAGGATCATTAGACACTCAAGTTAATCTACAGGTAATTAAAATTCACAATTATGCAAATATGTGGGATAAATTGGAAGTCCTATTTGCTCAACAAGTTTGAACTCATCACAATCTCCTTGACTCTCAATGGCGTGACATGATTAAAGAAAATCGAACAATGAGAGTTTACCTAACGTCCAATACCAATCTCGCCACTAGCTATGCCTCGATTGGCCTTCCTAAACTAGAATATGAAATAAAAGACACTTCTCGCTCAGTTAGAAGAACAATACCAGTCTCTTTGCATGGCCCTCACTCCTACACTCAAGCAAACAAGTCTAGATGAACTCAAATCCATACTCATTTTTGAAAAAGCCAAGCTCAATTACAAAATCAGTAGAGGAATCTTACCATCACCACGCATGAGTCCTCGCTTGTCCACAACATCGTCATTCGCTGGTGTCACTCGCCACTATCCTCGTGGATCTACCAACTCTTTTTTCCCAAGGCAATTTTCGGAGCATCAATCTCGTTTCTCACCTTCGATTCAAGGGCGATTCTCGAACCCTAGAATCACATCTAGAAATCAAGAACGAGGGCATGTGTTAGGCTCTCGCATGAATAGTCCATCATCAGAATCTAAAAAGCGACATGTCACTCAACATGCGGGCTCTTATAACATTATCGAAAACTGGGCATCATGGCAACCACAAAGTAATAATCGGTAGCAGCCTAATCTACACAGAATATATCATGGGCCAATTTTTGGTGCATATAAGTCAGACGCACACAATTATCAACAACGGGATTATCCTTCTATTTGTCAAATATGTAAAAAATCAGGCCACATTGCTCCTGATTGTCCTCAATTTCTAACAAACTACAAAACCTCCAAAGTCAACATAGCCCACAATAATCATCCAGGAGCTCATACTCTTGATTGGTATATAGATTCTGGCACCACTAACCATGTGACTAATGACATGACACATTTATCTATACAAGAAAATATAACTCATCCTGAACAATTGTTTATTGGAGACGAATAAGTTTTAAAAATTCTCTCTGTCATTTCAACTTTCTTTTCAAACTCATTGAGACGATTTCTTTTAACTAAAGTATTATATGTTCTCACTATCTCCATGAACTTATTATCTGTTTCCCAATTTACTCAAGATAATCATTGTTATTTTGAGTTTCACCCTCATTTTTTGTCGTAAAGGATTATCTCACTCAACAAGAATTGTTTCGGGGAGCTCATAAAGGAGACTTGTACTGTATGTGTGCAACACACTTATCATCAGTTAGTTCTCGCATTCTAAGTGTTCAGATATCTCACAATATTTGGCATAATAGACTTTTATCCACAAATTCAGTAGAAAGTAATTCTATTGGTACTAGATTTTGTGATGCATGTTCCTTGAGTAAAATTACTCAAAAACATTTTTCTCTTACTAATCATAAAAGTACTTGTCCTTTTTAGCTAGTAATACTGATATTTGGGGACCTGCTCAAGTCCGATCTTTTACTGAACATATTTACTATATTCATTTCACTGATAAATAGAAAATATTCTTGGTTTTTTCTTATAAAAAATCGCTCGGAGGGTCTTCAAATCTTTTGTACATTCCGACTACGTGTTGAAAATCTATTTGACACCAAAATTAAAAATTTTTCAATCAGATAGTGTCAAAGAATTTTTATCTGTAGCCTTTCAAGCTGAACTTCAAAATAATGGGATCACTCATTGTCTTTCATGTGCCCACACACCCCAACAAAATGGATTCGCAGAAAGAAAACATAGACACATCATTGATATGGGACTCACACTTCTAAATCATGCTCATCTTCCCATCAAGTTTTAGGATTTTGCATTTGAAATTGCAGTCTATTTAATCAATAGATTACCTACTCGTACACTTCAATCTCAATCTCCTTACCAAATTCTTTATAAAACTCCACCAATCTACATTCATTTGCGAGTCTTTGGATGTTTGTGCTTTCCCTATCTTCGATCATATCAAACTCATAAATTTCAACATCGCTCCAAAGCTTGTGTCTTCTTTGGGCATCATATTGATTTTATTGGTAATCGATGTCTTGATCCACAAATAGGGCGTATCTATATTAGTCCAACTGTACACTTTAGTGAGACTAACTTTTCTTTTGATAAGTGTTTGTCAATAACCAGTACAACTCTAACGACTCCTGATAATTCTATTATTCCTTCTCTCTCCTCTTATTCTTTTTCCTCAATATGTGCATCTGATTCTCCAATAACAATATCTAATGAGTTATCTCCATCTACTCACTCTCCTGTCATTGAACACTCTAATGCTGAATCTTTAGCTCCTCCAGAGGATATTTCTACTTCATCATCCACACACTGCATGATTACCAGGTCACAAGATGGTACATTACCCCCACGTCATTTTCAAATAACTTTTGGGGTTTTTCTTACTATTTCTATTCAGGAACCTCGAACTCTCAAGCAAGCACAAAAATATCCATGTTGGGTTCATTTAATAAATGTTGAATATGATACTCTTATAAAAAATCACACTTGGGATCTTGTTACTACTCCAACCAACAAGCATATTGTGGGGTGTAAATAGATCTACAAATTAAAGCAACATCCTAATGGATTTATTGCTTGATATAAAGCTTGTCTCCTAGCTCAAGGCTTTTCTCAACAAGAAGGTATCGACTATTATGTTACATTTAGTCTAGTAATTAAACCAATTACTACTCGTATTGTGCTTTCTATTGCTGTCAGACATAATTGGCATATTCGACAACTAGACGTTGACAACACTTTTCTTCATGGTCATTTGGATGAAGAGGTTTACATGGCTCAACCACCAGACTATATTGATTCATCACATTTGTCATCTTCGTTGGTCCTTATATGGTCTGAAGCAAGCACCTAGAGCATGGTTTCTTCGTTTGAATACATTTTTACTCACCCTTGGCTTTGAAGCATCACTAGCTGATACATCACTATTCATCTACAAAACCCTAAATTTTATAATTTTTCTTTCGGTTTATGTAGATGATATTATACTCACAGGATATTGTACTGCTCCTCTAGACTTCATCCTCAGTGCCCTCAAATAAGAATTTTCTATCAAGGATCTAGGCACACTATATCACTTTCTTGGCATAGAAGTACATTTACATCCCGGTGGGCTTATTCTAACTCAATAGAAGTATATTTTTTATCTACTTACTCAAGCTGCTATGGTTTATTGTGAACCTTTATTGACCCCTATTACTACTGGCTCTTGCTTATCTCTTCATAATGGAACTCCTCCGGATGATTCTCACCTTTATCGGCAGGCCATTGGTTCTCTTTATTATCTCACACTGACAAGACCTGATATTTCTTATGTAGTTAATCAAGTATGTCAATTTATACACCAACCAACTACATCTCATTGGGTGACAGTTAAGTGAATTCTACGATATCTCAAAGGCATATCAAGTCATGCATGGTCTCTACTTCTGGAAGAATTCACAATATCTATTCCATTGTTTCTCCGATGTCGATTGGGTTGATAATCCTGATGATCGACGTTCTATTAGTGGTTTCTCAATTTTTCTTGGTAGTAATTTGATTTCATGAAGTGCTAAAAAGCAACGCACAGTTGCACGATCTATCACTGAAGCCGGATATAAAAGTTTGGGAAATGTTACCGTTGAACTAATCTGGATTCAATCTCTTTTTCGTGAACTTGGATTCTCACCTTCAAATTCTCCTACTTTATGGTGTGATAATCTATCTACCATTTATCAAAGTAATAATTCTATTTTTCATATTCGTACCAAGCACATTGAGATAGATTATCACTTTGTTCGAGAAATGGTCGCTGTCAAAGAACTTGTCTTTCGTTTTATTGACACTGATGTTCAAATTGCAAATATATTCACCAAAGGACTATTTTCTCATCATTTCTCCATACTTAGTTTCAAGCTTAATGTTTGAAAATCTCCCATTTCGCTTGGGGAGTAATAACTAGATTAATTATGGTCATTTAAAACTTTGTAACTTATAATTTATTATATATTAATAGTTATACATTAATTTATTTACGTTTATATATCATTTTCTTTTCATAGGAATATATTGTAAATGTAACAATACAATATAATTTACAATCTTATATTTCTCTAGTACAATATATAAAGGAAATTTTTATAACAACATATACGGTACAAAGGAAGCAATAATCTCAAATTATCAGTTTTTCAATTTTTATCTTATATTTAAATATATAATAAATATTCTTTTACTTTTTTAATCTTATATTTTAGAAAATTATTTTATAAGTTTTATATATTTGATAAAAGATAATTTTTTAATTATAAAAAATAATAATGGATGGCATGTGACATTTTTTCCAATATATAGAATTTAAAAAATATAAAATTAAAAATAATTTTTTTCAAGCATATATAATTAAAAAGTTAAATTTAAAAAACCAATATAGTTCGATTAAAATAGTATTTTACCTTAATCCAATCTCATATTATAAATACCTATAGTATAAAAACTTCATGATAGATGATTTCTTCCATATAATAGAACTTCCATTACTCATATTTTGGTGAACTTCTAAATATTACAACCTAAAGTAATAATTGGGGCCTTACGGTGCGAGCAGAAAAGGGTTCACGTGACTTCGAACGGTCGAATATTTCATAAATTAGTGCAGTGTGACAGAACAAATGAAGTGGAAGAGTTGCCGAAAAATGTTGATAATGCTTGAAAGCATATCGATCAAGAGTGTACCATATTCATTTTTAATCAGAATTCTCAATTTTACTAAACTTGTTTTACGAGAGTGATAGAGATAGATACGATATCCCGATCTCGAGTTTAAACAGAAAGTAATTGAATTACTATTCTTATATAACTGTATAGTATTAGCTATTATCATAAATGTATAAATATAAATTGTTAGTGTGAATGTTGTCTACTTAATTTATATAAATAATAATAATAGTATGATTAAAATTTTTTATAAAATTACTAAGGTAGACTTTGCCATGATCTATTTAAGTATAATGCATTTTTTTTAGTAATGTAGTATTTAATGAAAATTAAATATGATAAAAATATTCTTAAAAATTATAAATAAATAATTGTAATAGGTAACTGTATTAAAATATCTACCTTAAAAAGTAAATATAAAATTAAAAATATATATATTTTAAAAAATAATCGAATATTTAATATATTTGATTATAACATTATTTACAAAATGTTAAAATAATTTTTAAATATTTACGAGTAGTATTATAATTATACGATAGAAGAAATTTAAATTAAACTAATAAAATATTAAATATGAAAATTATAGAAGAGTACTGTATATATTTAAATTTGATAATAGTCTAATTTTTTGGTCAATATATAAATAGTGTACAAGTCTCTCTACAAAAAGGTACAATTCATACCTACGGCACATAAAAGATAGTGAATGCCTTTGGTTTGAGACACGTAATGATTTTTCTTAAATATTAGCTTACTATTACAATAATATGTTTCAATAACTTCACTATCAATTTTTTCTAAAAATTTTATACTATACGGTAGAATTAATCAAATTAACGTGTAATTCTAATTTTTAATTAATTTTATAAATGATAAAATATTAAAAATGAAGTTTTGTTCAAGAAAAGATCAACTAGTTAATATAATGATTAAAATATTACTAATTAAATATTTTTAAAAAAAATTAAGAAATCAGTTAAAATCATGTATACTTGTAATTTTTTAATTTATAAATAGAAGTAAGTTGATTTGTATGTTTATAAGTAATATATGTAACCCGTTTAACTAGGTATTAATAATAGGTGATTGAGATAGTTCTACTACTGTATTAATATTAAATATCTATATTTAATTTTTATGAAAAAAAGTGAGAAATAAAAAAAAATTAATT
The DNA here is from genome assembly GCA_030064425.1 of Trapa bicornis. NCBI lineage: Eukaryota > Viridiplantae > Streptophyta > Magnoliopsida > Myrtales > Lythraceae > Trapa > Trapa bicornis. Next base: position 9,046,174 of record CM057740.1, read on the forward strand.
TTGAGTTCTTATATAACATAATAATAGGAAACTGTATTTGTAAATATAATTTTTAAATTGTATTATTTTACTCTATTATTCATAATTTTGTAAAGTGTTCTTAAATATGAAAGTATAGTAAAAATAAAAAATATTTCACTTATCGCTCCAAGAAAATTTAATAAGGAAAAAAAATGAAACCCAAATCTATTTTCTCAAAACTCATGAAAGTGAAAGTGATGAGAGAATCGTAAGCATCAATAATATTTAAGAAAACTTAACAAGAGACAAAAAAGTAAATCCACGTCTATTAACTCATGAGTAAGAAAGTTAAAAGTTAACTTTTATACTGCAATAAATAAAGAAAGGTGTTAGTCATGAGTTAGAGTAATTCGATGTTTCCTAGCCTAAACCCAAAGGCTGTGCCTCAATTTCGGCCAAATTTAATTTCCATAGTAATTATATTTACATCTCATTCTGAGAAAGGGGGCGAGGTGGTCGCTAGAAGGCCAAAGTATAAAGTAGTGGTATTATATTGTAAATAGAATTTTTTAAGTAAATATAAGATTTTATATTAAATTATTCGATAATTTTTATTAAATATAATATAATATTTTTGAATAAATAAGTACTAAAATAGTGATATTGATAAAATTATAGAATATTATTTAAAATTAATTATAAATATATTATCTAAATATTTTAAAATATCTTGTTATCGTATTTTATCTATAAATAAAGGGTACTAGTAGTGGAAAAAGGGGAATATATCAAATAAATATATGAGTAAATTATGACAAATTGAATATCACTCGTAATTATCTTAAATATATGTGTGAATACAAATATAAAATGACAAAATATGTAAAAAAAATAATTATATGAGTAAAATTTATAAAATACGAGATTTATCAATTTTTTTCTTAAAAGTTAATAAAATCTTAAAATCACTAACTACTCCACAACCTTAATCACTGGCTCGGATCATATATACAACGTTAGATCAAGTTTCTGATTTTGTCGTGAGCTACGTTGACTTTGGGGGTTCTGTAGTTTGTCAGAAATTGAGGACAATCATGAGCAATGTGGCCTGATTTTTTTTACATATTTGAAAAATAGAACGATAATCCCGTTGTTGATAATTGCCTGCGGCCGACTTATATGCACCAGAAACTGACCCATGATATATTTTGTCTGGATTAGGCTATTGTCGATTGTTACTTTGTGGTTGCCATGATGCCCGGTTTACGACAGTGTTATAAAAGCCCGCATGTTGAGTGAAATGTCAGCTTTCCGATTCTGATGATGGACTATTCATGTGAGAGTCTAACACATGCTCTCGTTCTTGATTTTTAGATGTGATTCTAGGGTTTGAGAATCGCCCTTGAATTGAAGGTGAGAAACGGGGTTGATGCTCTGAAAATTGCCTTAGGGAAAAAGAGTTGGTAGATCCACAATGATAGTGGCAAGTGACACTAGCGAATGATGATGTTGTGGACAAGCGAGAACTCATGAGTGGTGATGGTAAGATTCATCTACTGATTTTGTAATTGAGCTTGGCTTCATCAGAAATAAGCATGTATTGGAGTTCATCTAGACTTGTTTGCTTGAGTGTAGGAGTGAGGGCCATGCAAATGGACTGATATTGTTCTCCTAACCCAGCGAGAATCGTGTCTTTGATTTTAGATTCAAGTTTAGGAAGGCCCATGTAAACCCCACACTTTTGAGTTAAGGAAAACCAGGAAAAGAACCGGTCAAACCGTGTAAGAAAATCGAGCCGGTTTACAAACTCAATCATTTGGGAACAAGCAATTTGGAAATTTATAACTTTCGAGTGATCCAAAGGGTTCATTAAACCTTGGAAAAGATACTTAAGACAAATTAGAAGAGAAAAACTAAATTAGTTTAGGTGAACGAGATCCCATAATAACTTTGAAGTAAAGCGTGCTTGCCCAAGACTAGTGCGAGGATGGCTGACCTCCTGGGAAGTATGATTTTGTTTGTAACCCGAAATTTTGGTCAAAAATTTTTATGGGAATGTACGCCTTATCATAAATAGGCATAAATTAATATATATTTAATTATTAGAATTAATACCAATAATTTATGGTAATATTAATACTAGTAATAAATCTCTCCCATTTAATAAACGATTTTACACCTATATACAGAGGTCATCCCTATTTATTCTCTTCACACTTGAACACTTCTCTCTCTCTCTCTCTCTACTGCTCCATTTCCCGGTGAAGCTCAAACCAGAGCTTCGACTTGAACATTTTTCTTAACCTCGGAAGGAGAGGTCGGGCTCTTTCAAACCAGGGAGAAGTCAGCTATCTGATAGCAAACTCCAGTCAATCCAAGAATCGCTGAAGAAGCGCCGATATGATGGAACAGTGAAACAACTCCGGCGGACCGAAGCTGCCCTATTTCGGCCAAGCTAAAATCGGCTATTTTGAGCCCTCCTCAAGCCAAACCAAGCTCTCCCAACACTTCCTTAGCCCTTCCACGGCCGAATTAGGACCGAAAGGTAAGCCAACTCGGCTCCCCTTTACAATTTCCGATCGGTGTTAGAGAGAGTCGGCCGAATTTCAATGACGAAATTCAAATCCAATTTGGCATCAATTGATGTGATTCTTGATTCTAGGATTAACCTCAGGACGAGAGCTATCTGCCCTTTTTGAAAGCTTGGACCGTTGTGCCCTCACCGGTGAGTAATTGAACCTTTCTCTCTTTACAATCTATTTTTCGGCGAAGATCTGTTTGAGCTCGTTCCAGCGTTAAAACTCACGATTCAAAGTTTTGTGGAATTGTATGAACATGGAGAAACTCAATTTCAACTTCAATTTCAGCAATTAGAGGTGTTTAATTGTTCAATTTGATGAAATCAAATTCAGATGTGTTAAAGAGTTGGAATTGGGGAAATTTTGGGGGAAATTGGGGGTTTTAAAAAATTCGAGGGACCGAAATACAATTTCCTAAAATTGAGGGTCAATTGGACATGATAAAAATGTTAGAGGGCCAATTGATGAATTTTAGAATTTTTGGGGTGAAACTTACCATCTTGGTAAAGGAAGGGCAAAATGGTAATTTTGGAAAACTTGGGGGACCAAATTGGAAATTTGGGAAATTAATCCCCTTTTTGTGAAATGGAATAAATTGAGGTCCTATGATAAATTTTTAAAGTTTTAGGACTCAATTTGAGGAAATACCGACATTAGGGACTTAAAGTTAAAGGGAAATAACTTTAGGGACCTAATTGCAAATAAATGAAAGTTTGACTTTCTCATTCATTTGGAATGAATTAAGGCTATTAGACCAAAGGAAAATGAACCGAGATGTTCATATCATGTAGGAACACGAAGAACCAGGAACGCTAGTAAGGACAAGCTCGCGTGAATACAAAAAACCGGTCTAGTGGAATTCACGACATTAACGGGTGAGTGGGTTTACTAACATCATACCCGGTTGGGAATGATAAGCATATCGGAATGAAAACCCACTATTATGTGGTATTTTAAACATCACAACTTAAAAGAGTAATATGAAAACCCTACGGAAAAACTACTTACCGATTGTAAGTAGTTCATACACGGTTGGTATGATGAAACTTCCTCGAAGGAAGTTGAAAACCCGTTCATCGGTTATGAGAGGAGATGTCCTTATACCTGGTCCGTATAATGGATAGTTGAAAATATATTTTGTCAGAAGTGCTCTCCCCTGATTGTGTGCCATATTACATGATAGGTCGACGAACCAGTCATCACAAACAACTGCGGGTTGAGTTTAGAGTCGTGGTCCTTGGACCAGTGGCACCACAGATTACATGGCAATATGATAAAACATTGTTTGTGTATGCACTATGAGTACGGGATCATCAAGATGCCCCCGAGGGGTAGGATGCATCCTAAGGACTCTGGACGACCCGATGAGTATAAGGGCAGTTCGTCATTCTAGGCATCTGTGCGAAATTTGGAGTAGCACTAATCTCTGTCCTCATATAGACACGAAGAATCGATTTCAGGATTGAGGGTCAGATGTCGCGTACATCCACTCATTCCCAGGGTAGATATGGTCATGCTTCTATCCGGGTGGTCGGTAAAGTCGCTCCAAAGCCACAAGTGGGTTCAGTGGTCGTGCTACCTACGAATGTGTGTAACTTTTATGATGAATGATGTGTGTTGGGTGATGACACACCATGATTAAATAAGGAAATGGTAATAAAACCCGAGATTTCAAATGAAATGGTTTTGAAAGAAAGGAGTCTGGCACACTCCAAAACTTATCTTTTTCCTAAAGATAAAAAGATTTAAAAAAACCATTCACTGAGTAGTCGTACTCCCTCCCTCCCTTATATCCCTTTCAGGAAATCCCGGAAAGCATACCCGTAAAGACCATCAACTAAGATGCATGTGAGACAGGTATGGTGAAGTTAAAATGTTATGTAGTTTTGATTATGCTATTTTCTAGGAAAAGGTATAGGTTTAAAGGATGCCTTACTCGTTACGATTTTTAATAAGGGGAAACCCTTTGATAAACCGAGAGAGTGATGGGTTGATCACGGGGATCTGACCAAATAGGGTCGGGGCGTGACAACTATAGTGGTATTATAGCCTGTTTCCTCGAATACATAATAAAGGCTAGAAAATATAGTAACTGGTAGGATTTATCTTAAAATTTTCAGATGGCTCCCACGAGAGGAACTAAGAAAACTAGGAATGACTCTGCTCAGCACCCTGTCCTCGTAGGAAGACAACTCTAGAAGCTTCCCAAATGTCTAGGGCATGGTATAAATCCCAAAGGACCAAATGACAAAGTATCCAAGAGGATGATGCTTGGACTTATTGAGGTCACACCCCCATGTACAAAGGGAGCCAAGCCTGAAACTAGGAACACCAGCTAGGGCTTATAACCTTACCATGGAGGATGCTTATCAAACACCTCGTAGCCCTCTATCTATTTCATAGCCACCTCTTTGTAATATGGTTAAGACCCTAATATATTGTACTCCTTCTCCATTAATGAAGAAGTAGTTGGAATGAGGATGGGGTACAAAGGATGTACCCGTAAGATTTCAAGAGTAAAGGTAAACAGAAGGGGATGGCATCAAAGGGTGTCATTCAAGGATATATACATACGAAAACAAATGAAGAAGGAATTCCGGGAGAAAGGGAAGAAATCTCACCAAGGAAGGAAACCCTGAGGAGGGATACATGTCCCAACTAAGAGGTAATGAGACCAAGTGATGAGGGATGAGGAGAAGAACTTGCAAATGAAGTGCATGGTGAAGTGAAAGAATCAAGAGAAATATACTAGGAGAACCTAAGGAGTAAGTTAAACCTAAGGAACGAGTAGGTAGAAAGATAGCATCAATAGATGCCGTAATAAGTAAGAATGGGTAGATTACCCATAATAAGAAAATAAAGGAAAGAACATCTAAGAAACCTTGGGAAAGTAAGCTCCCTAAATAAGAAGTGGTTAAGAGGGAACAACCACTAATATCAAGATGGATTGTGGTCCACACTCGCATAATAGAGTCTAAAGAGTGGATGGTTGGGCATAAGGTGGAGTACACAAAATAAGACCGATAATCGGAAGCTACTCAAATAAGGAATAAGGGATGGAATGAAAATTTTAAGACAATGGAGGACTGAAAGCGGGCAAATGCCCCAATATAGAAAGGGTGTAAGGAGATGAAGAAAGGAAACCATCAAGAAATGGTAAGAAGGTGGAACATGTAACTCCTAAGGTGAAAGTCTCTACTTTGAAGGAAATAGTAGAGAATGAAATTATAAAAAGGGAAACTCCCCAAACTAAGCAAATCGACATGTAGACCGAAAGGAATCAACTCGGTATAAAGAATTGCGAAATGATTACGAACAAGTAAGAGTGGATTAAGGCCAAAGTAAAAATCCTTGAGTAAAGGATGTCATTGGGAACAAGGATGGGCCTAAGAAAGGATGAATCCCAGCTTGTCGATATAGTATTGGAAAACCCAATCATTTGGAATCGAAAAGATCCAATAAAGAAGTTGGGGAAGGATGAGTATGTAAGAGGAATCCATGCAGTTATGTGAGACATAACTTCAAATGCATGATGGAGGAGAGGATAATGGTAAAAAGGATAGTTGAGGAATGCTATCAAAAGAAAAGAGGGATGAAGTTTATGCGATCCCTGAAAGGTCAAAAAGCTAAAAGAGACCATCAAGGAGATGTTCTAAGAATTTAATGGACAGAGATAGGTCCTAGAAAATACCATGCTGTAAGGGGCATGTAAGCCCAACAATCTCGAGGAGAATATGACTCAAAGTAAGGAAGAGTCGGCTAATAAGCATGACAAGGTCGAATATAAAAAAAATTTGGACTGAAGTTATAATAGATAACGAATGAAGGAATGGTCAAAATAGGACAAAAAAAGTGATAACAAAGAAAAACCGTGGAAACAAGTACGTAACGCTCGAAAGAACATTGAGCTAAAGGTTTCAACTACCAAAAGGATAACTAGACACGAGGATGATTAGTTATCTTGGAATTCCCAAATCTTGAGTACGGAATCTCAAAGGGAAGAACGTTGCTCTAAGCAAAGAACGATATGAATCTAAGGATATACCCTGGAATATGGTATGTCTAGTTATGAGAAACTCCATGGAGGGAGTAAATAATATAAAGGGAAAGAAATCCCTTAAGCGAAGGAGGTAAAAAGGGCTAATTGAAAGAACAAGAGAAGAGTTTACATGTTAAAGCAAAACACAAATGGACATCAAAGAAAATGGTTCCTCATGCAAGGTTGCTAATTAAGTTTTGGGGACAAAACTCCTAAAATGATGGGAGAGTTGTAAACCCCGTACTTTTGAGTTAAGGAAAACCAGGAAAAGAATCGGTCAAACCGAGTAAGAAAATCGAGCAAGTTTACAAACCCAATCATTTGGGAACAAGCAATTTGGAAATTTACAACTTTTGAGTGATCCAAAGGGTTCATTAAACCTTGAAAAAGAAACTTAAGACAAATTAGAAGAGAAAAACCAAATTGGTTTAGGTGAACGAGATCCCATAAGAACTTCAAAATTAAGTGTGCTTGCCCGAGAGTAGTGTGAGGATGAGTGACCTTTTGGGAAGTATGATTTTTTTTGTAACCCGAAATTTTGGTCAAAAATTTTTAAGCGAACGCCTTGTCATAAATAGTCATAAATTAATATATATTTAATTATTTTAATTAATACCAATAATTTAATACCTAAATTAAATTATTGGAATTAATACCAATAATTTATGGCAATATTAATACTAGTAATAAATCTCTCACATTTAATACACGGTTTTATACCTATATAAAGAGGTCATCCCCATTCATTCTCCATTTCCCGGTGAAGCTCAAACCAGAGCTTCGACTTAAACATTTTTCTTAACCTCGGAAGAAGAGGTCAGGCTCTTTAGAACCGGGAGAAGTCAGCTATTTGATAGCATACTCCAGTCAATCCGATAATCGCTGGAGAAGCGCTAGCATGATGGAACAGTGAAGCAGCTCCAGCGGACCGAAGCTGCCCTATTTCGGCCAAGCTAAAATTGGCCATTTCAAGCCCTCCTCAAGCCAAACCAAGCCCTCCCATCACTTCCTCCTTAGCCCTTCCACGGTCGAATTAGGACCGAAAGGTAAGCCAATTCAGCTCCCCTTTACAATTTCCAATCGGTGTTAGAGAGAGTTGGTCGAATTTCAATGATGAAATTCTAATCCAATTTGGCATCAATTGATACGATTCTTGATTCTAGGATTAACCTCAGGATGAGAGCTATCTACCCAGATAGAAAGCTTGCACCGTCGTGCCCTCACTAGTGAGTAATCGAAGCTTTCTCTCTTTACAGTCTATTTTCCGGTGAAGCTCCATTTGAGCTCATTCCGGCGTTAAAACTCGCGATTCAAAGTTCTATGGAATTGTATGAACATGGAAAAACTCAATTTCAACTTCAATTTCAACAATTAGAGTGTTTGATTGGTCAATTTGATTAAATCAAATTAGACTGTGTTAAAGAGTTGGAATTAGGGAAAATTTGGGGGAAATTGGGAGTTTTCAAAAATTTGAGGGACCGAAATGCAATGATGAAATTTACAATTTTCAATCGATGTTAGAGAGAGTTGGCTGAATTTCAATGATGAAATTCTAATCCAATTTGGCATTAATTGATACGATTCTTGATTATAGGATTAACCTCAGGATAAGAGCTATCTACCCAGATAGAAAGCTTGCACCGTCGTGCCCTCACTAGTGAGTAATCGAAGCTCTCTCTCTACAGTCTATTTTCCGATGAAGCTCCATTTGAGCTTGTTCCGGCGTTAAAACTCGCGATTCAAAGTTCTATGGAATTGTATGAACATGGAAAAACTCAATTTCAACAATTAGACTGTTTGATTGGTCAATTTGATGAAATCAAATTAGGTTGTGTTAAAGAGTTGGAATTAGGGAAATTTTGGGGGAAATTGGGAGTTTTCAAAAATTCGAGGGACCGAAATGCAATTTCCTAAAATTGAGGGTCAATTGGACATGATAAAAATGTTAGAGGGCCAATTGAGGAACTTTAGAATTTTTGGGGTGAAACTTACCATTTTTGTAAAGGGCAAAATGGTAATTTTGGAAAAGTTGGGGGACCAAATTGGAGATTTGGACCAGTGGCACCACAGATTACATGGCAATATGAGAAAACATTGTTTGTTCATGCACTATGAGTACGGGATCATCAAGACACCCATGAGGGGTAGTGATGCGTCCTAAGGACCCTAGACGACCCGATGAGTGTAATGGCAGTTCGTCGTTCCAAGTGTTTGTACAAAATTTAGAGTAGCACTAAGCGCAATCGTGCAAAATTTGGAGTAGCACTAATCTCTGTCCTCATATGGACACAAAGAACCGATTTCAGGATTGAGGGTCAAATGTCGTGTACATCTACTCATTCCCAAGTTAGAAGTGGTCGTGCTTCTATCCGGGTGGCTGGTAAAGTCGCTCCGAAGCCACAAGTGAGTTTAGTGGTCGTGCTAACCTACGAATGTGTGTAACCTTCATGATGAAGGATGTGTGTTGGGTGATGACACACTATGATTAAATAAGGAAATGGTAATAAAACCCGAGATTTCAAATGAAATGATTTTGAAAGAAAGGAGACTAGCACACTCCAAAACTTATCTCTTTCCTAAAGATAAAAAGATTTTAAAAAAAAACCATTCACTGATTAGTCATACTCACGCCCTTCCTTATATTCCTTTTAGGAAATCCCGAAAAGCCTACCCGTAAAGACCATCAACTAAGATGCCTGTGAGACAGGTATGGTGAAGTTAAAATGTTATGCAATTTTGATTATTCTATTCCAGGAAAAGGTGCAGGTTTAAAGGACACGTTACTCTTTACAATTTTTAATAAGGGTAAACCCTTTAATAAACTGAGAGAGTGGTGGGTTGATCATGGGGATCCGACCAAATAGGGTCGGGGCGTGACAGCCAATCTAGGCATAGCTAGTGGCGAGACTGGCGATGGACGTCAGGTAAACTCCCATTGTTCGATCTTATTTAATCGTGTCATGCCATTGAGAGTCAAGGAGATCTTGATGAGCTCGGACTTGTTGAGCAAATAGGGCTTCCAATTTATCCCACATATCTGTAGAATTGTGAATTCCAATTACTTGTAGATTAACTTGAATGTCTAATGTCACTAAGATAGTGGTGAGACATAGTCGATCACAAATCTTCCAAGTCTTGTAGGATGGGTTGGGAATAAGAATATATTCATCATCTTTCTGAGGAGGCAAGAACTCTGACGATGCTGGGATGGTTCGATCGGCATACCCCCATCAATTTGTAAATTTCCAAGAGTGGTATCATATTGTTGCGTAATAGAAAATAGTTTATTCCGTCCAGCTTAACCGAAAGTATTGGAATATTACTTGGAAGTTGAACTGCTACTGCTGAAGAACCCATGTTGATTTTGTAGGTTTCAAAAAAAAAATGGAAGATAGTGAAAATTGATAGGGGTTAAGCAAATGAGGTTGATGGTGAAATAATGATAGAGATATAGTAACAACATAAGAAATTTAGGTAATCTTCCGATAATAATAAGAACTGAAAAAAAAAAGTGAATCTAACTAGCGTAGCTAGGATGTACGATCCAATTGCATTATCAAGAGTACTCTGATACCATGAAAGGAAATTAAGAAATATAGAAGAGAAAGAGTGCAACACTCTATTTTTCTAATATTCAATATGATATCAAAGATAGGGTTTTCTAGTATTTTCAATTTTTGACAAGGGGAGAAATATGATATTATAAATTGTATTGTGTTGATACATTTACAATATCTTCCTTTATATATGAAGGAAATGATAGTAAATAAATTAATGTATGACTCTTAATATACAGTAATTAATAGACAATAAATTATAAGTTACAAAGTTTTAAATAACCACATTTAATTTAATATTATCTAGTTATTAATTTTAATTGATCGATTATAGTGTTTGATAGTCTAAAAAACTTAAATACTACACGTACTCCTCCAATCCATAAATACGATATTAATTACTCACTTGTAGTGCAAATACGACGTCAGATTAAGTTTGTACGAACAATAAAGTTAATTTGTCTCGATCATATCTAATGATTCAGCAACGATCAACTATAGTTAAACGAGTATTAGAGAAATGATTTCAATATATTAAAATTTATATTGATATTATACTAATAGCTTCTTAATTAATAAAAATTTGATTTAATGGTGTTATATTTTTTACATATTCGTGACTCCAGTTGAGTGAAATTTGTTGCATATACATATTCTTATTGCTAAGTGTCAAGAATCATAGAAAACTGTTTGATTATAGTGAGAAAACTGTTAAATTGTTGTAGTATATAGTAGGATGAAGACCAACCATTAATAGAATAGAAAAGGAAGATTAAGTACAACTTCTGGTATCATGAAAATGATTACCAAATTCTTGTAGCACCACACAACATCTAGTTAAAAGGTTATGTAGAAGAAAAAAATGCATAACTGAACTATGGAGTTGTTAGGCTATTCAAAACTTGATATAACGAAGAAAAGAAGAGAAGTAAAAGAATTGTAGTAAATGTAAATTGTATTTCCTTGCTTTATTTTAGCATTATGCATTATTATTTATAAACTAGTTACACTAATAAAAAATAAATAATTACAATAAATAGAGAATGAAATGAAATAAATATTGATGATTATAATTAATATAGATATTGATTTAATTTTTAATTTTTTAATAATTTAATTTTATTTTGCTAAGGTGTATGCGAATAAAAATTGATATTATCTTGCTGAGTTGTTAAAGTTATCTTTCTATTAAATTTAAGTAAAATAAAATAAGTATCACAAAAATTTTCAATAAAGTTTAATAGTTACAATTCCAATATTTTTTTTTTGTACCAATTCGTCATTAATTTTCCTATAGAATGTATCAATATAATTTACTAGGAACACTCTCATTGATTGTTTTTCTACTTGGGGTAATTTTTTTAATGAGTTATTTTAGACTAGAGCAAAATTTTGTAGAAAAAAAAAGGCGTACCTAATGGTAAAAAATTAAATGTTATATTAAAATTTAATAGATAATTCATTTAAATGTTATAATTTATATATATATATATATTTGAAAAAAATTATAAACTCCACATCCATTAATATTTTTTTTAGATATGAAATATTATCAATTTTATTAAAAATATAATAATTAATCAAATTAATTATAAATATATAAAATTAAAAATACAACCTTCAATAATATATAAAGCTTAAAACTCAACTATCAAAAATATAAAATAAAATGTATACTTCATCACTTATTAATGACAATATCATTGGTAAACCTACAAATAACTTAGGGAGCTCGCATGGCATAAACGGTTAAAGAGACCATTTGAATACATATTCTATAGCCACATCTCTCCTTCCAAGTAGAGATATTATCATTAAAAAATATTTCCAATTGAACGTTGAGCAACAGAAAAGTACTCTTAGATAGTGGGTATTTTTTACTCGTTCAATAATTTGATCTCATCCAAGTACGCTCTTACCTGAGTTTTATCTGAAAGTGAAAGAAATATGGAATAACAACTTGTGAATATGACAACTTCCCATGTTAAAACATATTAGATCAATGGTTTACATATATATATATATAGGGTTCTCTTCTTCAACTTGTGATGGATATTGTTGAGCACATGATTTAATACTTACAACTTATTTTGCATAGTACATGGGATAAGACAATCCTCCCACATGGACCAACTTTTGTTCAATTTCATTGAATAGATCTAATAATCTCTTATAGAATACTTGCATACTTATTCCTTAAGTTGATTAATCGTGCCAATGTCCCACCTTAAACAACATTCAATTCTTTATTTTATATATTGGATGAATCATATTTTATATTGTTGATAAATAACTGTTTATTTAAAAATCATAAATTAATAATAGTGGAATATAAAATGTAAAATACCACTTTCTTTTTCTCTCAGGGACATTTTAATAGTAAAAGACAACCTTCTAATAATATCTTTCTTTCCACATGTGTACAGCAGTTGATCATACAATTTTGGGGTGAAATTTCATGGATTTTCTTCAGAAAGTTAAAGTCCAACTTCGCCAGAATCAACAATGCTTCATTATGGCAGTTTTCTTACTCATAGACCTAGATGTAAAATCTTGCTTCAGTCCACGCTAGCCCTTTCTAAAGACACTTCATTTTGCAGTAGTACCGACGACCCATCATTTTTATTATTGTTTTCGTTATACTTCTTCAGGAATTTTTGGAGACCGTCAAGATTGTAGGCAAATGCCTTCTCCAGGCATCCATGATTCGTCAGATGGCTTACTTGTAAAGGCTCAGCAATTCTCTCACTCCAGCAAGGGAGTTGTTGAAATTTTTTGTACTATTATTATTGAACTTTGAAAGATCTACAATCAAATAATTAATTATTTTTTTCCTCAAGGTTTGCCACATGGAATGATTAAAATATAGTATTAAAATTAATATTTAAGTCTAAAAAATTTTTAAATAAAAATTTTAATATAATTAAAATAATAAAATCTCATATATAAACTAATGATGGTTTATATGGTAATTTAAATTATATTTTTTATTAATGTGGTATTTATATTAATTAGTCAAATAATAACATACCAAAGTGCATGTACCAGGTAAAATCCTATAGCACCACCTCTCTGATGTAAAGGTGATGGTGATCAAAGAAGACTCCATCATGTTCAAAGTAAAGTTTCTTAACTTCCTCCATATAAATCATTAATTTCTTTCTCGAAGTAATAGGCTAGTCAACTTCCCTAGAGGCTCTGACGCCTAGTAGCAGTAATCATCGTCTTCATCTCTCCGAATTTGGTACCGCTCGTATGCAAATAAAGACATAACTCATATGTAACACACTTCACTGGGTAGTTGGCACTAGATCATATTATTTAAGAAATTATTTATAATTCATGATTCAACTATAACATATTATTAAACTGTGAAATTAGGATTGATAATTAGGAAAAGGTCTCCCCACGACATGGGGAAAAATCTGCGAGAGCTGCAGAGACTAGACAGGAAGACACAGGACTGAAAATTTTCTTCTAATTTTTTACTATTTTGGAGAAATTTTTCTGAGTTTACCATTGACATGAACTAGAGAATTGACGGCTATAGACAGAAATGAAACTGACATTTTTATTATGTTTTCTTAGTTACTACTAGTAATATGTTTTATAGGGAGGGAGGAGGCATACACATACCCTTGTTTATATTGGAAGATTAATTAAAATATATATATATTTAAATATAATATTAAAAAATTTTGAGTTATGATAATCTTAATTTTAATTTTAATTATTAAAGATTTATTTTAAAATTTTTTAAAAAATTCTAGCAAAAATTTTGTTCGTTATAATATTTTATCTTTATAAAAAAGAAAAATAAATAAAGCAAACATTGAGTGAAAAGAAAGAGGATGAGTTTGAATAGTAAATATTAAATGTGAAATTGTAGGATTATTTTATTTTATTTTATGTTTAGATTTAGAGTAAAAACACGATGTAATAGTGTATATAAAAAGTATAATTGTGTTAATATGCTTGTATAAGAGTTATGTGTTAAATAGTGATTTCTCATCATTTACTATATATGCACAATAAATTATTAATCACACTTGAGCCATGTATATAATTATTAAATATATTTAGTAGTATGTGAGTGATTTTTTGAAAATTGCATTAAATTTCATTAGAGTTAACTTTAAGGGTTATAAATAACTAATTTTATAATTATCCATCCAATGAGTATTACTCATCTATAAATCACCAGGAATAAGATTAGATTAGATGTGGGTTCCTAACACATTTAGTAAATGAGAATTTCTCCTTCCCTTTTTCATATGTTTAAATTTACAATTATATTAGCAAAAAAAATTATTTAAAATGTACACATACCATTCACAACAAAAAAAATATAATTTACAAAATATAACACAAATTTTAACAATAGTATTAATTAAGTTCATAAATTTACTCTACTCAACAAATACCACAATATCCTAATAAATCAACTTATATTATAACTTATATCATTATAAGTTATGCTTACTATTATATACTATTTGTATATATATATGGTTAAACTATTTCCATTTATGATAATATGATTGTCACCCATCAAAACCTAAAATTCTTGGAGAAACATGTTATATGATAAACTATCATTTCTATTTAACAAAAAAAATATGTTAAGAACTAAAATTTATATTTAAAATTTTTCACTATTTAATTTAAGAACACACATAATAAATAATTTAAAGTATTTATAGCAGTAGTGTCTCTTGAATTTTCACGCATTAATAAATTATTATCTATAAGATTTATTTGTACACTCATTCTTTTTCTGACTTTTTTTTTACCTTGGGTGATATAAGTTTAGTAAGTGAGTAAAGTTGCAAAGAATAATCATTTACTTAATTTCAATTCCACCGTTTAACATATTTTAAACACATAAAGTTACATGCATGACTTACATTAGGAATTTTTTAAATAAAAATTTTTCATTTCAGAAAATGGATCATATTCATCCATCATATATATGCTCCTAGCATAATAGAAATCAAAATACTTTCCTCTTAACATACAATATTTTCTATTATTACTTAATAAATATTAATACATCAATTCACAACAATTTTCCAATATACTTAATTATATAAAATAACATATTATTACTCGTAATAATAAAAATATTCTCAAAACGCATTTATTTTTTTCTCTACTTAACACATTTTCTTAAATATATTTATTTTTTATATGATTTCATAATTAATTTCATAACATAATTTTATAATATGTAAGTAATACATTGAACAAACCCTACATGAGGTGAGTAGTTAATCTCATTATAACTTAGTGGGATATAAAATAAGATTTTTATGGATAATTTCTAGTATTGTTTCTTATTTTCTTTATTTTAACATTTTAATTCCTTACAATTAAATACATACTTAAATTTCTCTAATCATTATTATACTTAATTTATTCTTAAAAACTTATATTTAAATATATCTGTGAAATTTATTTTAATTTATACTTTAGTCCCTAAGTTTAAAAAATATATCATTTAATCCTCCATATTTTTTATTCATATTTTAGTCTTAAAAAAGTAATAATTTATAATTCAACTAATATTTTTTCAAAACTCAATTAGAACCACTTTTTCTTCCATTTTTAAAAATCTCTCAAAACTTTTTCAAAATTATATTTTAGTATCCAATATTTTAAAAATTACATTTTGTTTTCAAATTTTTATTGCTTTCATTTCAATCTGAATTGCTTTACATCATTCACATTTAGTCCCTCAAATATCCTTATTTCCAAATGAGTCCTCACATTTTTTAAATTTGAAAAATAGTCCTCAAATTTCATTAAAATTGTATTTTATTCCTTAAAATTTTATACTCTTCTTAACTTGATTTCTAATATTCGAAATTCATAATAAATCAAGATTTCAAACGTGAAATTAAGCTTATTTTTATCTCAATTTCTTGGTTGGTCGGAATAGAGAAATTAAGAAAAATATAAGGAAAACTGAATAATAATAATAGTGAGTTCATGATTGTAATAGATTAAGTGGTCCAATTGATGTTCCCTGTATTGATTAGTGGAACAGAAATACATGATGGGGAGGAAAAATATATCAAGGCAACGTTAAGGCGGCGAGGGAGGAAAATATATTAATGTAATGTTAAAGCCACAAGAGAGGTTGAGGGATATTAATGGGTATTGGGTCGCCCAGTTATAATCATTTTTTTTTTGTGTGAAAACAAGGGGGGAAGTCAACAATCATGAGGTCATTCACGAACCGTAGAAGAAAAATAAAGTATCGAATTCATTTTCAAATTAAAAAAAAAATTCAGTCAAAGAACATAGAGAGTGGGATCGGGCATTGAGATCCTGGGAATATGCAGGTGCACTTATGTGTATTTTATTATATCGGTTATATAGTAATCTCACATCTACCATTGTAAAATCGATGTAAAATCGAGAGAGGGTGATGAATTATATATCTTGGAAGTTAGGTAAGATTATTACAAATTTAGTATAATACCATATATTTTAAAATATTGTATTATGAAAATGGGAAATTATTGTAAGAAAAATACCATTTGAATCTTTGTTAATAAATATAAAACTTTCTTCAAATTTAATTTTTGAAAATCCTGATAAAAAATGAAAATTATTGTAGGAACAAATTATAAATCCAATTGTTGAATAGTAAAACATGATGGTCTAAATTGCACAGTCAATGTGATACTCGACTGAGGTAGTTTAAAGGTAGTCCTAAAATTTGTCAGAAGGGAGTTCATATTGAGAATTTCCATTAACTGTAAATGACCCTTAACCAGTTGAAAGTGTACAACGAATGTTTGAGAGTACATAATAATTTAGTTAGAGTAGAGACACTTAAAGAGAGTTACTGGAATCCTCAATGCCTCTGGAAGAAGTACTAACAGGTGCAGGTCAGGAGTATAGTTACTTTAATGTACATAATTATCTGAAATTCCTACGATAATTATATTGAAGTGCATGTTGTCAAAATAGTAATTATAGTTCTCATTTGACCGACCTGAGTGAGGTGAATTCAAAATAATGTTCAATTAGGAGTATATAATTCTTGGTATATGAAAAAAATAAAAATTATTAATATTTTTCATTACATAAATAATATGGTGAAGAATGAGAATGTATATACGGAAGTTCAACTATTTATTATAGATCTAGAAAGGATAGTCTATATGATAGAAGTTGGTGGATGGATCCATACTCAACTTTCAAGAATCGATGAAAGTTTAATATGTCGTACCAATATCAAAACCAATATAATTATGGCTTATAATATGTGAGATTTAAGATTAAAAAAATTATACTAATTTTTTTATAAACTTATAATAATAATTATTTTTTTTATTAATATAAATTATACTATTAACCCATCTAATATTCAATTATTCAATCGTGGTTGTTTGGGTTTGTAATCCAATACTCCCAAATTCTTCTCCCTGAGCTTGTCTTTCTATTAGAGCCAACTTCTTAGTAATTTTATGGTAAAAATTTGGAATGTAGGTGAAGTGAGTATTTTGGAGTGATGGTTTAGAGTTATTATTAAACAACTTTAAATCTATAAAATGAGATGAGCTTGTCTTTCTATTAGAGCCAACTTCTTAGTAATTTTATAGTAAAGATTTGGAATGTAGGTGAAGCGAGTATTTTGTAGTGATGGTTTAGAGTTATTATTAAACAACTTTAAATTTATGTTTGATGGAGTTGAGTAAATTATTAAAAATGTAAAATATTATTTATTTTTAATTAAATATTTTAAAATAATTATATATATTTTAAAATATATCACTATCAAATTTATCAAGTATCATATACGATTATACTATCGTATTTCTCCAAAATTATACACGATTATATATATATTACACATATTTTAATAATAATAAAAATAATATTGATTAATAATAATATAATATATAAAATAGAAAATAATAATAATAATAATAATATAATATATATTCAAATAAATATATATTCACAAAATTATCAAATATTTTATTTAATATAACAATTTTAATTTTTAATTTTTTTTGTTTAAAAGAAAAGAAACACAATTTTTACGAGAATATTTTCAAAAAATCATCAAAATAGTAATCAAGCAAATAAAATTAGTTATTGCATTTTGTGTTTCTTTATATGTAATAATAATTTTATTTAACATATCAAAATTCATATATAAAAATGTAAAACACATAATATAAATATATCAATGCATAAATATAAAATATTAAAATTTTAATATATTTAAAAATAATAATTAAATATAAAAATTAAAATTTAATGCATGTAAATATTAAAAAAATTATTATAAACACAAGAATAACTAATATATAATACATAAAAATAGTAAATATAAACTAATCAAGAAATCTAAAATATATTATATAAAAAACTTTTAAACATAAAATATTTATAGATAAAATAAAAAAAATTATAAATATATTTAAAAAATAGTTAAATAAGTTTATTTAATTAAAAATTAAAACTTACTTCAATAGTACAGCAATAGGAAGAAGAAAAAAAATAAATAATAAAATAATATTTTATATCATACATAGAAAAAATATATATTAATTTTATTTAATATTATTTTAATTAAAAAAATTATATTCTCTCCAAATAACTTCTAAATTTCCTTAAGATGGTGCTTATGGACAATGTTGAAGTCCAACTTCGCCAAGGTCAACAACTTTTCACCGTGACAGTTTTTTTCCTCGTAAACTATGATGCTTCAATCCTCTTTAAACTTTTCCAAAATCACCCCTCTAGAGCATGGCCTACTTGGGCAGCCAGTGAATGATCTTCCATCATTCTCATGATTCTTTTGGTTGCATTGCTTGATGAATATTTCCAGACGGGTGAAACTGAAGGAAAATGTATCTCGAAGGATGTCCTAACTCTTAGATGACTCGCCTATTAAAGGCTCAACAATCATCTTGTATCCGTGAGGGAGTACTTGAATCTTCTCCTACTTCAGTCCTTAAAATTTTGAAATATATTTGGAGTCAAATATTTTTTTTCTTGAAGAGTCGATTAATAAGCCAATGGTAGTATAGCAAAATAAATCATTTAATTATATTAATGCTGTCAAATCTTTATTTAATTTTATATTTATATGTGAAATATTTTATAATAAACTTTTTAATATAAAATTTTTGAAAAAATGAGTCCCATTAATATATAAACATAAAACCTTTTAATATTATATTTTTTTTTTACTAATATGACATCAATTATTCTAGTACAATATTTAAAAAATCTTGAATTGGTTATAATAATAAGCAGTTTATATTATACTTTTCAAGTAAAATATATTTCTATTTATTCTAAAAATATTATATTAGGTAAAATTTGTAAGTAAATCAAGCTAGGTAGATATCTACTATTTTTATTATTTTTTATTTATTTCTTATATAATGTAACCCACATGTAAAAAAAAATATGTCCAAAATATTGGAATTCTTGAATTATTATACCAGTGCAGCAGAAATACATAAAGAAAAACATATTAAAATGTACAAATTTATAGATTCTCGTAGTGAGGAGCATCAAGTTGAAGGTTAATTATTTGAAAAAAAATTCATATTCATACAAAATGTTATTATTTATTTCAAATAGATGAAGCCGCATCTCATGATAATGAGTAGTGAGAATGAATGGGAATATGCCGACATAGTTTCGAAGATCTCTAGAATGACTATGGCTTATTCTAAAAATATGTATGACAAGAACGTGATCTACCCCATAAAGTTTTGTATTGATTTTAATAAGTTGTATTTGAGAATGATAATAAGGAGGCGTGATGTTGATTTCACTAAATTTCTCTTTCATTTTATGTCTATTTTAAAAACTATATAACTTAAAAATGTTATTTATGTTCAACGATTTTTATGAATGTATATCTAAATTAATTTTCTAAAAAATTTATAAATATAAATACATATGAATTATTAAGAAGATAAACATTTAACATTTCACGTAGCAAAATATTTTTTTACAACATTGCAAAATAAATTTCAAGTCATTTTTATGTTTTACATTCATTATATATATATATATATTACAAACACTTTAATAAAATTTAGAGTATTATTAATTTAAAAAATTTATTATTTCCCTTTCTAAAACTCATCCACTTCTATTATATTTATTAGTTGAAGAATTATCTTATTTCTATTTTATAATTATACGAGAGGGAAATAATATCATATATTAATAAGAGTTAGTTTCCATCTATTAGTGAATATATTTTATCATTTTAATTATAAACTTCAAGTTTATTTATCTCTAATTCAATATAGTTTATGCAATCAATGAAATATAATCTAGTCTCTACTCAATATACCAAATAAGTTATTAATATTAAATCTAAGACACAAATTATAAGATCACTTAATACGCCTCATATAATCTAAACTCGCAAAAATAAGTAGGTTTATAAATATAATTTATCAATTTTACTTTTGAAAACCCTTACCAATTTATCATTAAATTTTATACAACAATCTCGATCAAATAATGATAAGTACAAACAAAAATTATATAAAATAAATAGTGTAATAAAATAAATACTCACTTTTAAAAAATCATTTGGACTCATTTGAATGCACTCACATCCATATATTCAAAATCCACATAATGCATGGTCTAAATCTTTGTTTTTCATTTACCATAATTTGTGCAAGTATAAATTATAGGGATATATATATATATTTATATAATTTGTATTAACATATATATATTTTTAATTTTTTTCATTTGTTACAAGTTAATTTATTAAATTTTAAATATCCTAAATATACCACAAATTAGTACTTCCCACCATTTTAACTATACAACACTTAGACCTACTATTATGTTGAATTAAAATTTTTTACAATTTAATTAATAAATATTTACAATTTTATATCGTGGTACCTAAAATTTTATTATTTATAATTTAGTAATTAAACTTATTTATTTTCATAATTTCAGTCACTACTATTCATATTTAGAATAAAGTAACTTAATTTAATAGTTTTTTTTTATAAAATAGTCTTGTAACCTTTAGATTTTGCAAAATAGTTATTTGTTGAGCCTTAATTTGCTCGGTTAGACTGGGCCTCATCACTACATTGGCCAACAAGCACTTCTCTTGCTTGTCTATCCTTAGGTCTATTGCCATCCTTCCCAATTGTTGCAACAAGGGTATATAACTTGTCTTTACTTGTGCCACCTCAGTTTGGTACTTTTGACTTAAGGCATCTGCTACCACATTTGCCTTTCCGGGGTGGTACTCTATCAAAAAGTCATAGTCCTTCACCAATTCCAGCCATCTTCTCTGGTGGAGATTTAACTTTTTCTGAGTTAGGAAGTACTTAAAACTCTTGTGATCTATGTATATCCTACACTTAACTTCGTAAAGGTAGTGTCGCCAAATCTTTAAGGCAAACACTATTACAGCTAATTCCAAATCATGGGTGGGGTAGTTTCTTTCATGTACCTTAAGTTATCGCGAGGCATAAGTGATAACCTTCCCTTGTTGCATCAATACACATTCGAGTCTTTGTCCGGATGCATCATTATTGACGATGTAATCTCTCGCACTGGGATCATATAGGGAGAGTACCGGTGCGGTTGTTAATTGAGTCTTCAACTCTAAGAAAGACTTCTCACAACTTTCATCCCACTTATACTCAGCTCCTCTCCTGGTAAGCCGAGTCAGAGGGGCTGCTATCTTAGAAAAGACTTACACGAACCATCTGTAGTATCCTACCAGACCTAAGAAACTCCACATCTCTAAAGGATTCCTTGGTGCCTTCCAATCTAATATGGCTTCCACCTTTGCTGGAGCTACTTTGACTCCATCCTTGGACACTATATATCCTAAGAATCCTACCTCATGTAGCCAGAACTCACACTTGGAGAATTTTACATATAAGTGATTTCCTTCAATATCTTCAAGGTGATTGTCAAATGTTCTTCATGTTCCAACCTAGTTCATGAGTATATGAGAATATCATCTATAAATACTATCACGAATTTGTCTAAGTGTGGTTGGAACACTCTGTTCATTAAGTCCAAGAAAGCTGTAGGGGCATTTGTCAATCCAAATGGCATCACTCTAAACTCGTATTCTTCGTATCAGGATCGAAATACCATCTTGAGAATGTCTTACTCTTGGATCCTGAGTTGGTGATAGCTTGACCGAAGGTCTATTTTAAGAAGTACGCTGCTTCTTTTAATTGGTCGAATAGGTCATCACTCCGTGGAAGTGGGTATTTGTTCTTGATGGTGACCTGGTTCAACTTCTTGTAGTCTATGCACAGTCTCATGCTTCCATTCTTTTTCTTTACAAATAGGATGGGTGCACCCCAAAGAGACTGGATAGTACGTATGAAATCCTTCTCCAGAGTTCGTCCAATTGCTCCTTCAATTCCTATAGTTCTATCAGAGCCATGTGATATGGGGCTTGGGATATGGGGTTTGTTCTTGGGATGATTTCTATGGTGAACTCTACTTGCCTACCTGGAGGTAGTTTGGGCAGTTCTCCTGGAAATACTTATGGATAGTGTTTAACCACTGGAATGTCTTCAAGTCTATTCTCTTCAGACTTTTCATTGGTGACCATGTCCAGGAAAGTCGTATAACCTTTTTGTATCATCTTTTGCGCTTTCATATGGGACACAATCTATACTTCACTTTTCCTTCGGTCTCCTTGGAACTTTAGTCCGCTTGTCTTGGGAGTGTGGAAGGACACCGCCTTCTTTCCATAGTCCATACTAGCTTGTTGGTTACTTAACCAATCCATTCCAAGGATTACTTCTACCTCCTTCAAGGGCAACGAAATCACATCCGCTTCAAGTTTAATTCCTCCAACCTTTATCTCATATCCTTTTAAGTGCTTATTCCTATTTAACCCTTCTGCTAAGGGTGTGAGGATGTTGAGACTTTGTTCTAGTGGAGTAAGTTCTAAAGGTAATCCTAGAATCAAGTCTTCCTTGATGAAAGGTCTCTCATCTCTTAAGTTGAAGAAGGCATAGACTTGTTGTCCCCATAATTGCACATACCCTGATTTGAAGAAACGTATATATTTAGAGGAAAGGCTTTTTTTTTTATTGAATAAAAATTTCAATTACAAGATTCTCTTGAACTAGTTGGGAGGGTTTTGGGATGTACCCGCTCTAGTGCTAGAGTTTTTTCTAGCCTCTTCCTAGGTGAGATTTTATACCCTAGCTAGCACTCGTGCTGTAGCGTCTGGCCTGGTATTCCTAGGGTTTCCTTGAGGTGGTCCAAGTGTATTCCTCTTCTTGTTCTCTCTAAGAGTGGGACATTCCTTTACTAAGTGCCCCACTTGTCCGCATGCAAAGCAAGTCAAGCATGCTCCCTCGTGGTTCCTTTGACACCTTGCATAGCGAGGGTTTCCTTGGGGCAAGGTGGGGATTACTCTCTGGTGAGGTGGTGACATGTTCTTTCTCCTTTGAAATGCCATTCTATTTACCCATTTTGGACCATTATGCTCATTCCGTCCTCCTTGACGATTTTGACCCTTATCTTCCTTTTGGGTCGTTTGCTCCATCCGAAGGCATCGGGTTTGCACCAGTTGCTCACACTCACGAGCCATATTGATTACTGTTGCTAGGTCTGTGAGGTGTCCTAGTACTCCCATATGGTGTTGTATGTCCATATTGAGACCGTCTACGAACCACTCGCATATGTCTGCTGGCCTAGCTAGGTCAAGAGCAAAGGGTCTTAACTAGTTGAATTTTGTTTTATATTCCGATATGGAGTTAAGCCCTTGCCGAAGTCTGATTAATTCCTACTTATTCTCATTAATCAAATGAGGAGCTAGGTACTCCTCCAAGTACCTCTCCTTAAATTGCTCTTAGGTGGGGGTGGAGGTATACAAGTTTCGAACATTGTCCCATCACCGTTTGGCACTTCCCTCCATGAAAAATTATGTTAGGATCACCATGTCATCTGGTGGTATCCTAACTATCCCATTAGCTTCTTAACATTTGCCAGCCAATCCATGGCGGCACCAACATCTTTCTCTCTAAGGAAAGGCTTACACATCAGTTGATGGAGAGTCTTGAGATTTCTGGGAATGTCCTTTGGAGGGGAATGATGAACAGGAGGAGGATGGGATTGAACTTCCTCTAGTTTGACCTGAGAGTCGGTACCTGCCTCAGGGATGAGGTTAGGTTGCCCAAATACATGGGTGAACTCCTCGTACAACCTCTAGTGTTTTGAGCTAAGTCTAGGTGGGGTTGTCCGGGCTTCTCGGGGAGTTTCCACAGGTAGGGGTGGTTGAGCAGTGTTGGAGACTACGACTCTAGTTCTCTTGGTTCATTTCTTGGGAGCCATTCTAAAAAATTTAAAATCATTCCTTTTAGTTACTATATTTTCTAGTTGTATTTGAGGAAACAACCTCTAATACCACTCAAGTTGTCATGCCCTGACCCGGTTTGGTCAGATCTCCATGATCAACCCACCACTCTCTCAGTTTATTAAGGGTTTACCCCTTCTTTAAACCTTGAGGAATAAGGAGTCCTTTAAACCTATACTTTTCCTAGAATAACATTAATCAAAACTGCCTAAAATTTAAAATTAACATACCTGTCTTACAGGTGTAGTTAACTGGAGGGTCTTTGGGTAGGTTTTCCCTTGGTTACCTGAAAGGGGTATAAGGGAGTGGGTGAGTTCAACGACTCAGTGAATGGGTATTTAAAACTTGACTTTGACAAAAATAGTTTGAATTGAAGTGTGCCATACTCCTTATTTTCTTTAAGACATTTCATCATCAAAATCTCTGTTTTCAAAACCATTATTTCTCATTAACCACAGTCGGTGTGTTTAACAATCAACACACACCCTTCATCATGAAGGGATCTCACATTCGCAGGGCAGCACGTCCATTGCACCCACTTAGGGCGTCAGAGCGACTTTACCGACCACCTAGATAGAAGCCTACCCACTTCTACCCTAAGAATGAGTGGATGTATGCGACATCCGACCCTTAATCCCGTAAAGAAACTCCGTGTCCGTATGAGGACAGAGACCTCATTCCAATCCCACCCTGGTCTCATGCGCATGAAGCATGAAGCTATATTGAGCTTCCCTCACTGCTGACATAGGAAATTGCAATTATATCCACCATGTCGTCCAGTAGCCCCTATGATGCATCACTACCCCTCTTGGGTGTCTTGAAGGTCTCAAACTTCAGTGCATGCACAAAATAATAGTTTTCCCCATAAGCCATTTAATCTTTAGTGCCACTGGTCCAACGACCCCGACCCTCAACTCGACCTACAACTGTTTGTCTTGATTGGTCCGTCAACATATCTTGTCACACTACTACTAGTCCATCAAATATGTCGGTCCTGTCTTGGTACCATGACCAAACACATACTTCATTTAAAGTTTTCATGGCTTAGTCTCATGTTTGTTTATGAGCTCCTGCTCGTGCCAACTGGCCTTGGGACCATTGTAAGAGATTTTCAAAATCGGGCATTTTAGCTCGCAAGTTACAAAACCGAGGCCTCTGACAAATTTGAGCTATTCGAGCTCCTATTAAGAAGGTCTTCCAAAAAGTTCAAGCAGTGGCACACAGTCAAGGGAGAGCACTTTTGACAAAAGTAACTTTACAGTTGTCCATCACACCAAACAGGTGAGAGGACATCTCTGCTCATAACCGATGAACGGGTTTTCTACTTCCTTCTAGAAAGTTCATCATACCAACCAGGTATGATCTACTTACAACAGGTAAGTAGTTTTTCCATGTGTTTTCTCACATCACCCCATCTAGGTGTGATGTTAAAATCCCATGTAGTAGCCAGTTTTTATTACCAAGGTGCTCATCATCCCAACCGGGTATGATGTGAAAATCCCACTCACCTGTGAATGCTGTGAATCCTTCTTAACTAACTTTTTGTCTCCTCGCGAGCTTGTCTTAGCTAGTGTTTCTGGAACTTCGCGTTCCTACATAATATGAATATCCTTGTTCATTATACTTTGTCTTGATAGCTTTCATTCATCGCGAATGAATAAAATACCCAACTTTTTCATTAATTACAATTAGGTCCCTAAAATTCCTTTTCTTTATCTTTAGGTCCCTAATGCCAATTTTCCCCAAATTGAGTCCCAAAACTTTAAAAATTTACTTCGGGAACTCAATTTATTCAAAATTACAAAAAGGGGTTCAAGTTTCCCAAATTCCTAATTTGGTCCCCAACATTTTCCAAAATTACAATTTTACCCCTACTTTACAAAAATGGTAAAATTGACCCAATAATTCCAAAAATTGACCAATTGGTCCTCTAACATCTTTTCCATGCCCAATTATCCCTGAATTTTGGGAAATTACACTTTAGTCCCTTGAATTTTCAAAATTCCCAAAAATTTTCCCCCAATTTCAACCTTTTAACCCGACCGAATTTGATTTCATCAAATTGACCGATCAATTGAAGTTAATTGTTGAAATTGAAGGTGGATTTGAGTTCCTACTCATCCATATGATTTAATTTCCCATTGAATCGCATGAATTGATGTCGGAACGAGCTTAAACGAAGCTTTGCCGAAAAACCAAACGTAGAGAGAAAAAGCTTCGAAAGCTTACCATCAGGGGTGCGGCGGTCCGAGCTTTCATTCTAGATAGATAGCTCTTGTCCTGAGGTTCCTCCTAGTATCAAGAATTACCTCAATTCATGTCGAATTGAGAGAGAATTTGGTCAGTAAAGATCTGTCGGTTTTCTCTCTAGCACTAATAAGAATTTATAGAGGGGAGCCAAATTGGCTTACCTTTTCGCTGTAATTCAGCTATATGAGGGATGTGGAAGTGTTGGGAAAGCTTGGTTTGGCCTGAGAAGGCTCAGATTGGCCGTTTTTAGCTCGACCGAAACAAGGCAGCTTTGGTTCGTCGAAGCTGCTTCACTATTCTATCACGCCGATGTTCCTCCGAGCAAATGCAGACTACCATAGGGTAGCTGACTTCTCCCCAAATCTAATGAACCCAACCTCACCTTCTTTGGCTCAGAAAAATGCCTAAGTCGGAGCTCTGGTTCGAGCTTCACCGAAAAATGGAGCAATGGGGAGAGAATGGAGTTTTCAGGTGGGAGGAGGATGAATGAGAAGGAGCTCTTTATTTAGGAAGCTCGGGGACTTCTTGGCCGTCCGATTGTGCATTAATGGCGGTCATTCATTGCATGAAACTCTCAGGCCGGAGACTTTTCATCTTTGCCGATGCTGCTCGATTTTCCAGCGAGCGAACAGTGCTGTCATCTGAAGGAAGAAGATAACATTGTTCCGAACCGGATTGGACCGGGTTCAATGCTTAAACCGGCCGGTTTAGGCCCGATTTGACCGAGTTTTTCAAAATTAAAAATTTGTAAATTCATCTAAATTTATTTTATATCAAATGGTGGTATCAATTCTCCAATTTGAATTTTCTAAGCCACCTAGAAAAATGAATTTTTGAATTGGTTCAAATCGGTTCAATCTAGTTTAGGTCAAGTTTGCCTGAACTGGTTTGGTTTTCACCTCCAATTCATCCTAAAGTCCTTGATCATGACTTTTGTGACTCTTTAGGTCACTCAGGATCCATAAATTTCCCGGTTTGTCCTTTCTCTTTTGGTTTTGCTTTATAAACCGACTCGGTTTTCTCTTTGAAAATGACTAGTTCTTTTCCCGGTTTTTTTTATTATCAAATGATGGAGTTTACACGAGGGGACATGTTTCACAACTCTCCCCTCCTTTTAGGAGTTTTGTCCTCAAAACTTAGCTGTTCTTCCTTTACATCAGTAATTGCTTGTAGTCGACTTTGGGTTCGATTTGATACCCTACCACTCTGGTTACCCATTTCACTCATTCATGTACTCCCTTGGACTTAGTTCCTTTGACTTGTCTTACCCCCGTGTCCAAGGAATTTCTTAGGTCCAGTGTTTCTTGTTGTTTGGGGTAAGACCCTTCCTTTTGAGGGTTTTGTCCGGAATTATAAGATTGGGAGTTCCAAAATGTCCGACCATCCCCAAGTCTATTTATTCCCTTGATTGTTGAAACCCTTAGCTCAGTGTCCGTTTGAGCATTTCGTACTTGTTTTCCTAGGTTTCGGTGTTATCCCCTTTTTGTCCTATATTGGTCCTTTATTCCATTCTTACACCACTTTTTTATTTGGCTTCCCCGTTTCCATCTATTGGGTTTCCCATCCACTTCTTGACTTATCGACATGCTGGTGGGTCTCCTCCTTTCAACCCTCCCTCATGTCCAATGGTGTCCTTTCTCAAGGACTTCTTTTCTCAGTTCCACCCTTACTCGCTCGCGACCATTTCATGGTTATTTATTATGAGTTGATCCCTTATGGGTTACTTGTCCATTCCTTGATTTCACCTGAAGGAGTTTCCTTTGTTGGTTTTATGTTATACTCTCATACCTTGAAGTCAAGATTTTCCATCCTTTGAGTTGCGCATTCATCTTTCTCATCTTTTCTTGAAGGTTTTCCTTTAATCACTTCTAAATTGAAGGTCACACTCTCCAATGTTTTTCAGATATCCTTTCCTATATTCCCTTATTATGGGCATTCCACCCATTCCCACTTGTTATGATATCATTTGAGCTTATCTTCCTACTATCTTATTCCTTAGGTTTTATTTTTGTAAACCCCGCCCTTTTGAGTTAAGGAAAATCGGGAAAAGAACCGGTTAATCCGAGTAAGAAAACCGAACTGGTTCACGTACTCGATCAATTGGGAATGGGCAATTTGGAAATTTACAACTCTCGGGTGATCCAAAGGGTTCATAAAACCTTGGAAAAGAACCTTAGGACAAATTGGAAGAGAAAAACCATACCGATTTAGATGAACTAGATCCAATTGGATTGAATCAGTTTATGATCCGAGTCGGTTCATGAACTGGAACCGATAGAGAAAGGGCAAACAGGGAAATTTATGAATCCCTTGTGACCTGAAGGGATGTATAAACCTTGGGAAGGAACCTTAGACCAAAGTGGGAGAGAAAAAATAAACTAGTTCAGGTGAACCGGACCCGAACCTAATTAAACTGGTTTAACAACTGAGTCAGATTATGAACTATAACCGATAGAGAGATGGTAAACTGGGAAAGTTATGGACCCTAAGTGACCTAAGGAGTCACAAAAGTCATGGAAATGGACTTGTGAAGGAATTAGAGATGAAAACTAAACTAGTTCAGGTGAACCGGATCCGAACCGGTTTGGACCGATTTGAACCACTATTGAACTGGATCCTAAATTCATTTTTCTAGGTGGCATAATTCAAATTTGAGATTTGATGCCACCATTGGATAGAAAATGAATTTAGAAATTTTTAGATTTGAAAAAATCGGTCGAATGAGGGTTGAACCAGCCGATTTAAGCTACGAACCCGGTTCGAACCTGTCCGATCCGGTTCAGAACATTGTCATCTTCTTCCTTCAGATGACAACAGTGTTCACTCGTCGGAAAATCGAAGCAGCGTCGGTGAAGAAGAAATGTTTCCATTCAATACATTTCTGGCCATCAATGCCTATCATAAAGGCACCAATCAGATGGCCAAGAAGTCCCTAAGCTTCCTATATAAAGACCCCCTCCCCATTCATCCTCTTCACACCTGAAAAACTCACTCTCTCTTAGTTGCTTAGTTTTCTAGCGAAGCTTGAACTAGAGCTCTGATATAGGGTCTTTTCTGAGCCAAAGAAGGTGAGGTCGGGTTCTTTAGAACCAGGGAGAAGTCAGCTATATGCTTGTAGTCTACATTTGCTTTGAGGGTAGCTGGAGAAACGCTGGTGTGATGTAATAGTGAAGCAGCTCCGGTGGACCAAAGCTACTCTGTTTCGACCGAGTTAAAATCAGCCATTTCGAGCCATCCTCAGGCCAAACCAAGCCCTCCCAACACTTCCTTAGCCCTCCCACGGTCGAATTAGGACTGAAAGGTAAGCCAATTCGGCTCCCCTCTACAATTTCTGGTCGATGCTAGAGAGAACCAACAGAATTTTGATGATGAAATTCTAACTCAATTCGGCATCAATTGATGCAATTCTTGATTCTAGGATAAACCTCAAAATGAGAGCTATCTGACCAGATCGAAAGCTTGGACCACTGTGCCCCCAACGGTAAGCTTTCGAAGCTTTCTCTCTCTACAGTCCATTTTCCAGTGAAGCTCCATTTGAGCTCGTTCCAGCATTAAAACTTGCGATTCAAATTGCTAAAGAATCATATGAACCTGTAGAAACTCAATTTCAACTTCAATTTCAATAATTGGAAATGTTTGATCAGTCAATTTGATGAAATCAATTTCGTCTGTGTTAAAAAGTTAGAATTTAGGGAAAATTGGGAAAAATTGGGGATTTTTGAAAATATGAAGGACCGAAATGAAATTTCCTAAAATTGAGGGTCAATTAGGCATGATAAAAATGTTAGAGGGTCAATTGAGGAAATTTTAGAATTTTTGGGGTGAAACTTACCATTTTTGTAAAGGAAGGGCAAAATGGTAATTTTGGAAAAGTTAGGACCAAATTAGAAATTTGGGAAATTAAACTCCTTTTTGTGAAATGAAATAAATTGAGGTCATATGATAAATTTTAAAAGTTTCGGGACTCAATTTGAGGAAAAAGCGGTATTAGGGACTTAAAGTTAAAGAGAAATAACTTTAGGGACCTAATTGTAAATAAATAAAAGTTTGGTTTCCTCATTCATTTGGAATGAATGAAGGCTATTAGGCTGATGGATAATGAACCAAGATGTTCGTATCGTGTAGGAACACAAAGTACTGGGAATGCTAGCAAGGACAAGCTCGCATGAACACAATAAACTGGTCTAGTGGAATTCACTACATTAACGGGCGAGTGGGATTTTATATCATACCCGGTTGGGGATGATAAGTACCTCAAAATGAAAACCCATGACTATGTGGTATTTTAAACATCACAACTTAGAGGAGTGATGTGAAAAATATACAGAAAAAAAACTACTTACCAGTTGTAAGTAGATCATACCCGGTTGGTATGATGAAACTTCCTCGAAGGAAGTTGAAATCCCGTTCATCAGTTATGTGCGGAGATGTCCTTATACCCAGTCGGTATGATGGACAGTTGAAAACATCTTTTTGTCAGAAGTTCTCTCCCCTGACTATGTGCCAATGCTTAAACAATTTGGTAGACCTTCTTGTCAGGAGCTCGAATAGCTCTTATAGGCCGGGGGCCTCAATTTTGGAACTTGGGGGCTAATATGCCCGATTTTGAAAATCTCGTACAGTGGGCCCAAGGCCAGTTGGCACGAGTAGGAGCTCATAAACAAACATGAATTATATGCTATAAAACTTTAAATAAAGAAATTGTTTGGCCATGGTACCAAGACAGGACCGACATACTCAGTCAACTAGCAGCATTACGACATGACAGGTCGATGGACCAGTCGAGACAAACAATTGCGGGTTGAGTTGAGGGTCGGGGCCGTTGGACTAGTGGAACCACAAATTATATGGCATAATGTGAAAATACTGATTGTGCATGCACTGTGATTACGGGACCATCAAGACGCCCAAGAGGGGTAGTGATGCGTCCTAAGGGCACTGGACGACCTGGTGGGTATAAGGGCAATTCGTCGTACCTGGTGACCGTGAGAAATTTGGAGTAGCACCAAGCACATGAGACCGGGGTGGGGACGTATGTGGTCTCTATCCTCATACGGATATGGAGAATTGATTTCGGGATTGAGGGTCGGATGTCGCAAACATCCATTCATTCTCAGGGTAGAAGTAGACGTACTTCTATCTGGGTGGCCGGTAAAGTCGCTCCGAAGCCACAAGTGGGTTTAGTGGACGTGCTGGCCTGCGAATGTGTGTTTGAACTTCATGATGAAGGATGAGTGTTGGGTGATGACACACCGTATTTAATAAAAAATGGTGGTAAAAATCGAGATTTGAAATGAAAGGATCTTTGAAAGAAAGGAGTCTGACACACTCCAATACAATTCTTTTTCCTAAAAGATAAAAGTGTTGAAAACCCATTCACGAAGTAGTCGTACTCACCCCCTCCCTTATATCCCTTTTAGTAAATTCCAGAAAGCCTACCCTTAAAGACCATCAACTAAGATGCCTATGAGACAGGTATGATGAAAATAAAATATTTTACAGTTTTAATTTATGTTATTCTAGGAAAAGGTGCAGGTTTAAAAGAAGGCCTTACTCTTTACGGTCTATAATAAGGGGAAACCCTTTAATAAACTGGGAGAGTGGCGGGTTGATCACGGGGATCCAACCAAACTGGGTCAGGGTGTGACAGTTTTACTCCTTGGGCTTTGGGTACACTTCCCTTGTAATTGATCCTTTATCCCAACATGTCTTGCATTTGTAAGTTCACCTTCTATTCCACTTCAATTCGTGTCCATTACTTCTTCGTTAAGATTTGTATGCCTCTCTAGGGCTCCCTTCCTTGGTAAGCTTCTTCCTCTTTTTCCCCGAGAACTTCCTTTTGCATTAGTCTTTGAGGACATCTAACCTTTAATCAACTTCGTGACATCCTTTGATGCCATCCATTCCCATTTACCTTCCATTTGGAAGTCTTGCGGTCACATCCTTTGTGCCCTTTCCTTATTTTTACTTGTAATTTCTACAAGTTTACTTGATTTGGGGAAGTTCAAATCCTCTTTGGGTCAAGCTCTGTTGGTCAACTTACAAGAGGCTCGCTTAATCCTTCTCATGCCTCAAGGGTGGTCACCAATCTATTTTGACCATTTATTGCTCTAAGGATTTCCTTCACCCTTCTCTTTTTTGACGTTGGGCCCTTTCCCTTCTCCCTTCTCCGTTGGGGTTTAAATTGATGATTTCCACGAAGGTCAGTTCGCTTAACCACCTCATTCCTACTGCTCTCCTGGTCCAATAGTCTTGAGATAGTTGTCTCTCGAGTTTACTTGTCCTTGATGACCATCCTATTGCCCTTTTTAGGAGGTAGTCATCACTACTTTCTAGTCCTTCTTAGGGTTTTATTCATTCTCCTTTGATCATCCCACAGTTACTAGTTACCTACTTCCGGTAGGTTCATTTGTAACCCTGCTTAGCTCCTCTGCTCTTCCAAGGTAGGTTACATTTTACCATCCCAAGCCATTCCATTTGGCCTTCCACCTTTAGGGTTTGCCTTTTATTGTGGAGGCATCTCCTTCCTTGTTCCTAGGTAGCTTGTAACCCTCTAAGTGGAAATCCTTCTTCGTTTATGTCACTATGTTTTGCGACTTCAGTTACTTTTATGTTTTGTGACATTTCCTCGTATAGTTGGGGTACGAAATTGCATCATCATTTGAGGGACATAAGCTTTTTGAGAACTTGGATTTTTATTATTCATTATTAAAGAAGGAATACATTTTGGGATTTTATCTCCTCTTAAGGGAGATTATTACAATGAAAGGTTGGGAAGTATCCACCACTAGGATCTTGACGAGCTTTCTTAGGAGTTGTGGTTCTTGGCATCCTTTTGCACTCCTGTAGCTGATGAGTTGTTGTTCTTGGATGGTATTATCCTAAATCCTTGCGGTGTAGGACGATCCTTCACCATATGTCTTGTCCCTTTAAACCTATAATAGGTTATCCCAATGCATGCACCTACGTGGCTCCTCCGACATTTATGTTGTGGAGAGATTTCCTTTTCCTTGTCTACTCTCCCTTCATTTCTCTTACTTTCTTTGTGTCCCTTCCTATCTATGGAGGCAGTGTCCCTAGGAGTGGGTGCCACACCCCCTAGTGGTTTTGGGCACTTTTGTACGCAATGTCCTTACTGTCCACAACCGTAACAGGTTACTTCGTTGCGTGGACCTTTATAGCTCCATCTTGGACCTTGGGGAGTTTTTCTTAATGGTCATTGGTGGTCTCTATGTTTCACAATCCTTAGGTGTGTACTTCTTACAGGATAGTCCCCCTTCCTTAACATGAAGCAAGGTCTCCCGAATACCTTTACAAATTCCTCATAAAGTTTCCCCAATTTAAGTGTTATCCTTGGTCTAATGGGTTGAGTCCTCCTAGACTCTTGAGCTCCCAAGCTAATTTCCTCAATTGGGGTAGGATTTCTTCCTGTTCTTGTGGTGGCTGTGGTAGTATTGGTTTGTTTGGTTCCTCTAGGAGTGGTCATATCTGTTTGACAGAAGTTTACCATGAGTTAAGATTCTTGGGCTTTTAGTTTTGAAACTTTGTTTGGAAAACCATGCTCTGATACCACTTAAGTTGTCATACCCCGAATTGGTTCAGTCGAAGTCCTAGGATCAACCCACCACCCTTCCCCGTACTAATTTAGCATTTCTACCAAATAGACTGAGGAAGGTAAAGATGTAGAAGCACACATGTTTTCCATTACAAAATTTTCAAAACATTCAAATGATGGATTACCTATTTGTGGTACCTTTGGCTTGCTCCCCTAGCTTCTATTCCTATTGTCGAGACATTTCTCCTAAAAAGGGTTAAATGGGAGGGGTGAGTTTCTACAACTTAGTGAGTGGGGGTTGGGAAGTGAGTTTTCCAAAACAAATAGTTTACCAAAGTGTTTTATACTTTTAGTTTATTGTAATATGCGTTCATCTTTTCTTTAACACTTCCCTTTGCTCAGGAGGCATTTTAGCAAACATTCACATGCTCTTTCCATGATAGGAAGGGATCACTCATTCGTAGAACAGTCCCCGACTGTTCCACTTGTGGACCAGAGCGCTTTACCATCCACCCGAGTAGTGGTTGATAGCCCCTACCTAGAGTTTGAGTGGAAATCATATGTCCGACACTCAAAACCTAAAAATTTCTTCATGTCCACTTTGTGGGATGAGAACTCATTTCCCCTGCTGCCCCGGTTTTAGTGCGTAGGAAACTCTCCGAGCTTCATGACTAACTAGCATGACAAACCTACCCTTATTGCATCCAGGTCGTATAACAGCCCTTGGGACCCATCGACTACCCCTCTTGGGCATTTAGATGCTCTCGGATCCCCATGCATGCATAACAACAATTTTAAATCATTAACCATGATTTTTGGTGCCAATGGTCCAACGGCCCCGACTGTCACACCGTGTTTTTAGTAACCCAAAATTTCGGTCGAAAATCTTTTCTGGAATTGAATTATAAGTTTAAAATTTAATTAATATAATTGAAATAAATTTGATTTAAAATAAAACAAAAAGTATAGTTTTGATTGAAATAAATAACTCGATGGAATAGATAGGGTAAATACCTAGTAAATTCTGTTAGGTGAAAATAATGAGATAATTATGTGAATTTTGTTTAGTACAAGCAGTATTAGTCCTACGTCCCTACTATAAATAACCATAAATTAATACATACATTCAATTATTGGAATTAATACCTATAAATTAATACTTACATTCAATTATTGGAATTAATACCTATAAATTAATACCTACATTCAATTATTGGAATTAATACCCATAAATTAATACTTACATTCAATTATTGGAATTAATACCCATAATTTAGTAATAAATATTCCCCATTTAACAAACAATTTTACACCTATGTAAAGAGCTCCTCCCCATTCATCCTCTTCACACCTAAAAACTCTTCTCTCTCTACTGCTCCATTTTTCAGTGAAGCTCAAACCATAGCTCCGACTTGGGCATTTTTCTCAACCTCAAAAGGCGAGGTTAGATTCTTTAGACTCTGGAGGAAGTCAACTATCTAATAGCAACCTCCATTCGTTCTGAGGGTTGCCGAAGAAGTGGCAGCGTAATCAAAAGTGAAGCAGCTCCGACAGACCGAAGTTACCCTATTTTGATCGAGTTGAAATCGACCAAATTCAGCCCTCCTCCGGCCAAACCAAGCTCTCCCAACATCCCCATGACCGTCATACGACCTCAACGAAGTTGAAAAGTCAATTGTAGGAATTATTGAAACTAGATGGTACTTTAGGAAGAGAGCTAGCTTTCCCAATAGAAATCTCGGACCATCGCACCTCCGATGGGACAAGTGTGATCAGACCGCTTGCAAGAGAAAGCTCACGTCAACTTGGAAAACCAACTGAGGATGAACACATCATGGTTAACGGGAAAGTGAGAATCTTATACATCATACCAGTTAGGATGATGAGCGCTTTTATTTAAGGAAAACCTACTTACCGGTTGTGAATGGGCTTATTTACATCATACTCGGTTGGGGTGATGAGCACTTTTATCAAAAGAAAATCTACTTACCAGTTGTAAGTAAAGAGATCATACCCGGTTGGTATGATGGACTTCCTGGAAGGAAGGAGAAAACCCGCTTGACAGTTGTAAGCGGATATGTCATCACACCCAGTTGGTGTGATGAATGGAAAGTTTATTTTTTCAGAAGTGTTCTCCCTTGACTGTGTGCTAATGCTTAAAATTTTTGGGAGACCTTCTTGGTGAGAGCTAGAATAACTTAGATAGGCCAGAGGCCTCGGTTTTGGAACTTGTGGGACTAAATGCCCAGTTTTGGAAAATCACATGAAGTGGGCTCAAGGCTAGTGGACACAGACAGAAACTCGTAAACAAACATGAATAGGAAGAGCCATGAAAACTCTCATTAAAAGTTGAATTAACTGTGTGATTCACCACAGTACCAAGTCAGGACCAACAAGGCATGATGGGCTAGCGATAGTGTGTTAGGACTAGGTCGATGGACCAGTTAGATAAACAACTACAAGATGGATTGAGTGTCGGGGCCGTTGGACCGTCGACATCAAAGAGAATGGCTAAGAAAATGAAAACTATTGTTTGTTCATGCACTTGTGGTACAAGACCATCAAGACTCTCTAGGGGGTAGTGATGGGTCTTAATTACTACTGGACGACATGGTTGCAATAAGGGAAGGAGAAGCTACTTCGTTTGGGTTTCTCATCGTACTAGTTATTCATAGATTTTCTGTGCTTGGACTCCACAGAGTCTTTGTGTTTGGACTCCACAGAGTTTTTGTTTTTGGACTCCACGAAGCTACTATGTTTGGGGCTTCCTGAAGCTTCTATGTTTGAGCTTCATGCACACGAGACCAGGATAAAGTCTTTGTCCTCATACGGACACAAAGTATTTTGGGTCTAAGGGTAGGACGTCAAAGACATTCATTCAGACTCTGGGTAGAAGTTAGGGACTTTTATCAGGGTGGATGGTAAAGATGCTCCGATCCACAAGTGGGTGCAGTCGTTGTAACTCCATCTCATGAATGTGTGTGTACCCTTCCTGATGAAGGGCGTGTGTTGTTTGCTAAACATACCTAATGGGGAAATGAGAAAAATGTTAAGAAAACCTTGGAAAGGATTTGAGAATCCTTGAAAAAAGAAATGGTAAAACCTTGGAATAATGTTTGGAAAAGAAATTAAAATCCTTTTGAAAGGATATGACACCCATGGCAGGGTAAAGGTTTTAAAAACCAAACTTTAAGGAAAAATCTTCTTCTTAAAGAAATGATAAATTTGGTGTGGCTATTTTTAAAACTCACTCCCAACACCCGCTCACTGAGTTGTAGAACTCACCCCCTCCCTTTTACCCCTTTCAGGTAACTAAGGGAAAAATCAAACTTAAAGATCTCCCTGTATGGGAACTATAAAGACAGGTATGTCTAGTTTTTAGTTTTGTATAATGTTATTCCAGGAAATACTGGAAAAAGAATGCCTTACTCCTCGCAGTTTAGAAAAAGGCAAAACCCTTCATGGACCAAAGGGAGTGGTGGGTTGCTCACAAGGATTCAACCAAACCGGGTCGGGGCGTGACATCGACACTCGATCTGGCCTGCAACTATTTGCCTTGGCCGGCCCATCGACCTTGTCTTGGCGCATTGCCACTAGCCCATCGAGCCTTGTTAGTCCTATCTTGGCCCCATGGAAAGTCACACAACATTTTTATTTTTATGAGATTTTTCATGGTTATTATAATTATGTTTGTCTACGGGTTCCAACCCGTGCACACTAGCCCTAGGCCCACTTCACGAGTTTTCCAAAACTGGATCTTCAACCATATTATTTTCAAATCCGAGACCTCGAGCCTGTTAGAGTGATTCTAGCCCCCATAAAAAATGTCTCCCAAAATGTTTAAGCAGTTTCATGTAGTTAGGGGAGACCATTACTGGAAAAAATGATTTTTCAAACCTAAAAATATTTTTCATCACCCCAACCAGGTATGATGCTGAAAATTCCAGTCACCCGTATCGGTGACATGGTCATCCTGATTAGATCTCAATTTGTGGTGCGCTCCCTTTTACCGGTACTTGAACAACCAGCTCCTACATGGTTCGAGTATCCACATCAGTAGAATTGACATAAGAGACCTCATACTTTTAGGTGTTTGCACATTGGTACTCACACTATGCCTTAATTACATTTAGGTTTCTCAAGGTTTATAACCTTACATTTAGTCTCTAATATTCATTTAATCTCAATTAAGTCCCTAGGACATCCAATTTTCCTTCATGGTCCTTAGTTTTTCCAAAATCACCAATTGGCTCACAATTTTCCCAAAATTGCCAATTGGTCCTTAATTTTTCATAAATTCCCAATTTGCCCTTAATTTCGCAAAAATTGCCAATTGGCCCTCCATTTATGCAATTGCCCAATTGGACCTCAATTGGGACTTAATTTCATGAAAATCCCCCAAATTTCCTTAAATTACAATTCGGCTCCCAATTTTTCAAAATTCCCATATTGCCCAATTTCTCAAAAATTGAAATTTGGTCCCCAAATCAAAATTTCATCCAATTGACCTCCAAAACTAGGTTAATTTCCCCTATTCCTGATCTAAATCATCTTCCCTATGTTTCCCTCATCATTTCAAGCTTTGAACCACTTCATGTGGCTCAGAAATGAGCTCAAACAAAGCTTTGCGGACAAATTCAGTCTAGCAAGAGAAAGCTTTGATATCTTACCAGTGTGGGTCCGATGACCAAAGCTCTTGCCGTCACTAAATTGCTCTCCTCATGGGGATCCTCCGTAGATCAAACTACACCTCATTTGGTGGCTTAAGCAATGCGAATTTCTTAGTTTAAGTTTTTACAAAAATGTACTGTGAACAATATTTTTCGGTGAGGGGTGGCAGAGGGGACTTACCGTCATTGCACGGGGGAAGGTCGGGGCACCTCTAGGTGGAGTTTTGGGAGCTCAGTTTGGCTGGAATTGGCATGGGGACGACTCGACTTGAGTTTGAGTAGCTTGGGCTGTTGACAGCCGAGGAGCGACGACATTGTTTGAGCTTTTCCTCTCTTCTACCGTGGTCCTTGGGCTAAAGGGAGGGTGAAGCTAGGTAGATGACTTCCTCCTGATTCTAATGACACCGAATGTGGCTTCGAAGGTTGAGAAAGGTCCCACTGTCGGAGCTTTAGTTCACTTCTCGTTGGAAACTGGGATACTTTACCTTTTTTGCTTGATTGTGGGATGCTAAGAATGAATGGAGGGGTGCTCTTCATATAGGGAGGTTTTCAACTGACCAGGATACCGATCGACGTAGGACTCGGCCTCCAACTTAGTCATCGGTGGTCATACCAGAGCTCTTACCGGGTCCCTAGAGGAACCGGCCTCCCTCTCTCTCTAACCCTTTTGTAAGCTAACTAAGGTTGAAGATGATGACGTTGTAGGCATGCCACATGACACCTTGTGATTGGCTGTTTTTTCTAACGTGGCATTCCAACTCAGCCGCATTGTCAGTTGTTGACCAGTTGACCAGACATGTTGTAGCCTCCCATTGGCTGCTCGTGTCTCCGTGATAGGCTGACCGATCGTCTGCTAACTATTGACCAGACACGTGGTAGCCTCTCATTGATTGTCCATGCTTGCATGGCTGCTGATTGGGTGCTTGCTGATTGGCTAGTCCGTTGACCGGTCTAGTTCGATCGGGTTTGGTGACCTGAATTCGAAAATCGACCGGTTTAGGCCCGATTCGACTGGTTTTCTAAAATTTAAAATTTTCTAAATTCATTTTCTACCTAATGGTGGCCTCAATTTTCCAAATTGTCATTTTTTATGCCACCTAGAAAAATAAATCATTGAATCAATTCACTATGCTCTTATCTTGTTCAATCTAGTTTGGGTCCGGTTCACCCCGAACCAGTCCGTTTTTCTCATCCAATTCACTTCATGGTTCTTCCCCATAATTTTTATGAATTTTTGGTCACTTGTGATTTTCCAATATCCCATATTAACCCTTCTTTACTATTTTCGCTTCCTTTAACGATTCAGTTTTCCCTTGAAAAGTGCTTGTTCTTTTCCTAGTTTATTGGTTTGAGGGGATGGGTTTCGCATGCACTCGCCAATTGCATTGAGAATTTCCGGAGAAGCACTAACGAGCTAGCACTGTACCCCTGCTCCCTTGGTTGTCTATATCAGAGAAACCCGATCTCAATATGAGCCACCCTCGGGCCTACCATGACAAAACCAAATCCTCCAAACCTTCCATAAATGAGTCCACACCTTCCTTGAACTGTCGTGGAATTAAGGTTTCACTTAAGGATCAAATCGTAAATAATAAAAAATTTCGGGTCTTAAGTGTAAGTACCTTAGGATTTACGACTTAATTGCCCAATGTTGTAGAAACCAATCATTTGCAACATCGTGCAAAGGAAAGGCACATCAATTTTGGGGATTCCCGGGATGAACAAGTCTTAGAATATGGGTGAGTGGCATTTGTAGTATCGAGTTTGATTGGATCAATGATGCTTTACTACTCGCAAATTGAAAGCATACTTAGTTATAAAACCTATATCCCAGTAATGTAATCCTCTGACTATGTCAAACTGCTCAAACCATTTTTGTCACGCCCTGACCCAGTTTGGTCGGATCCCCGTGATCAACCCGCCACTCTCCCGGTTTATTAAAGGGTTTCCCCTTGTTATAAACCTTAAAGAGTAAGGCGTCCTTTAAACATGCACTTTTTCTGGAATAACATAAATCAAGACTGCATAATATTTTAATTTTATCATACTTGTCTCAGAGGCATCTGGGTTAATGGTCTCTAAGGGTAGACTTTTTGGAATTTCCTGAAAGGGATATAAGGAAGGGGGTGAGTATGACTACTGAGTGAATGAGTTTTCAAAAATTAACTTTGAGGAAAAGAATTGTATTGGAGTGTGCCAGACTCATTTCTTTGAAAAATCCTTTATTTTAAAATTTTGGGTTATTTCACCATTTCCTTATTTAATCACGGTGTGTCATCAGCCAACACATATCCTTCATCATTAAGGTCAAACACACAATCGCAGGCCAGCACGTCTACTGAACCCACTTGTGGCGCCGGAGCGACTTTATTGACCACTTAGATAGAAGTACGTCCACTTTAACCTTGTACATGACATCTAACCCTCAATCCCGAAATCAATTCTCCATGTCCATATAAGTACAAAGACCTCATTCCGTTCCCACCCTGGTCTCATGCGCTTGGTGCTACTCCAAATTTCGCACTGTCACCTGGTATGACGAGCTGCCATTATACTCACCAAGTCGTTCAGGGCCCTTAGGACGCATCACTACACCTCATAGGTGTCTTGATGATCCCGTAATCATAGTGCATGCACAAACAATATTTTCTTATCATGCCATATAATATGTGGTGCCACTGGTCCAACGGCCCTGACCCTCAACTCAACCTGCAGTTGTTTGTTTTGACTAGTTCGGAGACCTGTCATGTCACACTGCCACTAGTTAACTGAATATGTCGGTCCTATCTTGGTACCATGGCCAAACAATTCCTTTATTTAAAGTTTTATGGCATATAACTCATGTTTGTTTACGAGCTTCTGCTCGTGCCAACTAGCCTTGGGCCCACTGTACGAGATTTTTAAAATTGGGCATATTAGCCCTCAAGTTTCAAAATCAAGGCCCCCGACCTATAAGAGCTATTCGAGCTCCCGTCAATAAGGTCTCCCAAATAGTTTAAGCTATTGGAACATAGTTAGGGGAGAGCACTTCCGACAAAATATATTTTCAACTGTCCATTATACTGACCGGGTATAAGGACATCTCTGCTCATAACCGATGAATGGGTTTTCAACTTCCTTCGAGTAAGTTTCATCATACCAACCTGGTATGATCTACTTACAATAGGTAAGTAGTTTTTCCGCATAATTTTCACATCACTCCTCTAAGTTGTGATGTTTAAAATACCACTTGGTAATGGGTTTTTATTTTGAGTTACTTATCATCCCCAACGGGGTATGATATAAAATCTCACTCACCTGTTAATGTAGTGAATTCCACTAGATCGGTTCCTTGTATTCACGCGAGCTTGTCCTTGCTGGCATTCCCAGTACTTCGTGTTCCTACACGATATGAACATCTCGGTTCATTATCTCTTTTCCTAATAGCCTTCATTCATTCTAAATGAATGAGAAAAACCAAAATTTTATTTATTTGCAATTACGTCCCTAAAGTTATTTTTCTTTAAGTCCCTAATGCCGGTTTTCCTCAAATTGAGTCCCAAAACTTTTAAAATTCCCCATGGGGCCTCAACTTATTCAATTTCACAAAAAGGGCTTTAATTTCCCAAATTTCCAATTTTGTCCCCCCAACTTTTCCAAAATTACCATTTTGCCCTTCATTTACAAAAATGGTAAATTTTACCCCCAAAATTCTAAAATTCCTCAATTGGCCCTCTAAAATTTTTATCATGCCCAATTGACCCTCAATTTTAGGAAATTGCATTTTGGTCCTTTGAATTTTCAAAAATTCCCAATTTCCCCCAATTCCAATATCTTAACACAACCGAATTTGATTTCATCAAATTTTCCCATCAAACATTTCTAGTTGTTGAAATTGAAGTTGAAACTGAATTTTTACATGTTCATATGATTCTTTAGCAATTTGAATCTCACGTTTTAATGCTGGAACGAGCTGAAATAGAGCTTCACCGGAAAATGAACTGTAGAAAGAGAAAGCTTCGATTACTCACTGGTGAGGGCACGACGGTCCGAGATTTCTATCCGGGCAAGTAGTTCTTCTCCTGAGGTTCTTCCTAGGATCAAGAATGACCTTAATTGATGTCAAATTCAATTAGAATTTCGTCATTGAAATTCGACCGACTCTCTCTCTAACATTGATCAAAAATTGGAGAGGGGAGTCGAATTGGCTTAGCTTTCCATCTTTATTTGGCTGTGGGAGGGCTGAGGAAGTGTTGGGAGAGCTTGGTTTGGCTTGAGGAGGGCTCGAATTGGCCAATTTCAACTCGGCCAAAATAGGGCAGCTTCGGTCCGCCGGAGCTGCTTCACTGTTCAATCATGC
Organism: Trapa bicornis; assembly: GCA_030064425.1. Lineage (NCBI taxonomy): Eukaryota > Viridiplantae > Streptophyta > Magnoliopsida > Myrtales > Lythraceae > Trapa > Trapa bicornis. The sequence goes on from CM057740.1 coordinate 9,089,492, forward strand.
TGGCGCTTCTCCAGTGACTCTTGGAACGAATGGATGTCACCACCGTGTAGCTGACTTCTCCCCGGTTCTAATGAACCCAACCTCACCTTCTTTGGCTCAGAAATGATCCTATATCGGACCTCTGGTTCGAGCTTCGCTAGAAAACTAAGCAACTAAGAGAGAGTGAGCTTTTCAGGTGTGGAGAGGATGAATGGAGAGGGGCTCTTTATTTAGGGAGCTCGGTGACTCGTCGACCGTTTGTTTGACAACTTTATGAAAGGCATTGATGGCCGAAAATGTATTTAACAGAGATGTTTCTTCTTCGCCGGTGCTGCTTCAATTTTTCCGATGAGTGAACAGTGGCATCATCTGAAGGAAGAAGACGACACTATTCTGAACTGGACCAGACTGGTCGAAACTGGGTTCAAAGCTTAAACCAGCTGTTCACCCCTCATTTGACCGAATTTTTCATATCTAAAAATTACTACATTTATCTAAATTCATTTTCTATCCAATGGTAGCTTCAAATCTCGAATTTGAATTCATTAAGCCACCTAGAAAAATGAATTTATAATCCGGTTCAATAGTAGTTCAAACCGATCCAAACCAGTTCGGATCTGGTTCACATGAACTGGTTTGGTTTTCATCTCCAATTCCTCCTCAAGTCAATTTCCATGACTTTTAGGACTCTTTGGGTCACTTGAGATCCATACATTTCCCGGTCTACCCTCTCTCTATCGATTCCGGTTCATGAGTCGATTTAGTTCATAAATCGGTTCTATTCGGTTCGTACCCGATTCACTTGAACCGGTCCAATTTTTCTTCGCCAATTTATCCTAAGGTTCTTTTCCAAGATTTATGAATCATTTTGAGTCACATGGAAGTTGTAAATTCTCAATTTTCCCATTTCCTAATAATCGAGCTTGTAGACCGATTCGGTTTAAAATTCAAAACTGACCGGTTCTTTTCTCGGTTTTCTCATTATCAAAGGATGGGGTTTACAATTTTGGTATACATTTTCTGAAGAAACAATAAAGTATGTTTATAGGTGTAAACCCCGTTCTCTCAAAATAAGAAACCAAAAGTTAGAACTGTAAAATTTCGATATAAAACCGTGGATCAAAGTGAACCAGAATTAGTAATTAAGAGTCCAAACAAGAAATTAGAAAATCCAAAGTGGCCGATAAATACCAAAAAATCATGGGAAGGAACCATGGAAGAAATTGAATGTGAGAACCAGACTAGTTCAGGGTGAACCGGACCTGAACCAGGATGAATCTTATAGAACCGATTCAAAGATTTATTTTTCTAGTTGACTTAAAAACATCAATTTGTGAAATTTAAGCCACCATTTGATAAAAAATGAATTTAGAAAATTTCAAAATTTAGAAAATTGGTCGAATCAAGCATGAACTAACCAATTTTCAAATTCGGATCATCGAACCCGATCTGACCAGATCGACCAACGGTTCGGTCGATCAACGAACCAGTTGCCAGGTCAGCGACCAGTCAACATGCGCGACCAATCAACCCATGACACGTGGCGAAGCACACCCCGTCATTGACTTGGTTAACGCCTGGAAGTGCTTGCCAATTAGAAAGTGACACATGTCCTTAGTCTATGGTGAGAGGAGGAAAAATCCATGTCAGCGACGACTGAGTAATAGCAAAGAAACTGTAAAGCTCATCCTCTTGGACTAAGCTACCAGAAATTCTCGAGAGAAAATCGACGATCTAAGTGAACCAGAAATGGTAAATAAGGGTCAAAATGGGAATTTGGAAAATCCCAAGTGGCCAAAAAATACCTAAACATTATGGAAAAGAACCATGAAGTGGATTGGATATTGAAACTGAACCGGTTCTAGGTGAACCGGACTTGAACTAGATTGAATTGTGAAGAACCGGTTCAAAGATTTATTTTTCTAGGTGACTTAAAAATGTCAAATTGGGAAATTGAATCTACCATTAGATAGAAAATAAATTTAGAATAATTTAGAAATTTCTAATTTTTGGAAAACCAATCAAATTGGGCATAAACTAGTTCATTTTCGTTTTCGGGTCATCGCACCCGGTCGGATCGTACTGGTCAATGGACCACTGCCAAGTAAGTGCCCAGTTAGTAAGCGCGATCAATCAGCACCCAGGCAAAGTGATCCCAGTCAGCTGCTTAATCTGCACCTAGAAGCGCTGGCCAATTAGAAAGTTACATATGTAGTCGGTCAACAGTCAGAAGAGGAGAATCTATGTAAGTGAAGACTGGTTAATAAGAGAGAGACACATGTCCTCGGTCAATGGTCAATGTCGGAGAAGCCTCATCCACAAGGCAGATTAATGAGGAGTTGACACGTGGCAAGGATGCCATGTCAGCATCTGGTAAGGATGTGGGAGAAATGACCAAACAATTAGAGGTTGACACGTGGTAGTGCCACGTTAGATGATCTCAACCAATTAGAGGTTAACACGTGTCAGGGGCACTATGCGTCATAAGGGAAATCTAACTCATTTAAAATAGTCAATTAGAGGATGCCATGTGTCACGATCAATGACTATCTGAACATGGTCAGCAGCCACATAGGAATGAGCGGCTAATGAGAGGCCACCAAATATTTGATCAACGGGTCAAAGGGTGACTAGGCTACTGAGTAGGAAGTCACGTCAGCAAAGCCAACCAATCACAGAGCGCTGCGTGGCAAGTCCACACATGAAAAGCTCACACGCACGACATAGTGTCATCCTCTACCTCGAGACGGGTAGGAGAGAGAAGGCCAAAATGGTCACTGTTAATCTGCCAATAAACCCCTCCGTTAAGGCCTTAAATCGACAAGTTAATGCCTGATCGATGGTGAAATGGATAGAATGGTCAGTCCTCGAGCTCTCTATATAAAGAGCTCCTCTCCATTCATCCTCCACAATCCTCAAATGTTTGGAGAAGAAGTGCTCATTTTTTGAAGAAGCACGAACCAAAGCTCCGACTTGGGCACTTTTCTCCACCTTGGAAGGCAAATTTAGGTTCTCTGGAATCTTGAGGAAGTCAGCTAGATGACTGCATCCTCCATTCAGCTCGAGGATCAATGGAGAAGCACTGGCGAGCTTGCACAGTACCTTCACTCCTCGGCTGTCTACAACCCGAACTGGTCAAGCTTAATTCAAGCCACCCTCGAGTCAATTCTAGCCAAACCAAGCTCCCCTGACCACACCTAGAGGTGCCTTGACCTTCCATGAGCTACGTTGGTAAGTCCCCTCCACCACCCTTCGTCTAAATTAACTATTCACAATCGGTTTTTCCTGAAAACTAAGTTGAGAAATTCACACTGCTTAGACCACGAATTGAGGCTTGGTTTGATCTAGGGAGGATCTCCAGGAAGTGAACAACTCAATGGAAGCAAAAGCTCCGATCACTAGATCCTCATCGATGAGTAATCAAAGCATTCTCTCTCTAGGATGATTTTTCGCGAAGATTCATTTGAGCTCATTTCTAAGCCAAAACATGTGTTTTAAAGCATATAATGAATCACGGGACATAGGGAAGATGATTAATATCATGATAGGGGACAATTATCTAAGTTTAAGTTGTCAATTGGATATAATGAAATTCAAGGGTCAAAATGCTATTTTGGAAAAATTGGGCAATTTGGGGAATTTTGGAAAATTGGGAGTCGAATTGCAATTAAAGAAAAATTGGGAGACTTCTATGAAATTAACTCCCAATTATGGGCCAATTGGTGATGTTTAGAAAATTGGAGACTAATTGGTAATTTTTAGGAAATTAAAGACCGATTGGTAATTTTGGGAAAATTAAGGGCCTGAGAATGATATTGGAAAACTTAGAGACTACATTAAAAATAAGTTGAGAATTAGGGACCTAAAGTCAAAATTATGAACTTTAGGGACCTAGTTGTAATAAGGTATAAATTAAAGACCTACATGCAAATACTTAGAATAAGAGGTTTTTTATGCCAAACCTTCCTTATGTGGATACTTGAACCATGTAGGAACTGGTTATGTGAGTACTGGTGTAGAGTAGCACATTAGTGACTGGAATCCAACTAGGATGAACACGTCACAGTTACCCCCCTCGCCTTCCTCATCCCACCAACGAGCGAAGAAGAAGAAGAAGTGCTCCATTTTCTAGAGAGACGTGAACCATAGCACCGACATTTGGCCTTTCCTCAACTTTTAAAGCAGTAATTGGTGTCATTTGAACCTGGAGGAAGTTCTCCACCCAATTGTTGCACCCTTAGTTCGACCCGAGGATCACTGAAGGAGCACTGGCAAGCCTGCACAGTGTTGCTGCTCCAACTAATCCGATGTGACAAAATCCAGTCAAACCCAATCATGGCCACCCCGACCTCCTACAGCTGAAACAACCCTCCCACGACTCCTCTCGATTGACCCTTGACCTCCTACACTCATTGGAGTAATAAAATTCTAGTGATAGAACGTGGTAGAAATATACTGATCAAATTCTCCCTATGTCACGCCCCGTCCTAGTTTGGTCGGATTCCTGTGAGCAACCCGCCACTCCCTTTGGTCCATTAAGGTTTTTACCCTTTTTCTAAACTATGAGGAGTGAGGTGTCCTTTTACCTGTCTTTCCTGGAATAGCATTATACAAAACTAAATATTTTAAAGCTGACATACTTGTCTTACAGTTCCAACATAGGAGGGTCTTTAAGGTTGGTGTTTCCTCGGTTAACTAAAAGGGGTAAAAGGAAGGGGTGAGTTCTACAACTTAGTGAGGGGTGTTGGGAGTGAGTTTTTAAAATAGCTTTATCCAAACCGTGCCAAGGTTATCATTTCCTTTAAAAAGGATTTTCCTCAATTTCGGTTTTTAAAACCTTTTCCATTTCTATATTTGGTGTGTTTAGCTCTCTTAGCCCATCCCCTTGCCTCAAGAGGCATTTAGCAAACAAACACACACCCTTCATCAGGAAGGGTACACTTGTTCGTAGGTGCAGCCTGTCCACTGCACCCACTTGTAGATCGGAGCGTCTTTACCATCCACCAGATAGAAGCATGTCCACTTCTACCTAGGGTCTGAGTGGAACGTCCCAAATGTCTGACCCTTAGACCCAAATGCCACTTCGTGTTCGTATGAGGACATAGACCTCATCCTGTCCCCACCTCAGTCTCATGCGCAAGGTGCTCCTAGAGCTTCATGATTGACTGGCACGACAAACTGCCCTTATCGCCCCCCATGTCGTCCAACAACCCTTGGGACCCATCACTACCCCTAGGGCATCTTGATGGTCTTGTACCATATGTGTTTGCACAAACAGGAGTTTTTCATATCATAGCCATCATCTTTGGTGCCAACGGCCCCGACGCTCAACCCGACCTACAACTGTTTATTTAAGTCAGTCCATTAACGTGACTCTAACACACTACCACTAGTCTATTGGGTACTATTGGTCCCGACTTGGTACCATGGCGAAATCACACAACCAATTTCATTAGAAATTTATATGGCTTTTCTTAATCAAGTTTGTTTACGAGCTCCTACTCGTGTCCACTTGCCTTGGGCCGATTGCACATGTTTTTCCAAAATTGGGCATTTAGCCCCATGAGTTCAAAAACTAAGGCCCTTGGCCTATCTGAGCTGTTCTAGCTCCCAAGAAGGTCTCGCAAATGTTTTAAGCATTGGCACACAAATAGGGGAGAACACTTCTAACAAAAATTCATTTTCAACTCATCACACCAACCGGGTGTGATGATATCTCCGCTTACAACTGCTAGGCGGGTTTCTCTTTTCCTCAAGGAAACTCATCTTACAACAAGGTATGACTATCTCTACTTACAACCAGTAAGTAGGTTTTATTCATTAAAAATAGTGCTCATCATCCCAACCCGATATGAAGTTAGATAATCCCACTCACCTGATGATTGTGATGTGTTCATCCCTAATTGGTTTTCCAAGTCCACGCTACCTTTTCCTTGCTGGTGTTCCAGTCTCTTGTGTCCCTACATAATTTGGGCATCCTTATCAATTAAGGTTTGGCATGACAACCATCATTTTCTCACGTATGAGCGACTAGGCTCAAAATTATTTGTTTATCACACTTAGGTCTCTAAAGTTCATTTTCCTTAACTTTAGGTTCCTAATGCTAACGTTTCCTAAAATTGAGTCCCAATGCTTCCAAAATTCCCTTTGGGTCCTCAATTTACTCAAAATTGTGTAAGGGGATCAAGTTTTCCAAATTTCCTATTTGTCCCTTATTTTTCAAAAATTACGATTTTGTCCCTATTTTCTAAAAATAGCAATTTGGCCCCAAATATTTCAAAAATTGACCAATTGGTCCCCCATCATCTTTCTCATTGCCAATTGGCCTTCAATTTTGAGAAATTTCATGATGGTCCCTCAATATTTTGAAATCCCCAAATTTACCCAAAATTTGCCCCTAATTTATCCCCTTTGAACTGATCAAATTTGCTTCGAAAGATTTCGTTCTAGGGAGGTAGCTCTCATCCTGAGGTTCCTTCTAGGATCAAGAATTGCTACAATTGACATCAAAATGAGGGTGAATTTGATCAATGAATTTTGACACTTTCTCTCTCTAACACCGATCTACAACGTCGAAGGAGGTCCACATTTGCTTACCTTTTAGCTCTGTTGAGGTTGTGTGAGGGCCATTGGGGTATCGGGGAGGCTTGGTTTGGTCGGAGGAGGTCTGAATTTGGCCAAATTTAGATCGGCCAAAATAGAGCAGCTTTGGTTCGTCGAAGCTGCTTCATTATTTTATTCTACCAGCGCTTCTTCGATGGTCCTCGGATCGAAACGAGGTTGCTGTCAGGTAGTTGACTTCCCCTGAAGTCTGTAGGACCACCCCTTGCCTTTTAAGGCTGAGAAAAATGCCTAAGTCAGAGCTTTGGTTCAAGCTTCATCGAAAAATGGAGCAGTTGAGGGAGAATGACAATTTGAGGTGTGTAGAGGATGAATGGAGAGGAGCTCTTTATAGAGGGAGCTCAAGGACCCTCTGCCTGACCACTTTCCATTTTGGTTGAGCTTATCCTTGCCCGAAAATGGCCTGATCGGAGTGAATATTCCTTCGCCGAAGAAGGAAGTTTTATGCATTAATGAACAGTGTTGTCATCTTGAGGAAGAAAATCGGGGATGTTAATCAACTCAGTTTTCTATTTTGAAATGACCGGTTCTTTTCAGATTTTCCTTGGTACTCAATGATAGGTTTCACAACTCTCCCCTTGTAAAACCCTGTCCCTTAAAGATAAGAAAATCGGGGAAAGAACCGGTCAATCCAAGAGAGAAAACCGAATCGGTTCATAAACCTTAACCGATAGAGAAAGGGAAAAATGAGAAATTTTCAAATCCCGAGTGACCTAAAGAGTCATAAAAGTCATGGAAAAGGACTTTGGGACAAATTGGAAGAGAAAACCAGATCGGTTCAGGTGAACTGAACCTGAACCAGTTTGAACCGATTGCTAAATTCATTTTTCTATCTGGCTTAAAATATTAAAATTAGGGAATTGAAGCCACCATTGGATGGAGAATGAATTTAGAAATTTTTAATTTTGAGAAAATCGGTCGAATCGAGCATGAACCGGGCGGTTTAAGCATTGAACCTGGTTGGACCGGTGCGGTCCGGTTTGGAATAGTGTCATCTTCTTCCTTCATATGATGACACTGTTCATTCAATGCTAGAACGAACAGCATGAACGAAGAGAAAACACCTCTATTTAGGGCATTTTAGGTCATGAATGAGCTTGACCAAGATGCTAAACAGTCGGTCAGAGAGTCCCCAAGCTCCTTATATAAAGAGCTCCTTTCCATTCATTCTCCTCACACCTAAAATCTCCATTCTCTCCCAACTACTCTATTTTTTGGTGAAACTCGAACTAGAGCTCCGATATTGGCATTTTTCTGAGCCTTAGAAGGTGAGGTCGGGTTATTTAGATTATGGGGGAAGTTAGCTTGACGACAATCTTCGTTCAACCCGAGGATCGTCGGAGAAGCTATAGTAGAATTAAATAGTGAAGCAACTTCAATAGACCGAAACTACCTTATTTCGTTCGAGTTGAAATCAGCTGAATTTAGCCCTCCTCCAGCCAAACCAAGCCCTCCCAACATCCTTACAGTCCATATACGACATCAATTGAGTTGAAAGGTAAGCTAATTTGGCCCCCTCAATCATTTCCGATGGCGTTAAAGAGAGAAACTATGAAAATTTCACTAACAAAATTCTCCCTTGATTCGAGGTGATTTGTAGAAATTCTTGATCCTAGAATATGCCTCAAGAATAGAGCTACCTGCCCCGATAGAGAGCTCGAACCATCGCACCTCTAGCGGTAAGCTTTTGATGTTTTCTCTCTCTACGTATAGTTTTCTATCGAAGCTCCGTTTGAGCTCGTTTTAGCCTCAATTCATGCAATTCAAAGCTTAATTGAATTGTATGGAAATGTAGAAATTGATTTACACCTCCAATTGAAGCAATTAACCCTGATTAAATGGTCAATTTGATGAAATCAAATTCAACCAGTTTGAAAGGGGAAAATTTGGGGAAATTTAGGAATTTCCTAAAAAATGAGGGACTATTTTGCCATTTTCCAAAATTGAGGGTCAATTGGCCATGGAAAAGATATTGGAGGACCAATTGGTCAATTTTTGGAAACATTGGGGTCAAATTGCCCTTTTTGGAAAGTAGGGGCAAAATTGTAATTTTTGAAAAGTTGGGGGGACCAAATTGGAAATTTGGAAAACATGAACCCCTTATACAATTATGAGTAAAATGAAGACTCAAAAGGAAATTTTAGAAATCTTGGGGCTCAAATTGGTTAAACATGGGCATTAGGAACCTAAAGTGAAAAGAAATAAACTTTATGGACCTAAGTGCAATTAATCGAAAATTGTGAGCCTAAGATTTTATGCCAAACCGCGAATGGTAAGGCTGCCCAAATTGTATAGGAACACGTGTGACGAGAACGCAAGCAAGAGAAAGTTAGCGTAAAATTGGAAAACTAATCGAGGACTAACGCATCATGGTTTTCGGGTGAGTGGATTTATTCAAATCATACCTGGTTGGGATGGTGAGCACTTTAGAAACGAAAAACTACATATATGTGGGATTATAATGTCACACCCGGTGGGAGTGATGTGCAAACTAAGCTAAAAACTACTTACCGGTTGTAAGTAGAATAAATCATACCCAGTTGGTATGACACACTTCCTTGAAGGAAGAAGAAACCCGCTTGCTGATTGTAAGTGGAGATGTCATTTGTAAACCCCGTCCTTTAGTAATAAGAAAATCGGGGAAAGAATCGGTCCATTTGAATCTTTAAATCGAATTGGTCTACAAGCCCGATTGTTAGGGGATGAGAAAATTTGAAAATTTCTAACTCCCATGTGACTAAAAAAGGTTCATAAACTTGGGAAAGAAAATGAGCAAGAAAGACCGAAGTAGTTCAAGAGAACCGGGTTCGAACTGGATAGAATCGGTTTATGAACCGAGTTGATTCCTGAACCAAAACCGACAGAGAATGGGTAAACCAAGAAGCTTATGGATCCCTTGTGATTCAAAGAGATTTATAATCCTTGGGAAGGAAGCTTGGTTCGGGTGAACAGAAGCAGTTCAAGAGAATCGGGTTCGAACTGGATAGAATCGGTTTATGAACCGAGTTGATTCATGAACCAAAACCGACAGAGAATGGGTAAACCAAGAAGCTTATGGATCCCTTGTGATTCAAAGAGATTTATAATCCTTGGGAAGGAAGCTTGGTTCGGGTGAACCGAAGCAATTCAAGAGAACCGGGTTCGAACTGGATAGAATCGGTTTATGAACCGAGTTGATTCATGAACCAAAACTGATAGAGAATGGGTAAACCAAGAAGCTTATGGATCCCTTGTGATTCAAAGAGATTTATAATCCTTGGGAAGGAAGCGCCGGTGTGATCGAACAGTGAAGTAGCTTTGGCAGACCAAAGCTGCCCTCTTTCGACCTTGTTGAAATTGGCCAATTTGAGCCCTCTTCATGCCAAACCAAGATATCTTGACATCTTCTCATGCCTTCCACGACTGAATTAGGACCGAAAGGTAAGCCAATTTGACTCCCCTTTGTAATTTCCGATCAGTGTTAGAGAGAGAGTTAGCCGAAGTTCAATGATGATATTCTAACCCAATTTGACATCAATTGATGTCATTCTTGATCCTAGGAAGAACCTTTGGAGGAGAGCTACCTGCCCAAATAGAAAGCTCAGACCGTTGCACCCTCACCGGTGAGAAATCAAAGCTTTCTCTCTCTGTAATCTATTTTTCGACGAATCTCCGTTTGAGCTTGTTACGAGATTCAAACCTGCAATTCAAAGTTCTATAGAATCGTATGAACATGTAGAAACTCAATTTCAACTTCAATTTCAACAACTAGAGGAGTTTGATCGGTCAATTTGATGAAATCAAATTTGGTTGTGTTAAAGAGTTGAAATTGGGGGAAAATTGGGGAAATTTGAGGATTTTTGAAAATTCGAGGGACCAAAATGAAATTTTCTAAAATTTAGGGTCAATTGGTCATGATAAGAATATTAGAGGGCTAATTGAGAAATTTTAGAATTTTCGGGGCAAAATTTACCATTTTTGTAAAGGAAGGGCAAAATGGTAATTTTGGAAAAATCGAGGGACCAAATTGGAAAATTGGGAAATTAAACCCCTTTTTGCAAAATTTAATAAATTGAGGTCCTAAGATAAATTTTAAAAGTTTCAGGTCTCAATTTGAGGAAAAACCCGACAATAGGGACTTAAAGTTAAAGAAAAATAACTTTTGGGACCTAATTTCAAATATATATAAAGTTGGGTTGTCTCATTAATTTGGAATGAATCAGGGCCATTAAGCCAAAGAATAATGAACAACTATGTTCATTTCATGTAGGAGAACGAGACATTGGGAACGCTAGTCTAGGTCCAACTTGCTAGGGAAGGAACTCGACTAAGTGGAATTTCATTGCACGATCAGGTGAGTGGGATTTTATATCATACCTGGTTGGGGATGATAAGGACATCGAAATGAAAACCCACTTCTATGTGGTATTTTAAACATTACGACTTAGAGCAGTGATGTGAAAACCATACGGAAAAACTACTTATTGGTAGTAAGTAGATCATACCCGGTTGGTATGATGAAACTTCCTCGTAGGAAGTTGAAAACCCGTTCATCGGTTATGAACGGAGATGTCCTTATACCTGGGTGGCATAAGGGACAGTGAAAACATATTTTTGTCGGAAGTGCTCTCCCCTAACTGTGTGCCAATGCTTAAACAATTTGGGAGATCTTCTTGACGGGAGCTTGAATAGCTCTTATAGGCTAGGGGCCTCGGTTTTGGAACTTGGGGGCTAATATGCCCGGTTTTGAAAATCTCGAACAGTGGGCCACAGACCAATGGGCATGAGCAGGAGCTTGTAAACGAACATGATATATGTGCCATAAAACTTTATTAAGTAAATTGTATGGTCATGGTACCAAGGCTGGTTCGACATTCTCAGTCAACTAGCAGTAGTGCGACATGACCGGTCTCCGGACCAGTCAAGACAAATAGATGTAGGTTGAGTTGAAGGTCGGGACCGTTGGACTAATGACACCACAAATTACATGGTATAATAAGAAAACATTGTTTGTGCATGCACTATGAGTACAAGATCATCAAGATGCCCGTGAGGGGTAGTGATGCATCCTAAGGGCCCTGGACAACCCGGTGAGTATATGGGCAGTTCGTCATTCCAGGTGAACGTGCGAAATTTGGAGTAGCACCAAGCGCATGAGATCAGGGTGGGGACGAGATGATGTTTCTATCCTCATACAGACACGAAGAATCGATTTCGGGATTGAGGGTCAGATGCTGCATACATCCACTCATTCTCAAGGTAGAAGTGGATGTGCTCCTATCTGGGTGGTCGGTAAAGTCACTTCAAAGCCACAAGTGGGTTCAGTGGTCGTGCTGACCTGTGAATGTGTGTAACCTTCATGATGAAGGATGTGTGTTGGGTGATGACACACCGAGATAAATAAAAAATGGTGGTAAAAATCGATTCTTAAAATGAATGGATTTTTTTAAGAGAGGTGTCTGGCACACTGCAATATAAGTATTTTCTTGAAAGTCAAAAGATTTGAAACCCATTCACTAAGTATTCGTACTTACCCCCTGCATTATATCACTTTTAGGTAGTCCCGAAAAGCCTGTCCTTAAAGACCTATGAATTTAAACGCCTGCAAGATAGGTATGATTATTTTAAATTACTATGTAGTTTTGATTTATGTTATTCCTAGAAAAAGGTGCAAAGGACCCCTTACTCTTTACAGTTTATCAAAAGGGGAAACCCTTTAATAAACTGGGAGATTGGGGGGTTGTTCACGAGGATCCGACCAAATCGGGTCAGGGTGTGACAACTAGAGTGGTATTAGAGCCTATTTCCTCAAATACATAGTTAGGACTAGAAAATATAGAAACTAATAGGACTATTTTAAAAATTTATAGAGAAATGGCTCCAAAGAAAGGAAACAAGAGAACTAGGGCTGCCATCTCCAACACCGCCCAACCACCCCTACCTGTAGAAACTCCCAGAGTAGTCCAGACAACTCCTCCTGGACTCAGCAGGGAGCATCCAGGATTGTATGAGGAGTTGACCCGTGTATTAGGCCAACCTAACCTCACTCCTAAGGTAGGCACCAACTTGCGAGTTGAACCAGAGGAAATGCAATCCCACCCTTCCCCTGCTAATCCAACCGCTCCAACGGACATACCTAGAAATCTCAAAACTCTCCGACAAGTAGGATGTAAACCTTTCTTAGGAGAAAAGGATGCTGGGATCGCCATGGATTAGCTGGCTAATACCAAGAAGTTGATGGGAATTGTCTGGATACTACCAGAGGATAGGGTGATCCTGATGGAATTCTTCCTGGAAGGAAGCGCTAGACGGTGGTGGGACAATGTCCGAAACCTACATATCACCACCCCCACTTGGGAGCAATTTGAGGAAAGATACTCGAAGGAGTACTTGGCACCCCACCTAATAAATGAGAAGAAACAAGAGTTCATCCGGCTTTGGCAAGGGCTTAGTTCCATAGCAGAGTATGAAACAAAATTTAACGAGTTAAGACCCTTTGCTCCTGACCTAGCTGGACGAGCTGACATATGCCAGAGGTTTGTGGACGGTCTCAATATGGACATTAGAGACAGTATGGGAGTACTAGGATGCCCCACAAACCTAGCAGCTGTAACTAGTATGGCTCACGAATGTGAGTGACTAGTACAGACCCGACATCGTCGAGTGGAGCAGACAACCAGAAAGGGGGATAAGGATTCAAACCATCAAGAGGACGGAGAGAATATACTGGCCTAAGAGGAGGAAACAAAATGGTATTCCATTGGAGAAGGGGCATTCCTTCACCCATTCTCAGAGTAGTCCTTACCTTACCCTAAGGGAACCCTCGCTGTCCAAAGTGTCAAAGGAACCATGAAGGAGCATGCCATACCTGTTTCGCCTGCAGACAAGTGGGACACTTTGTAAAGGATTGATCTACTCTTAGGGAGAATATATAGAAAAATACTCTTGGACTACTTCAAGGGAACTTCAAGAACCCTAGACCAGAAGCTACAACAAGAGTACCAGCTAGAGTATACAACCTCACTCAGGAGAAGGCTAGAGGAGACCCTAGCACTGTAGCGGGTACATCCCAAAACCCTTCCAACTAATCCAAAAGAGTCATGTAAACTAAACGTCTTTTGATTTAATAAAGAGAATTCCTTCTAAAACATACGTTCCTTAAATTAGGGTATATACAGTTGTGGGGACAACCAGTTTATGCTCTTTTTGACTCTGGAGTAGAGCAATCATTTATCAAGGAAGAGTTGGTTTCTATGGTACCCCTAGAGCTCACTCCGCTAGTACAAAGCCTTAACGTCCTTACACCCTTAGGAGAAGGTCTGAATAGGAATAAACGATTAAAGAGATGTGAGATAGAAATTGGAGGAATCAAACTTGAAGCTGACTTGATCACATTACCTCTAAGAGAAGTTGAAGTAATTCTAGGGATGGACTGGCTGAGTAATCATCAAGCAAGGATGGACTATAGAAGGAAGATAGTAACTTTCCATACTTCCAAGACTAAGGGACTAAAGTTCCAAGGAGATAAAAGGAAAAGTGAAGTACAATTGGTGTCCCCCCTGAAGGTTCAAAAGATGATACAGAAAGGTTGTACAGTCTTTCTAGCCATAGTTGTAAATGAAGATCTTGAATAAAAGAAACTGGAAGACATTCCGGTAGTTAGACATTATCCAAAAGTTTTTCCAGAAGAGCTACCTATACTACCTCCAAGTCGTCAAGTAGAGTTTACTATAGAAATAACCCCAGGAACAAACCCCATATCCCAAGCCCCATATCGCATGGCTCTGGCAGAGCTGAAAGAATTAAAGGAACAACTGAACGAATTATTGGAATAGGATTTCATATGTCCATGTCAGTCTCCATGGGGTGCTCCTGTTTTATTCATGAAGAAAAAGGACGGGAGTATGAGACTATGTATTGACTACAGGAAGCTGAATCAAGTCACCATCAAGAACCGATACCCACTCCCAAGGATAGATGATTTGTTTGACCAGTTAAAAGGTGCAGCCTACTTATAAAAAATAGATCTTCTATCAGGTTACCACCAACTAAGGATTAGAGAAGAGTACATCCCTAAGACGGCGTTTCGATCTAGATATGGACACTATGAATTCAGAGTGATGCTATTTAGGTTGACGAATGCCCCTGCAGCTTTCAGGGCTTAATGAATCGCATGTTCCAACCTCATCTAGACAGGTTCGTGATAGTATTCATACATGATATCCTTATATACTCACGAATCAGGTCGAAACATGAAGAGCATCTGGCAATTACATTGGAAATCTTGAAAGAAAACCAATCATATGCAAAGTTTTCCAAGTATGAATTCTGGTTGCAAGAAGTAGGATTCTTGGGGCACATTGTAACTAAGGTTGGAGTTAAAGTAGATCTAGCAAAGGTAGAAGCAATATCAGAATGGAAGGCTCCAAGGAATCTTACAAAAATTAGAAGTTTCTTAGGATTAGTAGGATATTATAGGCAGTTTATGAAAGACTTTTCTAAAGTAGCAATTCCTCTAACTCGACTCACCAGGAAGGGAGTTGTGTATAAATGGAATGAGGATTGTGAGAAGTCTTTTCAAGAGTTAAAGACTCGACTAATAACTACAACAGTACTCTCCTTACCCGATCCTAATTTAAGAAAGTACACAGTCTATAGTGATGCCTCTAGACAAGGACTAAGATGTGTTTTAATGCAACAAGGGAAAGTTATCGCATATGCCTCGCGACAACTGAAGATACATGAGAGAAATTACCTGACTCACGACTTGGAACTAGCTGCAATAGTGTTTGCCCTAAAGATATGGCGACACTACCTTTATAATGTTAAGTGTAGGATATACATAGATCACAAAAGCCTTAAGTACTTCCTAACCCAGAAGGAATTAAATCTTCGTCAGAGGAGATGGCTAGAATTGGTGAAGGATTATGATCTTGTGATAGAATACCACCCCAGAAAGGTAAATGTGGTAGAAAATGCCTTAAGTCGCAAGTATCAAACTAAGGTGACACAAGTCAAGACAAGCTACTTACCTTTGTTGCAAGAATTGGGAAGAATGGAAGTGAGCCTGAGGATGGATAGACAGGAAAAATGCCTGGTGGCGAATGTAGTGATGAGGCCTAGTCTAACCAAGCATATAAAGGTCCAACAAAAGATTGATAAAGAACTTCAGTCCTATTTTGATTCAACTAACAGAGAAAGGAAACCGGACTACAATATGAGAGGTGACGGAGTACTAACCTATAAGGGTAGGGTATGTGTGCCTCATGATAAGGAGTTGCAGATATTAATATTGGAAGAGGCACACGATTCAGTGTATGCTATGCATCCGGGCAGTACTAAGATGTACCACACCCTCAAACAAGGATACTGGTGGAAGGGTATGAAGAGGGACATTGTGGAATATGTAGCCCGATGCTTGTTCTGTCAACAGATAAAAGCAGAGCATCAGAAACGTCAAGACTACTACAACCCTTACTAATTCCAGAGTGGAAATGAGAACACATCACCATAGACTTCGTTACAGGCCTACCAGTGACCAAAAAGGGTCGAGATGCGATTTGGGTAATAGTGGATAGATTGACCAAATCAGCTCATTTTCTTCCTATAAAAGTGACGGATATAGTAGAACAGCTGGTTGTCATATACATGAAGGAAATAGAAGACTCCATGGTGTCCCAATGAGTATAGTATCGGATAGAGATCCGAGATTTTCCAGGTTTTGGTCAAGTCTACAAAATGCCATGAGGACCAAGCTCTATATGAGTAGGACATTTCACCCTCAGACAGATGGACAGTCTGAGTGAACCATCCAAACCTTGGAAGACATGCTGAGAGCATGTGTGCTCACCATGAACAAAATCTGGGAGGAATACTTATGTCTGATGGAATTTGCAAATAATAATAGTTATCAGGCCATTATCAAAATGGCTCCCTATGAAGCCCTTTATGCACGACCTTGTTGTACCCCTTTATTTTGGGAAGAAGTGAGGGAAAGAAAATTAGAAAGGATAGAAATAATAGAGGATGCCATAGAGAAGATAAAATTAATAAGGAGTCGTCTTAAGACTACTTAGGACAAGCAGAAGAGTTATGCGGGCAATCGAAGGAAAGATCTGGAGTTCGAAGTGGGTGATCAGGTATTCCTCAAAGTATCTCCATGGAGAGGATACTTAGGTTTCAACAAAGAGGAAAGTTGAAACCAAGTTATATTGGCACATATCCCATTATTCAAAGGATAGGACCAGTAGCTTATAAATTAGAACTGCCTCCTAATCTACAGAGAATACATGATGTATTCCACATTTTAGTACTTCAAAAATATCAGCCTAATCCTAGTCACGTACTGGACCACCTCCAATGGAACTAGAAGAGAACTAACTTATCAGACAGAGCCGGTATGAATCATTGACCAGAGAGACAAGAATTTGAGGAACAAGAAAATTCCTATGCTTAAGGTGTTGTGGCAGAACTGACCCGTGCAAGAAGAGACATGGGAAACTAAGTCTATGATGAGGGATATTTATCCTCAGTTATTTAACGTGTAACTATTTTGAGGATAAAATCTCTAAAAGGAGGGGAGAGTTGTAAACCCCGTCCTTTAGTAATAAGAAAATCGGGGAAAGAACCGGTCAATTTGAATCTTTAAACCGAATTGGTCTATGAGCCCGATTGTTAGGGGCGAGCAAATTTGAAAATTTCTAACTCCCATGTGACTCAAAAAGGTTCATAAACTTGGGAAAAGAACCTGAGGATGAAATGAGGAGGAAAGACCGAAGTAGTTCAAGAGAATCGAGTCCGAACCGGATAGAACTGGTTTATGAACCGAAACTGATAGAGAATGGGTAAACTAAGAAGCTTATGGATCCCTTGTGATTCAAAGAGATTTATAATCCTTGGGAAGGAACTTTAGAACAATGTGGGAGAGAAAAACTAGATCAGTTTAGGTGAACCGGACCTGAACCAAATTAAACTAGTTTAAGAACCGAGTCGGTTTGTGAACAGGAATTGAGAAAGAGAGGGTAAACAGGGAATTTTATGGTTCCTAAATGTCCTAAGGAGTTAGAGGAGTCATGAAAATGGACTAGAGAATGAATTGGAAATGAAAACCAAATCGGTTTAGGTGAATCGGATCCGAAACGGTTTGGACCGGTTTGAATCACTATTGAATCGGATGCTAAATTTATTTTTCTACATGGCTTAAAAAATTCAAATTTGAGATTTGAGACCACCATTGGTCAGAAAATGAATTTAGATAAATTTAGAAATTTTTAGATTTGAAAAACTCGGTTGAATGGTGGGTGAACCGACCGATTTAAGCTTTGAACCCAGTTCAGACCGGTCCGGTCCGGTTCCGAACAATGTCATCTTCTTCCTCAGAATGACAACATTGTTTACTCGTTGGAAAATCGAAGCAGCACCAACAAAGAAGAAATGCTTTTGCTCGGTACATTTCAGGTCTTTAATGCCTGTCATAACGATGCCAAATGGATGGCCAACGTGTCCCCGAGCTCCCTATATAAAGATCCCCTCTCCATTTGTCCTCTCCACACCTGAAAAGGTCACTCTCTCAGTTGCTTAGCTTTCCAGTGAAGCTCGAACCAGAGCTCTGATATAGGGTCAATTTTGAGCCAAAGAAGGCAAGGCCGGGTTCATTATAACTGGCGAGAAGTTAGCTACACGGTGGTGACATCCGTTCGTTCCGAGAGTCGCCAGAGAAGCGCAGACATGATTGAACAGTGAAGCAGCTCTGGCGGACCGAAGCTACCCTCTTTCAGCCGAGTTGAAATTGGCCAATTTGAGCCCTCCTCAGGCCAAACAAGCTCTGCCGACACCTCCTCAGCCCTTCCATGACCAAATTAGGACCGAAAGGTAAGCCAATTCGGCTCCCCTTTACAATTTTCGATCAGTATTAGAGAGAGAGTCAGCCAAATTTTAAAGACAAAATTCTAACCCAATTCGACATCAATTGATGTCATTCTTGATCCTAGGAAGAACCTCTCGAGAAGAGCTCACTAGCCAGATAAAAAGCTCAGACCGTCGCACCCTCACCAGTGAGAAACTGAAGCTTTCTTTCTCTATAGTCTGTTTTCCGACGAAGTTCTGTTTGAGCTCGTTCCGGCATTAAAACTTCTGATTCAAAGTTCTATAGGATTGTATGAACATGTAGAAACTCAATTTCAACTTCAATTTCAACAACTATAGGTGTTCGAATGGTCAATTTGATGAAATCAAATTTGGCTGTGTTAAAAAGATGAAATTGGGGGAAAATTGGGGGAATTTGGGGATTTTTGAAAATTCGAGTGACCAAAATGAAATTTTATAAAATTGAGGGTCAATTGGTAACGATAAGAATATTAGAGGGCCAATTGAGAAATTTTGGAATTTTAGGGGCAAAATTTACCATTTTTGTAAAGGAAGGGCAAAATGGTAATTTTGAAAAAATTGAGGGACCAAATTGGAAATTTGGGAAATTAAATCCCTTTTTATGAAATTTAATAAATTGAGGTCCTAAGATAAATTTTAAAAGTTTCGGGACTCAATTTGAGGAAAAACCCGACAATAGGGACTTAAAGTTAAAGAAAAATAACTTTAGGGACCTAATTGCAAATATATATATAAATTTGGATTTTCTCATTAATTTGGAACGAATGAGGGCTATTAAGCCAAAGAATAATGAACAACTATGTTCATTTCGTGTAGGAGAATTAGACATTGGGAACACCAGTTGAGGTCCAGCTTACTAGGGATGGAACTCGACTAAGTGGAATTTCACTGCACGATCGGGTGATTGGGATTTTATATCATATCCGGTTGGGGATGATAAGCACATCAAAATGAAAACCCACTACTATGTGGTATTTTAAACATCACGACTTAGAGTAGTGATGTGAAAACTATGCGGAAAAACTACTACCGGTTGTAAGTTGATCATACCTGGTTGGTATGATGAAACATCCTCGAAGGAAGTTGAAAACCCGTTCATCGGTTATGAATGGAGATGTCCTTATACTCGAGTGGTATAAGGGACAGTGAAAACATATTTTTGTCGGAAGTTCTCTCCCCTCACTGTGTGCCAATGCTTAAACAATTTGGGAGACCATCTTAATGGGAGCTTGAATAGCTATTATAGGTCAGGGGCCTCGATTTTGGAACTTGGGGGCTAATGTGCCTGGTTTTGAAAATCTTGAATAGTGGGCCACAGGCACATTAGCCCCCAAGTTCCGAACATGATATATGTACCATAAAACTTTAATAAGTAAATTCTTTGGTCATGGTAAGGCTGGTCCGACATTCTCAGTCAACTAGCAATAGTGCAACATGACCGGTCTCTGGATCGGTTAAGACAAACATCTGTAGGTTGAGTTGAAGGTCGAGACCGTTGGACTAATGACACCACATATTACATGGTATAATTAGAAAACATTGTTTGTGCATGCATTATGAGTACGGGATCATCAAGATGCCCATGAGGGATAGTGATGCATCCTAAGGGCCTTAGATGACCTGGTGAGTATAAGGGCAAGAGCACCAAGCGCATGAGACCGGGGTGGGGACGGGATGAGGTCTTTGTCCTCATACGGAGATGAAGAATCAATTTTGGGATTTAGGGTTAGATATCGCGTACATCCACTCATTCTCATGGTATAAGTGGACGTGCTTCTATCTAGGTGGTCGGTAAAGTCGCTCCGAAGCCACAAGTGGGTTCAGTGGTCATGCTGACCTGCGAATGTGTGTAACCTTCATGATGAAAGATGTGTGTTGGGTGATGACACACCGAGATAAATAAGAAATGGTGGTAAAAACTGATTCTTAAAATGAAGGGATTTTTTTTAAGAGAGGAGTCTGACACACTCCAATATAAGTGTTTTCTTGAATGTCAAAAGATTTGAAACCCATTTACTGAGTATTCATACTCACCCCCTCCCTTATATCCCTTTCAGGTTGTCTTGGAAAGCCTTTCCTTAAAGACCTGTGAATTTAAACACTTGCAAGATAGGTATGATTATTTTAAATTACTATGCAGTTTTGATTTATGTTATTCCTGGAAAAATGTGCAAAGAACGCCTTACACTTTACAGTTTATAAAAAGGGAAAACACTTTAATAAACCGGGCAAGTTGCGGGTTGTTCACGAGGATCCGACCAAACCAGGTTGGGGTGTGACATCATTACACCCAGTTGGAGTGATGTGAAAACTAAGCTAAAAACTACTTAGCGGGGATTATAACATCACACCTAGTTAGAGTGATGTGCAAACTAAGCTAAAAACTACTTATTGGTTCTAACTAGAGGAAATCATACCCGATTGGTATGATTGATTTCCTTGAAGGAAGAAGAAACCCGCTTGTCAGTTGTAAGTGGAGATGTCATCACACTTGGTTGGTGCGAAGAAGTGAAACTTTATTTTTTGTCAGAAGTGTTCTTCTTTGACTGTGTGTCAATGCTTAAACTTTTTGGGATACCTTCTTGATGAGAGCTAGATCAGCTTAGATAGGCCAAAGGCCTCGATTTTTGAACTGGTGGGGCTAATCACGTATAGTGGGCCCAAGGCTAGTGGGCACGAGGAGGAGCTCGTAAGCAAACATGAGATTATGAAAGCCATGAAAACTCTTAATGAAATGGTTATGTGATTTTGCCATGGTACCAAGACATGACCGACATACTCGATGGACTGGCGGTAGTGCGTCAGGGCTAGGTCGACGGACCAGCCTAGGCAAACAGCTACAAGTGGGGTTGAAGGTCGGGGCCGTTGGACCAGTGGCACCAAAGATTAATGGCTATGTGGAAAAACTATAGTTTGTGCATGCACTTGAGGTACATGACCATTAAGATGCGTAAGAGGGATAGTGATGTGTCCTAAGGGCTACTAGACAACATGGTAGAGATAAGGGCAGTTTGTCATGCAAGTAGTCGGAAAGCTTGACATAGCTTCTTGCGCATGAGGTCGAGGTGGGGTCGGGATGACGTCTCTGTCCTCATACGAACATGGAGTTGTTTTCAGGTTTGAGGGTCGGATGTCACAAACATCCAGTTAGACCAAGGGTAGAAGTAGACTGAATTCTATCTTGGTGATTAGTAAAGACGCTCCGAGCCACAAGTGGGTGCACTGGATGGGTTGCCCTACGAATGTGTGATCCCTTCCTAATGAATGCCATGTGTTGACTATTAAACACACATAATATGGAAAATGAGGAAAAAAGGGTTTTCAAAATTAGAATTTGAGAAAAGATAATTGTAAACCCCGCACTTTTGAGTTAAGGAAAATCGAGAAAAGAACCGGTCAAACCGAGTAAGAAAACCGAGCCGGTTTACATACCCGATCATATGGGAACAAGCAATTTGGAAATTTACAACTTCCGGGTGATCCAAAGGGTTCATTAAACCTTGGAAAAGAAACTTAAGACAAAATGAAAGAGAAAAACCAAATTGGTTTAGGTGAACGAGATCCCATAAAAACTTTGAAGTTAAGCTTAGGAAGTATGATTTATTTTGTAACACGAAATTTCGGTTAAAAATTTTTATACGCCCCTTATCATAAATCTCCATAAATTAATATATATTTAATTATTCTAATTAATACCCAAGTTAAATTATTGGAATTAATACCAACAATTTATGTCAATATTAATACTAGTAATAAATCTCTCCCATTTAATACACGATTTTACATCTATATAAAGAGGTCATCCCCATTCATTCTCCAAATTAAATTATTGGAATTAATACCAATAATTTATGTTAATATTAATACTAGTAATAAATCTCTCCCATTTAACACACTATTTTACATGTCAATATAAAGAGGTCATCGCCATTCATTCTCCTCACACTTGAACACCTCTCTCTCTCTCTACTACTCCATTTCCTAGTGAAGCTCGAACCAGAGCTTCGACTTGAATAAAGGTTGGGCTCTTTAGAACCGGGGAGAAGACAACTATCTAATAGCAAACTCCAGCCAATCCGAGAATCGTTGGAGAAGCGCCGGCATGATGGAACAGTGAAGCAGCTCCGGCGGACCGAAGCTGCCCTATTTCAGCCAATATGAAATTGGCCATTTCAAGCCCTCGTCAGACCAAACCAAGCCCTCTCAACACTTCCTCAGCCCTTCCATGGTTGAATTAAGACTAAAAGGTAAGCCAATTCGGCTCCCCTCTACAATTTTCAGACAGTGGTAGAGAGAGAACTGGCTGAATTTCAATGATGAAATTCTAGCTCAGTTCGACATCAATTGATGTGATTCTTAATTCTAGGATGAACCTCAAGATGAGAGCTATCTGCCCAGATTGAAAGCTCGGACCGTTGTGCCCCCACCGGTGAGAAATCGAAGCTTTCTCTTTCTACAGTCTATTTTCTGGCGAAGCTCTGTTTGAGCTCGTTTTGGCGTTAACATGTAGGATCTCAATTTCAACTACAATTTCAACAATTAGAAGTGTTTGATCAGTCAATTTGATGAAATCAAATTCGACAATGTTGAAGTGTTGAAATTGGGGAAAAAATTGGGGATTTTCAAAATTCGAAGGGCAAAATGAAATTTTATGACATTGAGGGCCAATTAGGCATGAAAATAATGTTGGAGGACCAATTGAGAAATTTTAGAATTTTTGGGGCAAAACTTACCATTTTTGTAAAGGAAGGGCAAAATGGTAGTTTTGGAAAAGTTGGAGGACCAAATTGGAAATTTTAGAAATTAATTCCCTTTTTGTGAAATGGAATAAATTGAGGTCCTATGATAAATTTTAGAAGTTTCGGTACTCAATTTGAGGAAAAACCGGCATTTGGGACTTAAAGTTAAAGAGAAATAACTTTAGGGACCTAATTGCAAATAAATGAAAGTTTGACTTTCTAATTCATTTGGAATGAATGAAGGCGATTAGGCTAAAGGATAATGAACCAAGATGTTCATATCGTGTAGGAACATGAAGTACCGGGAATGCCAACAAGGACAAGCTCACGTGAATACCAAGAACCAGTCTAGTGAAATTAACAACATTAACGGGTGGGTGGGTTTACTAACATCATACCCAGTTGGGATGATGAGCACAACTTAAAATTTTAAAACCACTTACTGGTTGTGAGTGGAAATTTTATATCATGCCTGGTTGGGAATGATAAGTACCTCGGTATGAAAACCCACTATTTATTGGTATTTTAAACATCACTACTTAGAGGAAGTGATGTGAAAATCATGCGGAAAAACTACTTATTGGTTGTAAGTAGATCATTCCCGGTTGGTATGATGAGACTTCCTCGAAGGAAGTTGAAAACCCATTCATCGGTTATGAATGGAGGTGTCCTTATACCCGGCGGTATAATGGATAGAGAAAACATATGTTTTGTCGGAAGTACTCTCCCCTGACTGTGTGCTAATCCTTAAACAATTTGGGAGACCTTCTCAATGAGAGCTCGAATAGCTCTGATAGGCCGGAGGCCTCGATTTTGGAACTGGGGGCTAATTGCCTGATTTTGAAAATCTCGTACAGTGGGCCCAATGCTAGTTGGCATGGGTAGGAGCTCGTTAATGAACATGATATATGTGCCATAAAACTTAATAAGTGAATTGTTTGGCCATGGTACCAAGATAGGACCGACATGCTCAGTCAACTAGCAGCAGTGCGACATGATAGGTCAACGGACTAGTCAAGACAAACAACTGCGGGTTGCGTTGAGAGTCAGGGCTGTTGGACCAGTGGCACCACAGATTACATGGCAATATGAGAAAATATTGTTTGTGCATGCACTGTGAGTACGGGATCATCAAGACGCCCATGAGGTGTAGTGATGCATCCTAAGGGCACTGGATGACATGGTGGCTATAAGGGCAGTTCGTCGTTCCAGGTGTTTGTGCAAAATCTAGAGTAGCACCAAGCACATGAGATTGGGGTGGGGACAGGATGAGGTCTCTGTCCTCATACGGACACGAAGAAGTGATTTCGGGATTGTGGGTCGGATGTCGTGTACATCCACTCATTCCCAGGGTAGAAGTGGTCGTGCTTCTATTCGGGTGGCAGAAAAAGTCGCTCTGAAGCCACTAGTGGGTTCAGTAGTGATACTGACTTGCGAATGTGTGTAATCTTCATGATGAAGGATGTGTGTTGGGTGATGACACATCGTGGTAACTAATAAATGATGGGAAAACCCAAATTTTTAAACGAAGGGATTTTTGAAAAAGAAACGAGTCTGGCACACTCCAATAATAATTATTTTCTTAAAAGTTCAAAGTTTTTAAAAACCCATTCACTAAGTAGTCATGCTCACCCCCTCCCTTATATCCCTTTCAGGAAATCCCAAAAAAGCCTACCCTTAAAGACCGTCAACTAAGATGCCTGTAAGACAGGTATGTAAAGTTTTAAATTTCATGCAATTTTGATTATGCTATTCCAGGAAAAGGTGCAAGTTAAAGGATGCCTTACTCTTTATGGTTTACCTTAAGGGGAATCTCTTTAATAAACGGGGAGAGTGGCGGGTTGATCATGGGGATCCGACCAAACTGGGTCGGGGCGTGATAATCATTCTTAAAGGAAATAATAATTTTTGGCACACTTTGATTAAAACTATATGTTTGAAAATTCACTTCCAACCCCCACTCAGTGAGTTGTAGAAACTCACCCCTATTTTATATCCCTTTTTAGGAGTAGATATTATTAAAAAAAATACCTGGATCTACTCTTTGTCAGGTATGCTTAAAAGTTATTTTTAATATTGCATTTTTATTGATTTATGTTATTCCATGGAATAAGGTTTAAATTACACCTGGCTCCTCTTGATTTTAGAAAGGGGAAAACCCCTCTTAAACCATGGGAGAGACAGGTTGATTACATGGATCCAACCAAACCTGGTCGAGCCTTGACAATTTGAGTAGTATCAAAGCCTAGTTCTCTTGAAGCATTATCAATACTATGTCCTGACACTATTGAAAACTTAATTACTATGTAGGAAGAAGAGTTCCGAGGAAATTTGTTGTACAATCCAAACCCCCACACATGATCGTGAAAAAAATGCCTACCCCTAGAGAGGTTGTTTGTAAACCCCGCCCTTTTATTTAAGGAAAATAGGAAAAAGAACCGAACAAACCGAGTAAGAAAATCGAACCAATTCAGAAAGCCGATAATTTGGGAACATGCAATTTGGAAATTTACAACTCCTGGGTGATCCAAAGGGTTCATAAGACCTTGGAAAAGAACCTTAGCACAAATTGTAAGAGAAAAACCAGACTAGTTTAGATGAACCGAATCCAACTGGATTGAACCGATTTATGAACTAAGTCGGTCCATGAACCGGAACCGATAGAGAAAGGGAAAACTGGGAAATTTATGGATCTCAAGTGACCCAAACAGTCCCAAAAGTCATGGAAATGTACTTGAAAATGAATTGGAGATGAAAACCAAACCGGTTCAAGTGAACCAGATTGAACCGGTTTGGACCGGTTTGAACCACTATTGAACCGGATTCTAAATTGATTTTTCTAGGTGGCTTAAAAATTCAAATTTGAGATTTGAGACCACCATTGGATAGAAAATGAATTTAGATAAATTTATAAATTTTTAGATTTCAAAAATTTGTTCGAATGGGGGGTGAACTGGCCGGTTTAAACTTTGAACATGATTCGGACTGGTCTAGTTCGGTTTGAAACAATGCCGTCTTCTTCCTTCAAGTGACCACACTGTTCCCTTGCTGAAAAATTGTGCAGTGCTGATGAAGCTGAAAAGTCTTTGGTCAGGGAGTTTTAGACAATGAATGATCACCATTAAGGCGATTGAGAAGTCGCCGAGCTTCCTATATAAAGACCCCCTCCCCATTCATCCTCTCCACACTTGAAAACTCCATTCTCTCTCAACTGCTCCATTTTTTGATGAAGCTTGAACCAGAGCTCCAACTTTGGCACTTTTCTGAGCCAAACAAGGCGAGGTCGGGTTCTTTAGAATCGGGGAGAAGTCAGCTATACGCCTGTAGTCTCCGTTTGCTCTGAGGGTCATCGAAGAAGCGCCGACGTAATGTAACAATGAGGCCGCTCTGGTGGACAGAAGTTGCCCTATTTCGATCGAGCTGAAATCGGCCAATTTGATCCCTCCTTAGGCCAAACCAAGCCCTCCTAACACTTACTCAGCCCTCCCATGACCGAATTAGGACTGAAAGGTAAGCCAATTCGACTCCCCTCTACTATTTCTGACCGGTGCTAGAGAGAGAACTAACATAATTTTGATGATGAAATTCTATCTCAATTCAACATCAATTGATGCAATTCTTGATTCTATGATGAACTTCAGGACGAGAGCTACCTGAACATATAGAAAGCTCAGACTGTCACTCCCTCACCGTTGAGCAATTGAAGCTTTCTCTCTCTATAGTCTGTTTTCCGGTGAAGCTCCGTTTGAGCTCGTTCCGGTGTCAAAACTTGCAATTCAAAGTGCTATTGATTTGTATGAAGATGTAGAAACTCAATTTAACTTCAATTTCAACAATTAGAAGTGTTTAATCGGTCAATTTGATAAAATCAAATTCAGCTATGTTAGTAAGTTGAAATTGGGGATTTTTGAAAATTCGAAAGACTAAGATGCAATCTTATAAAATTGAGGGTCAATTAGGCATGATAGGAATGTTAGAGGGCCAATTGAGGAATTTTAGAATTTTTGGGGTGAAACTTACCATTTTTGTAAAGGAAGGGAAAAATGGTAATTTTGGAAAAGTTGGGGGACCAAATTGGAAATTTGGGGAATTAAACACCTTTTTGTGAATTTTGATAAATTGAGGTACTAATATAAAATTTAAAAGCTTCGAGACTCAATTTGAGGAAAAACTGGCATTAGGGACTTAAAGTTAAAGAAAAATAACTTTATGGACCAAATTGTAAATAAATAGAAAGTTTAGTTTTCTCATTCATTTGAAATGAATGATGGCTATTAGTCTGAGAGATAATAAATAAGGATGTTCATATCAGGTAGGAATACAAAGCACCGGGAACGCTAGCAAGGACAAGATCACGTGAATACAAAGAATCGGTCGAGTGGAATTCATTACATTAATTGGTGAGTGAGATTTTATATCATACCCGATTGGGGGTGTTAAGTACCTCAAAATGAAAACCCACTACTTAGTGATATTTTAAACATCACAAGTTAGATGAGTGAGTAGTTGTACTCACCCCTCCCTTATATCCCTTTTAGAAAATCTTGAAAAGCCTACCCTCATGGACCACTAACTAATACGCCTGTGAGATAGGTATGATAAATTTAAAATTTTATGAAATTTTGATTTATGTTATTCCAGGAAAGGTGCAGGTTTAAAAGACACCTTACTCTTTACGGTTTATAATAAGGGGAAACCCTTAAATAAACTAGGAGAGTGGTGGGTTGTTCACGGGGATCCGACCAAACCAGGTCGGGGCGTGACATTGTCATTCAACAATTCTTGGAGGATGAGAAGAAAGTGCCCAATGACATGGTGTAGGATTATAGGAAACTCATTAGAGCCCTATTAGAGCCAGAAGACATCACCTATCCTCCACCAAGTTAGGAAGAACCTATCCCTCCTCCAAGGAACCTAACACCTCGTCTAACCCCACAACAACCATAAAGGTCCACCACTAAGAAGGAGGCCTGGGACAACTATTGGGATGCTGACGCCACCTTTATGAAAGTCCACCAAGTACCCCCACCTACTCAATCCAACTTTACTCCTTCTCAATGGATGAAGTGGACATACGAGTGTGAGGTCGAGATGTTCAGAAGGTACAAACTTGAGGTCATACATGAAGTTCATCCTATAAAGGAAATCCAAAGGGAATATGGAAGGACTTCAACTAGTTCATTAGAGCCTTCAGACTGTGAATCACACAACCATTCAGAGGCTAATTCCTGGCCTATGACTTCAAGGGAATAGGAAGTAGTGAATTCCTATTATAAGCTGAGTACGGTAAGAAAACTATCTCTTTGAATGAATGAAAGTTCAGTTTTCCTTAATTAAAAATTTAATCTTCCTGATAATGACAACTATAACTAATAGATTGGAAGTATACCAATCATGATCAGGGTAGTAGATGGAGAAAACACCACCTAGGGAGGAAAACTACATGTCACCTCTAGTTAAACACTAAACCTAAGATAGTCAAGTAAGTTTCTCCACAAAAACTAGGAGTATGGAGTAACAAGGAAACAAAGTAGGGAGAGAAATTATAGAGGAGTTTGGATAGAGTTCACCAGGGAGGACATACTCTAACTAAGGGTAGGAAGAAGAGGAAGAGTGTGAAGATTGGTATAAAGAAAGTAAGCATCAAAAGGTGCAGAAGTAGTAAAGGAAAACCTTAGAACCATAAGGAGTTAAGGAAGAGCACCATATAAAATTTAGGAAAAACAAGAAGAAGTGGGCTACCCCAAACGATATTTGTGGAATGGAAGCTAACCTAGAGGAAAGTAAGGAAGAAGTGGGAGCGTGAAAAGAGCTAAGCCACTTTAGGATAAGACATGGAGAGAGGAAAGAGGAAAAGAAGTGTGATAGGAGGAGAACTCTGGAGGAATACACAAGTACCCTTGAAAAAGTTAGTGATAGATAGGACATAAATTATTAGGAACTCATCAACAATCAGGAGCTCCTCGAAGGAAGGATAAGGAATGGAAAGGAATTGGAGGACAAGGAAGGATCAAAGGTGAATAATAATATCAATATCTGAATGCTGTAAGAAAAGAAAGAAGGAAAAACCTTCAAGGAATGTTAGGGAGGTTGAACGTGAAACTCCCATGATGGAAGTCCATAGGAAGAAGGATAAAGATAGGATGTGGGACCATGGAAAGATTTCCAAGCTAAGTAACCCACAGATGAATCATAAGAGACTTAAACCAAAATAAGGAACCTCATTAAAGGGAATATATGGTTAAGGATGTACTAGGATGGCCAAGTGTGACCTACTTTGGAAGTGCAGAGAAGCCAAATAGGGATTTCAAATGAACCTAGTGAAAGGAAACAACTAGTAACAACAAGATAGTTAAGGATAGATAATAAACAATGCCTTAAGAAGGATCGGGAAGTAGTAAGGACTACACCCTAAATAGGGTAATGGGATGAACATTAAGGACAAGAAGACTCGAGAGAGAACTGTCTCAAAATAATTAAACAAGGAGAATAGTAGGAACAAAGTAGTTAATGAACTGACACTCGTGAAGGTCAAAACTCCAACAAAGAAGGGAGAGGTGGAAAGGCCAAAACCTTTGGGAAATAAGGAGGAAGGAAAACATTAAAGAGATCAATGGCCAAGATAGAATTAACAACCAAAAGCCATGAGAAGGTTAAGTAAGCCTCTCATAGGATGATCAAGAGATCTTAAAACAAAGTGGATATGAGCTCTCCATAAAAGAAATAGATGTGTACTAGGATACAAGTGAGAATGAGGATAGGGTACAAAAGATGCGCATGTAAGGTTTCAAGAGTAAAGGTAAGCAGGAGAGGATGGCATCAAAGGACGTCATTTAAGGTTAGATGTCCTCAATGACAAATGAGAAGAGAATTCCGGAAGAAAAGAGTATAAATCTTACAAAGATAGGAAACCTTGGAAAGACATATGTGTCCCAACTAAGAGGTAATGGAACCAACAAAATTGGAAAAGAAGATAAGCTCATAAATGATATGCTGGTGGAGATGAAAAGATCAAGCAAAAAAAGAAAAGTACTCATGAAGGCCCAAGGAGTAAGTTAAATCCAAGTAATAGGTAAGTAGGAAGACAACATCAAAAGATGTGGTACGAGTAAGAAAGGGGTGGAATGCCCATAAAAAGGAAACAGAGCAAAGCACATCTATGAACCCTTGGAAAAGTAAGCCCTCCAAATAAGAAGTGATTAAGGTATATGATTACTGACATCAAGACTAGTGGTGGTCTACGCTTAATTGATGGAGCCTAAAGAGTGGACGGTTGGGCATAGTGTGGAGTACACAAAGTAAGATTGATAATCTGAAGTTTCTCAAGTACGGAATAAGGGATGAAACGAAAATTTTAGACGAAAAAGGATTCAAAGCTGGCAAATGCCCCAATATAGAAAGGGGTGTGAAGAAAGGAAGAAGGAACCCTTCAAGAAATGGTAAGAAGGTTGAGCATATAGCTCCTAAGGTGGAAGTCTCTACTGTGAGGGACATAGTAGAGAACAAAACCATAAGAAGGGAACTTCCCCAAACAAAGTAATCGACACATAGACTGAAAGGGATTAACTTGAAATAAAGAATCGTGAAATGGTCATGAGCGAGTAGGAATGCATTAAGAAAAGGGAAAGTCCTTATGGAAAGGATGCCACTGGAAATGAGGAAGAATCTTGCCCTAAGCAAAGAAATATATGAACCAAAGGATATACCATTGGACTCATGGGTAAAGACATGCGTTGTTCTGATAAACTCCATGGAGTGAGTAAACAATGGAAAGAAAAAGAAATTTCTTAAGTGGGCGATTTAATAAGGGGCTAAGTGAAAGAACAACTAAAGTGTTAACATATCAAGCAACTCCAAGTTCACATCAAGGAAAGTTACATCCGAGGCAAAGAATGCTGATTAAGTTTTTGGGACAAAACTCCTAAAAGGAGGGGAGAGTTGTAAACCCCGTCCCTTAAAGTTAAGAAAACTAGAGAAAGAACCGATCAACCCAAGTGAGAAAAGTGAACTAGTTCATGAACCTTAACCAAAGAGAAAGGGAAAATGGGAAATTTACAAATTCTGTGTGACCTAAAGAGTCATAAAGGTAATGGAAAAGGACTTTGGGACAAATTGGAAGAGAAAACTAGACTGGTTAAGATGAACCGAACCTGAACCGGACAAAACCGGTTTGAACCATCATTGAACCAATTGCTAAATTCATTTTTCTAGTGGCTTAAAATATTCCAATTGGGGAATTGAAGCCACCATTGGATAGGGAATGAATTTAGATAAATTTAGAAATTTTTAATTTTGATAAAATTAGTCAAATCGAGCCTGAACCAGTCGGTTTAAGCATTGAACTCGGTCAGACCGGTGCGGTCCGGTTTGGAACAATGTCATCTTCTTCCTTCGTATGACGACACTGTTCATTTAATGCTAGATTAGGCAGCGCTGATAAAGAGAAAATGCCTCTGTTTAGGGCATTTCAGGTAATGAATGAGCTTGACCAAAATGCTAAACGGTCAGGCAGAGAGTCCCCGAGCTCCCTATATAAAGAGTAACTCTCCATTAATCCTCCTCACACCTGAAATCTTCATTCTCTCCCACTACTCTATTCTCTGGTGAAGCTCGAACCAGAGCTCCGACATTGGCATTTTTCTAAGCCTTAGAAGGTAAGGTCATGTTCTTTGGATTCCCGGGGAAGTCAGCAACTTGACGGCAATCTCCGTTCGACCCGAGTACCGTCGGGGAAGCACCGGTGGAATCAAACAGTGAAGCAGCTTCAAAGGACCGAAACTGCTCTATATCGGTTGAGCTAAAATCTGTCGAATTCAGCCCTCCTCCAGCCAAACCAAGCCCTCCCAATATCCCCACAATCCACATACGACCTCAATTGAGCGGAAAGGTAAACCAATTTAGCCTACTATGTCATTTTCGATCGGCATTAGAGAGAGAAATTGTGAAAACTTAACTGACAGAATTCTCCCTCGATTTGAGGTGAATTGTAGAAATTCTTAATCCTAGAAGGTACCTCAGGAAGAGAGTTACCTACCTCGATAGAGAGCTCGGACTGTCGCACCTCCGATGGTATGCTTTTGGAGCTTTCTCTCTCTATGTACAGTTTTTCGACGAAGCTTTGTTTGAGCTCGTGTAGGCCTCAATTCATGCAATTCAAAGCTCAATTGAATTGTATGGAAGTGTAATAACTTGTTTACACCTCCAATTAAAGCAATTAACCCCGATAGAATGGTCAATTTGATGAAATCAAATTCGACCATTTAAAAGGGGGAAATTTAGGGGGAATTTGGGAATTTCATAAAACTTGAGGGACCATTTTGCAATTTTTCAATATTAAAGGTCAATTAGCCATGGAAAAGAAATTGGAGGACCAATTGGTCGATTTTTGCAAACATTGGGGTCAAATTGCCATTTTTGGAAAGTAGGGGCAAAATAGTAATTTTTTAAAAGTTGGGGGACCAAATTGGAAATTTGGAAAACTTGAACCCCTTATACAATTTTGAGTAAAATGAAGACTCAAAAGGAAATTTTGGTAATCTTGGGGCTCAAATTGGGCAAACATGGGCGGTGATGCTCCAAGCCACAAGTGAGTGCAGTGGATGGGTTGCCCTGCAAATGTGTGATCCCTTCCTGATGAAGGGCTTGTGTTGAATGTTAAAAACACCTAATGTGGAAAATGAGGAAAAAAGGGTTTTGAAAACCCAAATTTGAGAAAAGATCATTCTTAAAGGAAATAAGAATTTTTATCACACTTTAATTAAAACTATATGTTTGAAAACTCACTTCTAACCCCCACTCACTGAGTTGTAAAAACTCACCCCTCTTTTATATCCCTTTTAAGGAGTAGATATGACTAAAGAAAACACCTGAATATACACTTTGTCAGGTATGCTTAAATATTATTTTGAAGCTTTCATTTTTATTGATTTATGTTATTCAAGGGAACAAGGTTTAAATTTTGCATGGCTACTCTTGATTTGAGAAAGGGGAAACCCCTCTTAAACCAAGGGAGCGGCGGGTTGATCATGAGGATCCATCCAAATCGGGTCGGAGCATGACACCCCTCCTTTTAGGAGTTTTGTCCCCAAAACATAATCAACATTTTTTGCATCGGGAATATATTTCCCTTGATGTCAACTTGGGGTTTGCTTGACATGCTACTACTTTGTTTGTTCCTCCACTTTGCTCTTTAAACTACGCGTTCAAGGAATTTCTTTTCCGTTCCGTTGTTTACTCACTCCATGGAGTGTATCCTCATTAGGTATGTTTGACCCACAAGTCCAAAGGTATACACTTAGGTCCACTTCTTACTCTGCTTATGGTAAGACTTTTTTTTAGGGTTCTTATCCATGTCATTGGGTTGGATGTTCCATACACGTCTAATTGTCCCCGTTTCCATTTATTTTCCTTGGTTGTTGATGCTTTTAGCTCAACATCCTTTCAGATTTTTTGTCCTTAACCTTGTGGGTTTTGATGGGATTCCCTTTTTATCTTATTTTGGTCCTTCCTCCATCTTTTGTTTACTACAACTCTGGTCCTAGTTTTTAGGTTTGACTTCGTCATGTATAACTAATGGACTCTTCTTACTTGAGTCACATTTTTCCCTGGGACTGTTGGACCTACATGTCTCTTACAGCTTGACATGTTCTAGAATTTTCTTTGTCTATTATAGTTCTAGATCATTTTCTCGATAACGATTCATGCCTTTCCAACCTTTAGCAGTCGTGTGGCTTCGTTCCTTCTTGTTACCTAATAGTGTTCCCCAACTACCTTTGGTTTTATCTAATTGTCCCTTACCAACATCCTTATTGGCTTTTCCATTGTTCCAACCATCGAGTTTCCCGATCACTTCATGAATTACCTACATGTTGGGAGTTTTCCTTCCTTATGTCCTTCCACATCTCCAATGGCATCCTTTACTCGGGGATTCCCTTTCTTCATTCCTTCCTTACTCACTCATGACCATTTCACAGTTCTTCATTCTGAGTTGATTCATTTCTTTTTGGGGAGTTCCCTTTTTATGGTTTCATTCTCTACTATGTCCTTCATAGTAGAGACTTCCACCTTAGGAGCTACACATTCAACTTTCTAGTCATTCCTTAAAGGTTCCCTTTCTTTACCTCCTTACGCTCTTTTTATGTTGGGGCATTTGCCCTCTTTTTAATCCTTAATTGTCTTAAAATTCCCATTTCATCCCATATTCCCTATCCAAGGAACTTCTGATTATCGGGTCTTATTTTGTGTACTCCACACTATGCCCAACCGTCTACTCTTTAGGCTCCATTTAAGCGAACGTAGACCACAACCAGTTTTGATGTCAGTGGTTGTTTCCCTTAATCACTTCTTAATTGGAGGGCTTACTTCTCTAGGGTTTCTTAGATGTTCTTTCCTTTATTTCCTTATGCTGGGTAGTCCACCCCTTTTTTACTTGTACGACATCTTTTGATGATATCTTCCTACTTATCCGTTCCTTTGTTTTAACTTACTCTTAAGGACTCATGAGTACTTTTCCTTTGTACTTGATCTTCCCATCTCAACAGCATTGCATTTGCGAGCTTATCTTCATTTCCCACTTTAATTAGGTCCATCGCATCTTCGTTGGGGCATGTACTTCCCTAGGACTTATTTCCTTGATTGGCTTCTTCCTTCTTCGCCCTTATAGGTATCCGACCTTAGGGTAACTTTATGACATCCTTTGTTATCATCCTTCTGGTGTGCCCTTCCTCAGAAATCTTGCGGTACGTCCTTGTACCCTTTCCTTAATCCTACTTGTATCCCGTACAACTTTTCTTCCTTGGGATGGGTTTAGGCACTGTTTGCTCCTAGACCTCTTTGTGCGAGGCTTAGTTAATCCTCCTTATGGCTCAGTGTGGTCACCATTCCATTTTCAGCCATTTATTTCTTCAAGTATTTCCTTTATCCTTCTTTTTTAACATTTGGCCTTTCCACTTCTCCCTTCTTCACTAAGGTTTGAGTCCATGATTCCCGAGGGTTAGTTCATTAACTACTTCGTCCCTACTACTCTCCTTGTCTAGTTGTCTCTAGACAGTTGTCTCTCTAGTCTACTTGTTCTTAATGTCTATCATGTCGCCCTTTTTAGAATGTAGTCTTTACTACTTTCTGGTCCTTCCTAAGGCATCTCCTCCCATAGTTACTAGTTACATCTCTTTGCTAGGTTTATCTATAACCCTACTTGGCTCCTCTGCTTTTCCAAAGGAGGTCACTCCTTGCTATTCCAAAACATCCTCTTTGTCTTCCAACGTTCGGGGCTTGTCTTCTCTAGTGGAGGTGCTTCCTTCTTTGCTTACAGACGGCTTGTAGATCTAATTAAGGGAAAATTCCCTTCATCTATATTCTACTCCATTTTCATTTTCTTAAGGTCCTACCCTTGGTGTTTTTCCCATGATCCTTCCTCATGTAGTTGAGGCACACAATTGCATCATTATTGAGGGACATAAATTTTTTTTAGGAACTCAAAATTTTATTCATTAAAGTAGGAATACAATTTGGGGTTTTAACTCTTCTTAAGGGAGATTTTTACAATGACGGGTTGGGAATTACCCACAATTATGCTAGGGTCTAGAAGAATTTCCTCCTGTGTGAGATTGAAATCCCTAGCCGAAACCGTGGTTCTTGTGGTGTTTTCCCTACGGTCTTCTATAAGTGAGGAGATGTCCTTATTGGGAGGTATTGCTTTAAATCCTTGCATGTTGGACAGTCCTTTACTATGTGTCCTATTCCTCTACACCTATAACAGGTTCTCCTAGGACATATCCTCGGTAGGGTTGGGCACCTTCTCATGTAGTGTCCCCATTGTCCACACCTGTAATAGGTCATCTCCTTGCGTGGACCTTTATGGTTGCTCCTATACTCCGAGCATTACAGGGCCTTTCTAAGGGGTTGGTGGTTCGGTGCTTTGATGTCCTTGAGCCCAAACACCTTGAAGGTTTTCTTGTCGAGTCCTCTTTGACCAAGGGTTACTCCAAGAGTCCTCCTATACTCCTTAGTTCCCTAGTTCCTTTCCTCCTTTGGGATGGGATTCTCCCAAGTTTTTGGGGTGGCTAGGGAAGCGCGGTTTTGTTTGGCTACTTTTCTTGGGGCCATCTTCCTACAAGGTAGGTAGTTTTGGTTTAATTATTATGTTATATAGTCTTGATAATGTATTTGAGGAAATAGGCTCTGATGCCACTCAAGTTATCACGCCCTGACCTGGTTTGGGCAGATCTGTAATCCCCGTCCTTTATAGATAAGAAAATCGAGGAAAGAACCAGTCAACTCAAGAGAGAAAATCAAGCCGATTCATGAACCTTAACCGGTAGAGAAAGGGAAAAATGGAAAATTGACAAATCCCAAGTGACTCAAAGAGTCATAAAAATCATGGAAAAAGACTTTGGGATAAATTGGAAGAGATGACTAGACCGGTTTAGGTGAACCGAAACTGAACAGGATTGAACCGGTTTGAACCATCATCGAGCTGGTTGCTAAATTCATTTTTCTAGGTGGCTTAAAATATTCAAATTGGGGAATTGAAGCCACCATTGGATAGAGAATTAATTTTTATTATGAAAAACTCGGTCGAATTGGGCTTGAACGAACCAATTTAAGCATTGAACCCGGTTTGGCTGGTCTAGTCCGATTCGGAACAAAGTCATCTTCTTCCTTTAGATGACGACACTGTTCATTCAATGGAAGAATGGACAGCACCGACGAAGATCAATCACCTCCATTTAGGGCATTTCAGGTCATGAATGAGCATGACCAAGATGTTAAATGGTCGGGAAAAGAGTCCCCAAGCTCCCTATATAAAGAGTTCATCTCTATTCATCCTCCTCACACCTGAAAACTCCATTCTCTCTCAACTCCTCCATTTTTCGGTGAAGCTCGAACTAGAGCTTCAACTTGGGTAGTTTTCTCAACCTCAGAAGGCGAGGTCGGGTTCTTTAGACTCCGGGTGAAATCAACTATTTGATAGCAACCTCCATTCGATCCGAGGACCGTCGGAGAAGCGCCCGTGGAATCAAACAGTGAAGCAGCTTCCACGGACCGAAGCTGCCCTATTTCGACCAAGCTAAAATCGGCCAAATTCAGCCCTCCTCCAGCCAAACTAAGCTCTCCCAACATCCCCATAGTCCTCATACAACCTCAACTAAGTTGAAAGGTAAGCCAATTCGGCCCAACTCAATCATTGTAGGTCGGAATTAGAGAGAGAAACTACAAAATTTCAACGATGAAATTCACCCTCGATTTGAGGTCAATTGTAGGAATTCTTGATCCTATAAGATACCTCAAGAAAAGAGCTACCTTCCCTAATACAGTTCTCGGACCGTCGCACCTCCGACGACAAGCTTTCGAAGCTTTCTCTCTCTACTCATAGTTTTCCAGCGAAGCTCCGTTTGAGCTCAATTCGGACCCAAATGACGCGGTTCAAAGCTTAGTTGAATCTTATGGAAGTGTAGAAACTGATCCATACCTTCAATTGGAGCAATTAAGTCTGATTGAACTGCCAATTTGAAGAAATCAAATTCAGTCAGTTTGAAGGGAAGAAATTGGGGGAAATTTTTGGGGAAAATTGGGGATTTCATAAAATTTAGGGACTTCTTTGTAATTTCCCAAAATTGAGGGTCAATTGGTCATGGGAAAAATGTTAGAGGACTAATTGGTTGATTTTTGGAAAACTTGGGGTCAAATTGCCATTTTTGGAAACTAGGGGCAATGGTAATTTTTGAAAAGTTGGGGACCAATTTGAAAATTTGGGAAACTTCAGCCTCATATATAATTTTGAGTTGGGCAAAGGTTTGGGAAACATGAGCCTCATATATAATTTTGAGTCTCAAAGGGAATTTTGAAACTTTGGGAGTCAAATTGGGCAAAGGTTTGCATTAGGAACCTAAAGCTAAGGAAAAATAAATTTTAGTGACCTAAATGCAATTTATCGATAAATTGTGAGTCTAGGCTATTATGCCAAACCTTGAGTGAAAAGGTTGCCCAATTTGTTTAGAGACAAGTGTGATCGGAATGCCAGTACAGAAGCTCATGTCAACTTAGAAAACCAACCGAGGACGGACACGTCACGGTTAACGGGTGAGTGGGTTTATTCACATCATCCGAAAATGAAAAACCACTTATATGTGAGATTTTAACATCACACCCGGTTGGAGTGACGTGAGAACTAAGCGAAAACCTACTTACCAGTTGTAAGTAGAGAAAATCATACCTAAGTTGTATGAAGGACTTTCTTGAAGGAAGAGGAAAACCTGCTTGCTAGTTGTAAGCAGAGGTATCATCACATTCGGTTGGTGTGATGAATTGAAAGATGATTTTTGTCAGAAGTGTTCTCCCCTTACTGTGTGCCAATGCTTAAAATTTTTGGAAGACCTTGACGAGAGCTAGAATAGCTCAGATAGGCCAGAGGACTCGGTGTTGGAACTTGTGGGGCTAAAATGCTTGATTTTGGAAAATCATGTACAGTGGGCCCAAGGCCAGTTAGCACGAGCAGGAGCTTGTAAACAAACATGATATACTAAAGCCATGAAAATTCTTAATGAATGGATTATGTGATTTTGCCATGGTACCAAGATAAGACTGGCATACTTGATGGATTGGTCATAGTGCGACAAGGTCAGGTTGACGGACCAACCTAGACAAACAGCTGCAGTTCGAGTTGAGGGTCAAGACCGTTGGACCAGTGCCACCAAAGATAAATGCCTTTGTGGAAAAAAAAATTATTGTTTGTGCATGCACTTGAGGTTCGAGACCATTAAGATGCCTAAGAGGGGTAGTGATGCGTCCTAAGGGCTACTGGACGACATGGTGGAGATAAGGTTAGTCTATCATGCCAACAGTTAGGGAAGCTCAATGTAGCTTCATGCGCATGAGACCAAGGTGAGGTCGGGATGAGGTCTTTGTCCTCATACAAACATAAATTTAATTTCGGGTTTGAGGATCGGATGTCGCGAACATCCACTTAGACTCAGGTTAGAAGTGGTTGGGCTTCTATCTTGGTGGCTGGTAAAGTCGTTTCGAGCCACAAGTGGGTGCAGTGTATGGGTTACCCTACGAATGTGTGATCCCTTTCTAATGAAGGGCATCTATTGACTGTTTAACACACCTAATGTGGAAAATGAGGAAAAGGGTTTGAAATACCAGAATTTGAGAAAAGAGCATTCTTAAAGGAAATAAGGAGTTTGGCACACTCCAATTAAAGTTGTTTTGTTTATGAAAACACACTCCCAACACCCAATCACTGAGTTATAGAACTCACCCCATCCATTTACCCCTTTTTAGGTAACTAAGGTAAACCTACATTAAAGGCCTTTTGATAGTTGAACCTTAAGACAGGTATGTATTATTTAATATATCCAATTTTGTATAATGTTATTCCAGGAAAAATAGGAAAAATGATGTCTTACTCCTCGCGGTTAAGATAAGGGTGAAACTTTTCATAAACTAAAGGGAGTGGCAGGTTGCTCACGGGGATCCGACCAAACCGGGTCGGGGCATGATAGGATCCTTGTGAGCAACCCGCTACTCCTTTTGGTCTATTAAGGTTTTTACCCTTTTCTAAACCGCGAGAAGTAAGGCGTCCTTTTACCTGTTTTTCTTATAATAGTATTATACAAAAATGAATATTTTAAAGGAGACATACCTATGTTACAATTTCAATATAGGAGGATGTTTAAGGTTGGTGTTTCCTTAGTTACCTGAAATGGGTAAAAGGGAGGGGGTGAGTTCTACAACTTAGTGAGTGGGTGTTGCAAGTGAGTTTTCAAAATAGCTTTATCCAAATTGTTTCATGGTTATCATTTCCTAAAGGATTTTCCACAATTTCAGTTCTCAAAACCTTTTCCATTTCTATATTAGCTGTGTTTAGCTCTCTTAGCTCATCCCGTTACCTCGAGAGGCGTTTTACAAAAAAACACATGCCCTTCATTAGGAAGGGTACACACGTTTGTAGGTGCAGCCAATCCACTGCACCCACTTGTGGATCAGAGTGTCTTTACCGTCCACCAAGATAGAAGTCCATCCACATCTACCCTAGGTCTGAGTGGAACGTCCTAGGCATCCGACCCTTAGGCCTGAATGCCACTTCGTGTTTGTATGAGGATGGAGACCTCATCCTATCCCCACCCCGGTCTCATCCGCAAGAAGCTCCTAGAGCTTCATGACTGTCTGGCATGACAAACTGCCATTATCACCCCTATGTCGTCCAACAGCCCTTGGGACCCATCACTACCCCCCTAGGTGTCTCGATGGTCCCGTAGCATAAGTGCATGCACAAAAAGGAGTTTTTCATATCATAGCCATCATCTTTGGTGCCAACTGTCCAACGGTCCTGACGCTCAACCCGACCTATAGCTGTTTTTCTAGTTCGATTCATCGACTTGGCCCTAACACACTACTGCTAGTCCATCGAGTATTGTCAGTCCTAACTTGGTATCATGACAAAATAACACAACCAATTTCATTAGAAATTTCTATGGCTTTTCTTAATCAAGTTTGTTTACGAGCTCTTATTCGTGCCCACTAGCCTTAGGCCCACTGCACGTATTTTTCCAAAACTGGGCATTTAGCCCCATGAGCTCAAAAACCATGGCCCATGGTCTATCTGAGCTGTTCTAGCTCCCAAAAAGGTCTTCCAAATGTTTTAAGCATTGGCACACAGTTAGGGGAGAACACATCTGACAAAAATTCCTTTTCAACTCATCAAACCAACCAGGTGTGGTGATATTTTTACTTTCAACTGGTAGGCGGGTTTCTCTTTTCCTCAAGAAAACTCATCATACCAACTGGGTATGATTATCTCTACATACAACTAGTAAGTATGTTTTATTGGTTAAAGATAGTGTTCATCATCCCAATCGGATATGAAGTTAGATAATCCCACTCACCCAATGACAGTGACGTGTTCGTCCCCAATTGATTTTCCAAGTCCACGCAAGCTTTTCCTTGTTGGCTTTTCGGTCTCTCATGTCCCTACACGATTTGGGTATCTTTATCAATTAAGGTTTGGCATGACAGCTATAGTTTTCTGATGTATGAGCAGTCTGGCTCAAAATTGTTGGTTTATCGCACTTAGGTCCCTAAAGTTCATTTTCCTTAACTTTAGGTCCCTGATGCTAACGTTTCCCTAAATGAGTCCCAAGGCTTCCAAAATTCCCTTTGGGTCCTCAATTTACTCAAAATTGTGTAAGAGGCTCAAGTTTTCCAAATTTTCAATTTGATCCCCAATTTTTCAAAAATTATGATTTTGCCTAAACTTTCCAAAATTAGTAATTTGTCCCCAAATGTTTCAAAAATTGACTAATTGGTCCCCCATCATCTTTCCAATTGCCAATTGGCCTTCAATTTTGAGAAATTGCATGAAGGTCCCTCAATTTTTCAAAATCCTCAAATTTCCCCCATTTTCTCCCCTTCAAACTGACCGAATTTAATTTCTTCAAATTGGCCTTTCAATCGGGGTTAATTGCTCCAATTGATGGTACAAATTAGTTCCTACACTTCCAAACAATTCAATTGAGCTTTAAATCGCATGATTTGTGTCCGAAATGAGATCAAACGAAGTGTCGCTAGAAAACTATCCCTAGAGAAAGAAAGCTTTGAAAGCTTTCCGTCGGAGGTGCAACCGTCCGAGTTTTCAATCTAAGGAGGTAGCTCTGGTCTTGAGGTTCCTTCTAGGTTCAAGAATTGCTACAATTGACGTCCAAATGAGAGTGCATTTAATCAATGAAATTCGACACTTTCTCTCTCTAACACTGATCCACAACGTTGGAGGAGGGATGAGTAGGCTTACCTTTCAGCTATGTTGAGGCCGTGTGAGGGCCATGGGGGTGTCAGAGAGGCTTGGTTTGACTGGAGGAGGGCTGAATTTGGCTGAATTCAGCTCGGCCAAAACAGAGCAGCTTCAGTCTATCGAAGCTGCTTCACTGTTTGTTTTCACCGGCACTTCTTTGGCGGACGGTAAAGACGCTCTGATCCACAAGCGGGTGCAGTGGATTGGCTGCACCTACAAACATGTATACCCTTCCTAATGAAGGGCATGTGTTTTTTTGCAAAACGCCTCTCGAGGCAACGGGATGGGCTAAGAGAGCTAAACATAGCTAATATAGAAATGGAAAAGGTTTTGAAAACTGAAATTGTGGAAAATCATTTAGGAAATGATAACCATGAAACAATTTGGATAAAGCTATTTTGAAAACTCACTTGCAACACCCACTCACTAAGTTGTAGAACTCACCCCCTCCCTTTTACCAATTTCAGGTAACTAAGGAAACACCAACCTTAAACACCCTCCTATATTGAAATTGTAACATAGGTATGTCGCCTTTAAAATATTCAGTTTTGTATAATACTATTATAAGAAAAATAAGTAAAAGGACGCCTTACTCCTCGTGGTTTAGAAAAGGGTAAAAACCTTAATAGACCAAAAGGAGTGGCGGGTTGCTCACAAGGATCCTATCATGCCCCGACCCGGTTTGGTCGGATCCCCGTGAGCAACCCCCACTCCCTTTAGTTTATGAAAAGTTTCACCCTTATCTTAACCGCGAGGAGTAAGACATCATTTTTCCTATTTTTCCTGGAATAACATTATACAAAATTGGATATATTAAATAATACATACCTGTCTTAAGGTTCAACTATCAAAAGGCCTTTAATGTAGGTTTACCTTAGTTACCTAAAAAGGGGTAAATGGAGGGGGTGAGTTCTACAACTCAGTGATTGGGTGTTGGGAGTGTGTTTTCATAAACAAAACAACTTTAATTGGAGTGTGCCAAACTCCTTATTTCCTTTAAGAATGCTCTTTTCTCAAATTCTGGTATTTAAAACCCTTTTCCTCATTTTCCACATTAGCTGTGTTAAACAGTCAATAGACGCCCTTCATTAGGAAGGGATCACAGATTCGTAGGGTAACCCATACACTGCACCCACTTGTGGCTCGAAATGACTTTACCAACCACCAAGATAGAAGCCCATCCACTTCTAACCTGGGTCTAAGTGGATGTTCGCGACATTCGACCCTCATACCCGAAATTAAATTTATGTCTGTATGAGGACAAAGATCTCATCCCGACCTCACCTTGGTCTCATGCGCATGAAGCTACATTGAGCTTCCCTAACTATTGGCATGATAGACTAACCTTATCTCCACCATGTCGTCCAGTATCCCTTAGGACGCATCACTACCCCTCTTAGGCATCTTAATGGTCTCGAACCTCAAGTGCGTGCACAAACAATAATTTTTTTTCCACAAAGGCATTTATCTTTGTGGGAGACTTTCCAATGAGAGCATGAATCATGAAATAAGTAGAGTTAGTACTACTCGAGTGGGCCCAAGGCCGATGGGCATGGTTTTTGGCCTGTAGACAAATAGATGAGTACTAAATCCATGGAAACTCTTATAATGGATAATTGTATGTTATAGGTACTGAGCCATGACCAGAGTTGTCAAACTCATTAGGCTTGTGGTTACTGAGCCGAAGCTGGGTCGTCGAACTCGTGGCACTGGTAGTACTAAGCTGATGTCCGGTCAGCAAGCTCATGGGAGATGGTAGCACTAAAGATAAAAGATATTAACTAAAAAGACTTGTTATTTGTGCATGCATGAGATACGGAACCATTGAGGTGCCTGATATGGGGTAGTGGTGGTTCTAAGGGCTACTGAACGACCCATGGAGCATAAAGAAAGTTTGTCGTCCAGTGAGTTAGGAAGCTCAAGGAGCTTCATGCGCATTGAGACCGAGGTTAGAGGGGGAGAGGTCTCGTCCCACATTTGCAGACACGAAGTCTGGGGACAGGATGATTGATGCCCACAGAGACTTTGGTAGAAGTTGTGAACTTCTTCCAGGGTGGATGGTATAGACGCTCTAGTCCACAAGTGGAACTATCGTGGACTATTCTACGATGTGTGATGTCCTTTGATGTTAAATGGGCAGATGATTGTATGCTAATCAAATATGTAAACTAAATAAACTTCATGAATGCTTTAATATGTTGATAGCTTAACCTCTAACTGAGTTATGAAAACTCAACCCCTCCCTTACCTCTTCAAGGAAGCACGTACACCAAAGAGGGGGAAAAGTCGAGCGAGAAGCCTACACAAATAAGGAATGAAAAGTTTACTTCAATAGTTTTGATTACTTTTTTTTGGAAAATCAGAATGTCATACGCCTTTACTTTCCTTGTTCCACCCTAGTAGAGATACTTGGATGGAGCAAGGAATGGTGGTGGGTTGCTCATGGGGTTCCAACCAAACCAGGTTGGGGCATGACAACAGGGTTACCCTTGAATGGTGTATGGATACACACGACGGGGATTGTCACACCCCGACCCGGTTTCCTCGGTCGGACCTACAAACAACCTGCCACATCCTCCCGGCTTTACAACAATGGGTGCCTCATAGTTGTAAGTCTGACATGGTGTAAGGCGTAAAATAAAACCCCTCCAGTTATTTCCCAAAAATAGTCATTTAAATGTTTGAAAATATAAACTTCATCATTCATATTGGG
Organism: Trapa bicornis; assembly: GCA_030064425.1. NCBI lineage: Eukaryota > Viridiplantae > Streptophyta > Magnoliopsida > Myrtales > Lythraceae > Trapa > Trapa bicornis. The sequence goes on from CM057740.1 coordinate 9,134,199, forward strand.
AATAAGCACTGAATGTAAGGTGTACCTTTAGTTTTGGATGGCTTTACTATTAAGCAAGTGACCCTCATCACTACGTTACATGAAAGGGTATTTGGAGGGAAATGAGTTCGACAACTCAGTAAGTGGAGTAGCTGACATCATGACTTCAAGTCCACAATTCAGCGCATACTCAAATCAAAATTAAAGAGACTCTTCCAAATAAAAATTTACAATTTATTCCATTACACATGGTTAGATCTCTATCATATTCCATATGGTTTATATCAACAAGCAATCACACACCCTTTTATCAATAAAAGGGATCACCCGTTTGCAGAACAGTATCCGTGTAGAACCCGTCCTCTCAACACAAGCAACCGAAAAAGGGATCGGGAAATTTCGAGGGAAAAATTGAGGTTCAAAGTGAGCTGGGATTGGTAGACAAGGGTCAAAATGGGAAATTGGAAACTTTTGAGTGGCCAATAAATACCCAAAAATCATGGAAAAGGAACCATGAATGAAATTGCGTTGAAAACCGGACCGGTTCAAGGCAAACCAGACCTGAATCGAAGCGAACCGCATAGAACTAGTTCAAAGATTTTTTTTCTAGGTGGCTTGAAAATGCAAATTGGAAAATTAAAGCCACAATTGGGTAGAAAATAAATTTATATGAATTTAGAAATTTTTAATTTTCAGAAAACTGGTTGAAACTGACTTGAACTGGCTGATTTTTTATTTTGGGTCACCAAATATAGACAGACCGGACCGGTCAATGGTCTAGCTGATCAACGGACCATTGCCAAGTTAGTGCCCAGTCGATAGGTGCGACCAATCAGAGCGTGACACATGTTCTCATTCAATGGTCCAAGGAGGAAAACCCACGTCAGTGACGACCGACCAATAGAAGAGTGACATGCGTCCCAGTCAACAAGAAAGAGCATAGTCAATATGGTTGACCAATGAGAAGCTGACACATGGAAAGGACACCATGTCATTATCCGACAAGGATGTTAGAGAAACGATTGACCTATTAGAGGTCGAAACGTGGTAGAGCCCGTCGAATGACCATAGCCAATCAGAGGCTGACATGTGGCAGTGGCACTATGCATCAAGAGGGAAATCTGACACATTTAATTCGGCTAATCAGAGCATGCCACTTGGTCAATGGTCAACATAAATATAGTCAGCAGCCACGTAGGAACGAGCAGCCAATGGGAGGCTGCCACTTGTTTGGCCAACGGTGAACAACTGACTAGGATGCTGAGTAGGAAGTTACGTCAATAAAGCTAGCCAATCATAGTGCACCACGTGGCACATATGCACGTGCGAAGCTCGCACGCATGTCATAGTGTCATCTTCTTTCCTTCGTTGGCTAACGGAATGGAGGAGGGAGAAAGGGAGTCGGTCTCTGGTGACCTGGGAAATGCTCCGGTAAGACCGCTGGTGGCTGAGTCTAGAGCCGAGTCCTATGCTAGCCGGTACACCTATCAGATGCTGAGCTCCCAATATAAATAAACCCCTCCTCTCGACTTCCTCATCCCACAACCAAGCGAAGAAGAAGAAGTGCTCCATTTTTTGATGAAGAGCAAACTAGAGCTCTGACAGTGGAGCTTTCTTCCACCTCTGAAGTTACAATTGGTGTATCTGGAATCAAAAGAAAATTCTCTATCCAATTACGCCCTCCTTTCAGTCGGATGACCATCGGAGAAAAGTTGGGAAGCTCACACAGTACCGTTATTCCTGTGTTCCCAAAACTGCTAATATTTTTTAGTAGAGCTCCAACCGCATCCGCCCTTCCATGACCAAGCCCAACCTCCCACAACACTCCTTGACCAACCCTCAACCTTTAGAAACCGTTGAGGCTAGCCAATTCTGACTCATTTCGTAGGAACAATAAAGTTGCAGAAACTAGAGCACTGAAACTTCTCTCATCAAATTGACCTTGCTCTGGCCACTGATTGACTTGCTTTTTGATCCTAGAAGGATCTCCTGGATGAGCACTAGCTGCCCCTATCCAGAGCTCCGACCGTCGCCCCTCCACTGGTAAGAAAACCAAGCTTTCTCTCTATAGAAAGTTTTTCCAGCGAAGCTCCATTTGAGCTCATTTCAGAGTCAAATTAAGCATTTTAAAGCTTGATATGAAGCAGGGGGACAAAGGGAAGATTATTTAGATCATGTTAGGGGGCAATTGGCCAAGCTTAGGAGGTCAATTGAATGAAATAGGATATGGTCAAATTGCAATTTTTGGGAAAATTGGGCAAATTGGGGATTTTCGAAAAATTGTGGGCCGAATTACAATTGAGGAAAATTTGTGGGACTTTTATGAAATTGACTCACAATTAAGGGCCAATTGGCAATTTGGAAGAAATTGAGGGCCAATTGGTGAATTTGGGGAAAATTGGGGACCAATTGGTAATTTTGAAGAAATTAAGGACTAATTAGTGATTTTGGGAAAATTAGGGACCTAAGAGGGAAAGTGGAATCCTTATGGACCTAATTAAAGATATATTGAGCACTCAGGACGACCTAAAGGCAAGATTATGACTATCACGCCCTGACCTGGTTTGGTCAGATCCCTGTGATCAACCCGCCGCTCCCTCTGTTTAAGAGGGTTTTTCCCTTTTTTTAATCTAGAGTAGCCAGGCGTAATTTCAAACCTTGTTCCTTGTAATAGCATAAATAAATGAAATGCAAGATTAAAAGAAATTTTAAGCATATCTGACGAGGGATACATCTTCACGTTTTCTTCATTATATCTCCTTATTCCTGAAAAGGGATAAAAGGAAGGGGGTGAGTTCTATAACTCAATGAGCAGGTGTTAGGAGTGAGTATTCTTTAAAAATAGCTTTTGTTTATCTAAAACATGCCAAGGTTATCATTTCCTTTCAAAAGGATTTCCTCACTTTGGTTTTCAAAACCTTTTTCCATTTCCTTATTAAGTGTGTTTAGCTCTTTTTAGCCCATCCCCTTGCCTCGGGAGGCGTTTAGCAAACAAACACACGCCCTTCATCAGAAAGGGTTAACACATTTGCAGGTGCAGCCCATCCACTGCACCCACTTGTGGATCGAGGCATCTTTATGTCCACCAAGATAGAAGCTCGTCCACTTCTACCATGGGTCTAAGTGAATGTTCTTGACATTCGACCCTTAGACCCGAATGCTACTCTGTGTCCTTATGAGGATAGAGACCTCATCCCAACCACCTTGGTCTCATACGCGAGAAGCTACTCTAGGCTTCCAAACTGACTAGCACGACGAACTGCACTTATCTCCACCATGTCGTCCAATAGCCCTTAGGACCCATCACCACGCCACTAGGGCATCTTAATGGTCCCGTACCAAAAGTGCATTCACAAACAATCAATTTTCACATATAGCCATTATATATTTGGTGCCAATGGTCCAATGACCCCGACCCTCAACCCGACCTACAGATGTTTGTATAGGCCAGTCCATCGACCTGGATCTAATGCACTACTGCTAGTCCATCGAGTATTGTCGGTCCTGACAAGGTACCATGGCGAAATCACACAACGATTTCATTAGAAAATTTCCTGGCTTTCTTTACTTAAGTTTGTCTACAAGCTCCTTGTAAACCCCACACTTTTGAGTTAAGGAAAATCAAGTAAGAAAATTGAGCCGGTTTACAATCTCGATCATTTGGGAACAAGCAATTTGGAAATTTACAACTTTCGGATGATCCAAAGGGTTCATTAAACCTTGGAAAAGAAACTTAAGACAAATTAGAAGAGAAAAATCAAATTGGTTCAGGTGAACGAGATCCCATAACAACTCTTAAGTTAAGCGTGCTTACTTAAGAGTAGTGTGAGGATGGGAGACCTCCTAAGAAGTATGATATTTTTTGTAACGAAAATTTCGGTCAAAAATTTTTTTATGCAAATGTACGCCTTATCATAAATAGTCATAAATTAATATATATTTAATTGTTGGAATTAATACCAATAATTTAATACCTAAATTAAATTATTGGAATTAATACAAATAATTTATGGTAATATTAATACTAGTAATAAATCTCTGCCAACACGATTTTACACTTATATAAAGAGGTCATCCCCATTCATTTTCCTCACACCCGAACACCTCTCTCTCTCTCTCTCTATTGCTCCATTTCTCGGTAAAGCTCGAACCAGAGCTTTGATTCGAACATTTTTCTTAACCTCGGAAAGAGAGGTTGGGCTCTTTAAAACTGGGGAGAAGTCAGCTATCTGATAGCAAATCCAGTTAATCCGAAAATCGCTGGAGAAGCAGCTCCGGCGGACCAAAGCTACCCTATTTCGGCCAAGCTGAAATCGACCATTTTGAGCCCTCCTCAGGCTAAACCAAGCCCTGCCAATACTTCCTCAACCCTCCCATGGCCGAATTAGGACTGAAAGGTAAGCCAATTCGGCTACACTCTTTAATTTTCAGCCAGTTCTAGAGAGAGAACCGACATAATTTCAATGATGAAATTCTAACTTAATTAGACATCAATTGATGCGATTCTTGATTCTAGGATGAACCTCTGGACGAGAGCTATCTGCCCAGATGGAAAGCTCAGACAGTCGTGCCATTACCGATGAGTAATCAAAGCTTTCTCTCTCTATAGTTCATTTTCCAACGAAGCTCTATTTGAGCTCGTTCCGACATTAAAACTCGTTATTCAAAGTTCTATGGAATTGTATGAACATGTAGAAACTCAATTTCAACATCAATTTCAACAATTGGAAACGTTTCATCGGTCAATTTGATGAAATCAAATTTGGCTGTGTTAAGAAGTTGGAATTGGGGAAAATTGGGAATTTTCGAAGATTCGAAGGACCGAAATGCAATTTCCTAAAATTGAGGGTCAATTGGGCATGATAAAAATGTTAGAGGGCCCATTTGAGGAATTTTAGAATTTTGGGGGTGAAATTTACCATTTTTGTAAAGGAAGGGCAAAATGGTAATTTTTGAGAAGTTGGGGAACCATATTGGAAATTTGGGAAATTAATCCCATTTTTGTGAAATGGAATAAATTGAGGTCCCTTGATAAATTTTAAAAGTTTCGGGACTCAATTTGAGGAAAAACCAGCATTAGGGACTTAAAGTTTAAGATAAATAACTTTAGGGACCTAATTGCAAATAAATCAAAGTTTGACTTTCTCATTCATTTGTAATGAATGAAGGCTATTAGGCTGAAGAATAATAAACCGAGATGTTCATATCGTGTAGGAACATGAAGTACCGAGAATGCCAGCAAGGACAATCTCGCGTGAATACAAAGAACCGGTCTAAGTGGAATTCACGGGATTAACGAGTGAGTGGGTTTACTAACGTCATACCTGGTTTGGATGATGAGCATAACTTAAAGTTAAAAACCACTTACCGATTTTAAGTGGGATTTTTATATCATAACTGGTTGGGAATGATAAGCATCTCGAAATGAAAACCCACTATTTCGTGGTATTTTAAACATCACAACTTAGAAGAGTGATTTGAAACCATACGGAAAAACTACTTACCGGTTGTAAGTAAATCATACCCGGTTGGTATGATGAAACTTCCTCGAAGGAAGTTGAAAACCCTTTCATTGGTTATGAGCAAAGATGTCCTTATACCTGGTCGGTATAATGGACAGTTGAAAATATATTTGGTTGGAAGTGCTCTCCCCTAACTGTGTGCCGATAGCTTAAACTATTTGGGAGACCTTATTGACGGGAGCTCGAATAGCTCTTATAGGACGGGGGCCTCGATTTTGAAACTTGAGGCCTAAAATGCCCAATTTTGAAAATCTCGTACAGTGGGCCCAAGGCCAGTTGGCACGAGCAGGAGCTTGTTAACAAACATGAGTTATATGCTATAAAACTTTAAATAAAGGAATTGTTTGGCCATGGTACCAAGATGGGAGCGACATACTATATCAACTAGCGGCAATGTAACATGATAGGTCGACGGACCAGTCAAGACAAACAACTGTGGGTTGAGTTGAGAGTCGGGGCCGTTGGACTAATGGCACCACATATTACATGGCAATATGAGAAAACATTGTTTGTGCATGCACTGTGAGTACAGGACCATCAAGATGCTCGTGAGGGGTAGTGATGCATCTTAAGGGAACTGGATGACCTAGTGGCTATAAGGGCAATTCGTCGTTCCAGGTGTCTATGCAAAATATGGAGTAGCACCAAGTGCATGAGACCGGGGTGGGGACAGGATGAGGTCTCTGTCCTCATATGGACACGAAGAACCGATTTCGAGATTGAGGGTCAGATGTCGCATACATCCACTCAATCTTAGGATAAAAGTGGTCGTGATTCTATCCGGATGGCTGGTAAAGTCGCTCTGAAGCCACTAGTGGGTTCAGTGGACGTACTGACCTGCGAATGTGTGTTTAACCTTTATAATGAAAGGTGTGTGTTGGGTGATGACACACTGAGATTAAATAAGGAAATGGTGATAAAATTCGAGATTTTGAATGAAGAGATTTTTGAAAGAAAGGAGCCTGGCACACTCCAATAATAAATGTTTTCTTAAAATTCCTAACTTTTGAAAATTCATTCACAAAGTAGTCGTACGCACCCCCTCCCTTATATCCCTTTAAGAAAATTTCGAAAAAGCCTACCCTTAAAGACCATCAACTAAGATGCATGTAAGACAGGTATGTAAAGTTTAAAATTTGATGTAGTTTTGATTATGATATTCCAGGAAAAGGTGCAGGTTAAAGGACGCCTTACTCTTTACAGTTTATAATAAGGGGAAACCCGTTAATAAACTGGAAGAGTGGCGGGTTAATCACGGAGATCCGGCCAAACCAGGTCGGAGCATGACACTCCTACTTTTTATGTGGATAACAGAGGTTGTATGGTATTGTCTCACCATCACTTGACTCGTCTTTCACCCCCTTAGCACAATCTTTTTTTCTCCTGCTATATACCTTCAATTGTGGCTCAACCTTTTTTTCATCTTTATTACTACAAATTATAGGATATGGATTCACTCCTACAATAAAAATTTCAATACTTTAATCATTGACAATTTATTCATTTGTTTGTCGTATATAAAGAATTGACAATTCTTGTAATACGGTTGCAAACGGCATTGAATCCTTATAGAATGATTCATTCTCACAAAAAGTCACATCCACACTCATAAAGAGTCTCTTCTCACTTAGACTCCAACACTTGTATCCCTTTTGAGTACTAGAATAACCCACATAAATACATTTCAATGCATGAGTATCGAGCTTGCTTATTGAAGAGCGATAATCTCTCACAAAACATATACATCAAAACAAACGAGGAGTGACTATGCATGTGTTTCTTTCCATCAATACTTCATAAGGTGGTCTAAATAAACCATGTCCTTTGGAGTTAAGGAAAATCGAGAAAGAGCCAGTCAAACCGAGCGAGAAAATCGAACCGGTTCACGAAATCCAATACTAAGAGAATGAGCAAATTTGGAAATTTACAACTTCTGAGTGACCCAAAAAGTCATAAAAAAAACCTTGGAAAATGACTTTAGGACAATTTGGGAGATAAAATCTGACCGATTTAGGTGAACCGAATTGTAACGGTTTGAACCATCATTGAACTAGATGCTAAATTCATTTTTCTAGATGGCTTAAAATATTCAAATTGGAGAATTGAAGCCACAATTGGATAGAGAATGAATTTTGATGAATTTGGAAATTTTTAATTTTGAATAACTCGGTCGAATCAGCTAGAGCCGACCAGTTTAAGTATTGAACCCGGTTTAGACCGGTACGGTCCGGTTCGGAACAGTGTTGTCTTTTTCCTTCAGATGATAGCACTATTCACTCGCTAGAAAAATGAACCGCACCAGCGGAAAGGAAACATTTCCATTTAGGACATTTTAGGCCATCAATGAGTGCCATTAAGGTGCCAAACGAACGGTCGAAGAGTTCCCGAGCTCCCTATATAAAAAGCTTCTCTCCATTCGTTCTCCTGACACCTAAAAACTCCACTATCTCTCAGCTACTCGATTTTCTGACAAAGCTTGATCCAGAGCTCCTACATAGGGGTTTTTCTGAGCCAAAGAAGGCAAGATCAGGTTCCTTAAACTCGAGGAGAAGTCAGCTACCCGACGGTGGTCACCATTCGAATCGAGGATTGCCGGAGAAGCACCGGTGTAACCAAATAGTGAAGCAATTCCGGCGGACTGAAGTTGCCCTATTTCGGCCAAGTTTAAAATGACCAAATTGAGCCCTCCTCATGCCAAACCAAGCTCTCCCAACACTCCCACAGCCCTCATACAACCAAATTAGAAATGAAAGGTAAGCCAATTTGGCTTCTCTTTATAATTTTCGATCAGTGTTAGAGATCGAAACGATGAAATTTCACTGACCAAATTCTCCCTCAATTCGACATGAATTGTTGTAATTCTTGATCCTAGGAGTAACCTCAAGACGAGAGATATCTACCCATGAAAAGAATGTTGGAGGACAAATTGGTCAATTTTGAAATTTATTGTGGTCAAATTGCCATTTTTGTTAAGTAGGGGCAAAATGGTAATTTTTGAAAGTTGGGGACCAAATTGGAAATTTGGGAAACTTGAACCCCTTAAGTGATTTTGAATAAATTGAGGACCCAAAAGTGAATTTTAGAAGTTCTGTGACTCAATTTGGGGGGAAAAGTTAGCATTAGGGACCTAAAGTCAAAGAAAAAGAACTTTAGGGACCTAAATATAATTAACTAAAAAGTTTGGGCATTTGCGTTCATACAGGAGGAATGAAGGTTATTATGCTAAATGTTAATAAACAAGGATGTCCAAATCATGTTGGGACCTGAAAGACCAGAATGCCAGCAAGAATAAGCTCGCATGGAGGCAAAAAGCTGACTAAGGAGGAATACAATATGAATATCGGGTGAATGGGATTATTCACATCATACCCGGTTGGGATGATGAGCACATCGAAAATGAAAAATAACAAATATGTGGAATTTTAACATCACAACTGATGGGAGTTATGTGAGAATTACACGAAAAAAATTATTTATTGGTTGTAAGTAGATCATACCTATTTGGTGGGAAACTTACGAGTTTTAATAAACTTTACTTTCATTTATCCAGGAAATATTTTCTTGCCAAAATTTAGCTTATTACAGGAACTCTCTACCCCCTAATCCCTTGGGGTCATAAAGCTAGAGTTAACCCTAGAACGATTATGAAGCTCTTGATCAGAAGGCTTTGAGGAACTGATTGGGGTCTTTTCGTGATCCTTAATAGGACGAATTCCATGTATGGCCTCTAATCTGTACCGCCTTAGTACTTCCTCCTCACACTCATAAGTCCACTTTACCCATTGAGACGGGTGGAAGTTAGGTTGAGTGGGTGGAGGTACTTGGTGGACCTTCATGAAGGTGGCATATGCATCCCAATAGTTATTCCAGGCCTCCTTCTTGGTGGGATTCATCTTCTGTTGTTGTGGCATTGGAGGAGGAGGGGTTAGACTTCTAGGAGGTGTTGCTGGTTCCTCTTGTCTGGGAGGAGGGTATGTGATACCTTCTGGTTCTAATAGGGCTCCAACTAGTTTCTGGTAGTCTTCTACTATGTCCTTGGGCAGCCTCTTTTCGCCCTTTAGAAACCTTTGAATGGCTTCCTCCCTTGGGTTGGATGTCTTTTTTAGGATTATAGGGAAAGGACTGGATTTTTCTACGAAATTCCTAGGGACTTTCCTTCCTACACGATAGTTTAGTGTTGGGTTAATATCAGTGCATAATATTGATAATGTTTCAAGGGAACTTGGCTTTGATACTACTCTAGTTGTCATGCCCCAACCCAATTTGGTTAGAACTTGGGGGCTATTATGCCCGATTTTGAAAATCTCGAAGAAGTGGGCCATAAGCCAGTGGGCACGAGCAGGAGCTCGTAAACAAACATGAGATATGTGCCATAAAACTTTAATAAATTAATTGTTTGGCCATGGTACCAAGACAGGATCGACATATTCAGTCAACTAGTGGCAATGTGACATGACAGGTCTCTGGACTAGTCAAGACAAATAGTTGTAGATTTAGTTGAGGGTCGGGGCCGTTGGACTAGTGGCACCATAGATTATATGGAATGATAAGAAAATACTGTTTGTGCATGCACTATGATTACGAGATCATCAAGATGCCCATGAGGGTTAGTGATGCGTCCTAAGGGCCCTGTACGACCCAGTGAATATAAGGGCAGTTCGTCGTACCAGGTGACTGTGCGAAATATGGAGTAGCACTAAGCGCATGAGACTGAGATGGGGACAGGGTGAGGTCTCTGTCCTCATACGGACACGGAGAATTGATTTCGAGATTGAGGGTCAGATGTCACATACATTCACTCCTTCCTAGGGTAGAAGTGGATGTGCTGGCCTGCGAATGTGTGTTTGACCTTCATGATGAAGGATGTGTGTTGGGTGATGACACACCATGATTAAATAAGTAAAGGGTAGCATAACCCTAGATTTTAAATGAAATAATTTTTGAAAGAAAGGAGTCTGGCACACTCTAATACAATTCTTTTTCTCAAAGTTAATTTTTGAAAACCCCCGCTCACTGAGTTGTAGAACTCACCCCACTCCTTTCTATCCCTTTTTCAGGAAAAAGGAAAATGACTAGGAATAATACGGAGCCTTACCCTCTTTCAGGTATGCTTAAATTTTCCTTAAGCTTGCATTTTATTTGATATATGTGATTCTAGGGAACAAGGTCAAAATTACACCTGGCTCATCTCGAGTTAAAGTCGGAGGAAACTCCTCTTGAACGGAGAGAGCAGCGGGTTGTTCACGCCTATAAGATAGGTATGCTAAGTTTAAATTTTATGCAGTTTTGATTAATATTATTCCAGGAAAAGTACAAGTTTAAAGGATGCCTTACTCCTCACGGTTTAAAAAAGGGGAAAACTATTAATAGACTGGGAGAGTGTTAGGTTGATCACGGGGATCTGACCAAACTGGGTTGGGGCATGACATGTTCTCTTGGGATTTGCTCGACATGCTATTACTTTGGTTGTTCCTTCACTTAGTCTTTTAGCCACACACTTAAGGAATCTTTCTTCCTTTCCATTTTCTACTCACTCCATGGAGTGCATCACGATCAGTTATGTCCTACCCACTAATCCCAAGTTACATCCTTAGGTCCACTTCTTACTCTACTTAGGGTAAGACTTTTCCTCTTGGGGATTCTTATCCAAATCACTTGATTGGGTGTTCCATAAATGTTTGATCGTCCCTGTTTCCCATCATTCCCTTGGTCGTTGATGCTCTTAGCTTAGCATCCTTTCGGAATATTCATCCTTAACTCCGTGGGTTTTGATATGATTTCCTCCTTATCTTATTTTGGTCCTTCACCCATCTTTGGTTTACTACGACTCATGTTCCAGTTTTTAGGTTTGACTAACGGGCTCTATCTTATTTGAGTCACCTTTTCCTAGGATTGTTGGAACTACATGTCCTTTACAGCATGACATGTTCTAGAAATGTAATTGTCCATTATAGTTCTAGAACATTTGTCCTCGATAATGGTTCATGCCTTTCCAACCATTTAGGAGTCGTATGGCTTTGTTCCTTCTTATTATCTAGTAGTTTTCCCCAACTACCTTCGATGTTGTCCAATTTTCCCATAAATTTTTTACATCAGGATTGTGTCAATTTTTCCTTATCTACTCACTCCTTACTAGCTTCCTTATTGGTTTTTCCCTGGTTCTAACCATCAGGTTTCCCGATGACTTACCGACACGTTGGGATTCTTCCTCTCTTATGTCCTTCCTCATTTCTAATGGTATCCTTTACTCAAGATCTTTCCTTTCTTCCATCCACTCTTACTTGTTCGTGACCATTTCACAATTCCTTATCCCGAGTTGACCCCTTTCAGTCTACATGTTGATTCCTTTGTTTGGGGAGTTCTCCTTTTACGGTTTTCATTCTCTACTATGACCGTCAAAGTAGAGACTTCCATCTTAGCGGTTATACCTTCAATCTTCTTACCATTCCTTGAAGGTTTCTTTCCTTCACATTCTTACACCCTTTTGAATTTGAACTTTCACCCACATTTAATCCTTCACCGACCTTAATTTCCCAGTTCACCCCCTTTACTTTCTATCCTAGGTATTTCTGATTGTCGAGTCTTATTTTGTGCCCTTTACATTAGGCATTGACCATCAATCTTAAGCTCTATGGGTGTGGACCGAAATTTTTCCTAGTGTTCGTCGTGACTCCCTTAAATCACGTTTTGACTGTAGTACGTCCTTTCCCAAGGTTGTACTTCATTCGGAATTTGTTCCCTTGTTCCTTTATTTGGGGTATACTGCCCATTCCCACATATTAATGCATCTGTCACACCCTGACCCGGTTTGGTCAGATCCCTGTAAACAACTCGCCACTCTCTTGGTTCAAGAGGGGTTTCCCCCTTCTTTAATTTAAGAGGAGCCAGGCGTAATCTCAAATTTGTTCCCTACAATAACATATATCAAATAAAATGCAAGTTTAAGAAAAAATTAAGCATACCTGATAGAGGGTAAGTCTTAGTGTTATCTCTAGTCATTTCTCTATTTCCTGAAAATGGATAAAAAAAAGGTGGGTGAGTTTCTACAATTTAGTGAATGATTATTTTAAAAAAAATGAAGTTTTATTAAAATAGTACTTAAATTGGGGTGTGTCAGACTCCTTATTTTCTTTTAGACATTTCATCCTCAAAATCTCAGTTTAAAAATCATTATTTCTCATTAACCATAATCGGTGTGTTTAACATTCAACACACGCCCTCCATCATGAAGGGATCACACATTCATAGGGCAGCACGTCCACTACACCCACTTGTGGTGTCAGAGTGACTTTATCAACCACCTAGATAGAAGCACATCCACTTCTACCCTGAGAATGAGTGGATGTATGTGACATCCAACCCTCAATTCCATAAATAAAACTCTGTGTCCGTATGAGGACAAAGACCTCATCCCGACCCCGCCCCGGTCTTATGCGCATGAAGCTACGTCGAGCTTCCCAGACTACTGGCATGACAATTTGCCCTTATCTCCACCATGTCATCTAGTAGCACCTAGGACGGATCACTACCCCTCTTGGACGTCTTGAAGGTCCCGTACCTTAGTGCATGCACAAATCAATCATTTTCCTCATAAGCCATTTAATCTTTGGACCCTCAACTCGACTTGCAACTGTTTATCTCGACAGATCCATCAACCTGTCATGTCGCACTACCGCCAATCCATCGAGTATGTCAGTCCTATCTTGGTACCATAGCCAAATATATCATTCATTTAAAGTTGTCATGGCTTAAACTCATGTTTGTTTACAAGCTCTTACTCGTGCCAACTGGCCTTGGGCCCATTATACAAGATTTTCAAAATCGGGCATATTAGACCCCAAGTTCCAAAACCGAGGCCTCTGACCTATATGAGCATTTCAAACTCCCATTAAGAAGGTCTCTCAAAAAGTTTAAGCAATGGCACACAGTCATGGGAGAGTATTTCTGACAAAATAATCTTTTCATCTGTCCATCACAACAACCGGGTGTGGGGACATCTCCGATCATAATCGATGAACGGGTTTTCTACTTCCTTCCATGAAGTTTATTATACCAACCATGTATGATGTCGTGACAACCAGTAAGTAGTCTTTCCGCATAATTTCAACATCACTCCATTCAGGTGTGATACTTAAAATTCCACTTAGTAGTGAGCTTTTATTTTCGAGGTCTTTATCATCCAAACTGGGCATAATATAAAAAAAATCCCACTCACCCGTGAATGCTGTGAATTTTTTTTAATTAGCTTTCGTCTCCTTGTGAGCTTTATCTTAGCTGGCATTCCTGATACCTTGTATTCCTAAACGGTATGAAAATTCTTATTAATTATCCTTTGGCTAAATAGCCTTCATTCATTATGAATGAATAAAATACCCAACTTTTTAAATATTTGCAACTTGATCCCTAAAGTTCTTTTTCCTTTACTTTAGGTCCCAAATGCCAAATTTCCCCCAAATTGGGTCCTGAAACTTCAAAATTTTACTTTGAGACCTTAATTTATTCAAAATTACATAAAGGAGTTCAAGTTTCTCAAATTCCCAATTTGGTCCCATTTATTCAAAATTACCATTTTGCCCCTACTTTAAAAAATGCTAAGTTTCGCCCCAAAAATTTAAAAAATTGACCAATTAGCCCTCCAACATCTTTATCATGCCCAATTGGCCCTCAATTTTAGGAAATTGCACTTTAGTCACTCAATTTTTTAAAATCCCCAATTTTTCACCAAATTTAACCTTCCAACTTAGCCAAATTTGATTTCATCAAATTAACAGATCAAATGAGTTTAATTATTAACATTTAAGTTAGATTTAAGTTCCTACAACTCCATACGATTCAATTGCACTTTGAATCACACGATTTGATGCCGAAATGAGCTCAAATGGAGCTTCGCCGAAAAACTGAATGTAGAGAGAGAAAGCTTTGAAAGCTTTCCATCGGGGGCACGGTGGCCCGATCTTTCGATCTGGGTAGATAGCTCTCGTCCTAAGGTTACTCCTAGAATCAAGAATCACATCAATTCATATCAAATTGAGGGAGAATTTGGTTAGTAAAGATCTATCGGTTCTCTCTTTAGCACCAATCAGAATTCACAGAGGGGAGCCAAATTGGCTTAACTTTCCACTCTAATTCGGTCGTAGGAGGGCTGAGGAGGTGTTGGTAGAGCTTGGTTCGGCCTGAGGAGGGCTTAAATTGGAAGATTTCAACTTAACAAAAACAGGGCAGCTTCAGTCCACTAGAGCTGCTTCACTGTTTGATCACGTCGACGCTTCTCATACAACCCTCGGAGCAATTGGTGACTACCACCATGTAGCTAACTTCTCCCCGAGTGTAAGGAACCCGACCACACCTTCTTTGGCTCAGAAAAGACCCTATATCGAAGCTTTGGTTCGAGCTTCATCAAAAAACTAAGTAGCTGAGAGAAAGTGAGGTTTTCAAGTGTGTGGAGGATGAAGGAGAGGAGCTTTTTATAAAGAGAGCTCGGGGACTTGTTAACCGTCCATTTGGCACCTTAATGATAGTCATTGATGGCTTGAAATGAACTGAATGGAAACATTTCCTTTTCATTAGCGCTGGTTCGATTTTTCGGCGAGTGAACAGTGCTGTCATTTGAATGAAGAAAATGACACTGTTCCGAACCGGACCAGACCGGTTCGAACCGGGTTCAATGCTTAAACTGGTCGGTTCAAGCCCAATTCGACCGAGTTTTTCAAAATTAAAAATTTTTAAATTAATTCTCTATCCAATGGTGACCTCAATTCTCCAATTTAAATTTTTTAATCCACCTAGAAAATGAATTTAGCATCTCGTTCAATAGTGGTTCAAACCGATTCAATCCGGTTCACCTGAACCAGTCTAGTTTTCTCTCCCAAATTATCCTAAGATCCTTTTCCAAGGTTTTTATGACCCTTTAGGTCACTCAGGAGTTGCAAATTTCCCAATTTGCCCATTCTCTAATTATCGGATTTGTGAACCGATTCAATTTTCTCACTCGATGTGACTGGTTTTTTTCTCAGTTTTCCTTAACTTCAAAGGGCGAGGTTTATTATATCATTTGATGTTATTTTACTACTTACCCATTCCTTGGTTTAACTTACCGCTTGGGTCCTCATGAGTATGTTTCCTTTGTACTTGATCTTTTTATCCTCACCCTATATTGCATTTGCAAGCTGGTCGTAAGAGTGCTGGTGGGATGTTGGGAGAGCTTCGTTTAGCCGGAGGAGGGCTAAATTTGGCTGAATTTAGCTCGACCAAAATAAGGCAGATTCGATCTGTCGGAGCTGCTTCACTGTTTGATTCCGCCGACGCTTCTCCGTGGTCCATGGGTCAAAAGGAAGTTGTTGTCAAGTAGCTGATTTCCCCCGAAGTCTATAGGACTCGACCTTGCCTTCTGAGGCTACAAAAAAGGCCTATGTCGGAGCTCTAGTTTGAGCTTTGCCAAAAAATAGAGCAGTTGAGAGAAAATGTAGATTTGAGGTGTATGGAGGATGAATGGAGAGGGGGTCTTTATATAGGGAGCTCAAGGACACTCTACCTGACAACTTTTCATTTTGGCCAAGCTTATCCTCGCCCTAAAATGGCTTGATCAAAGTCGTTATTCCTTCGTTGGCTCTATCCATTTTCTACATTAATGAATAGTGTTGTCATCCCGAGGAAGAAGATGGCACTATTCTGAACCGGACCATACCGGTCTGACCGGGTTCAATGCGTAAATCGGTCGGTTCATGCTCGATTTGACCATTTTTCTCAAAATTAAAAATTTTTAAATTAATCTAAATTCATTCTCCATCTAATGGTGGCTTCAATTCCCCAATTGGAATATTTTAAGCCACCAAGAAAAATGAATTTAGAAATCGGTTCAAGTATGGTTCAAACCAGTTCATATCCAGTTCGCCCTGAATCGGTCTGGTTTTCTCTTCCCATTTGTCCCAAGGTTCTTTTGCATGATTTGTATGACTTTTTGAGTCACTCGAAATTTGTCAATCCCCCAATTTACCATTTCCTTATCGGTTATGGTTTGTGAACCGGCTCGGTTTCATATTTTGAAATGACCGGTTCTTTTCCCGATTTTTTTATCCTTAAAGGACGGGGTTTACACACCCCTCCCTTTTACCCCTTTTTCAGGAATGGGAAGATATAATAAAGAAAACATGAAGATATATCCCCCGTCAGGTATGCTTAAAATTTATTTTTAAGCTTGTATTTGATTGATTTATGCTATTGTAGGGAAAAATGTTGAAATTACGCTTGCCTGTCTTTATTAAAAGAATGGGAAACCCCTCTTAAATCAAGGGAGCGACGGGTTAATCATGGGGATCCGACCAAACTAGGTCGGGATATGACAAAGGGAAAGGTAAGAAGATTCACTAGGTTTGTAATACTTGAATCTAAAAAATATGATCAAATTGAAATTTATTTATTGGAAATACTCAAATTGAATAAATATTATTTTTTGGTCAATTTTGTAAATAAATAAAAATTAAAAATGAATTGAACCAATCCAATTGAACAGATCATTTGCCTTCCACGTACACACACTTGTTTTTTCTCACATGCACACACCACAGAACTCCGTGTAAAAAGCTCTGATCTTGATCTTTTTTCATTCATTAAAAAGCACAAGCAAGCTTCTAACTTCCACATTAAGCTTTTCTTAAAAGGGTTATTGCAATCTCTTTGACGACAAGTTAGAATGCTCCATGAAAGTTGATCTAAGCTTAAGTGCTATATTTTCTACCATTGAAGCTTCATATGACCGAAAATGCCACTATCAGGTGCGACTTGGTTTGCGCCCACTCTAACAAACACCCATCCCTCCCTCCCCCTCCCACAACACCACTAAGGGTCCTTGGTCGGACTTGAATTGGCTCAAAACAACCCTGAAAAGCCCTTTGAATGTCCTTAGTCATCCGAAGTCAATTGTTTTCAAGTGAAAGGAGCACAACCACCAATGATTGTTTTATAGAGAGGACACCCAAAATGAGTCATTGATCTTCTTCAATCCTCAATGTTGATGTATAACCCCTTCTTGTAAGATTTTATCCCCCATTTTCGATAATACCTTATTTTTTCAAACTTAAAACATGATTTTGAGCTCAAAACTAAGGAAAATGATATAAATCAACGGAACTACATTAGGAAGATGTTGTGGAATCGATGGATGAGATTTTATGAGCTTTAGGGATGGATTTGAAAAGATTTGAAAGTTTAAGGACTAAAATATAATTTTATAAAGTTTAGGGATTGATTTGTAAATTCAGAAAATATGGGTATCTAAGTTTGAAATGTGGATATTGGAGAATCATATGAAAGTTATAAAGTTCTTAGGGTTGAAATGGAAGCAATAAATATTTAGATACTAAATTATGATTTTTGGAAAGCTTAAGGGCTAAAGAGTAAATTTTAGAACGTATAAAATAATATCACAAATTTAAGGAAAAAGGAGGGCATATTCAAATTTTGAAGAAATAAGGGGTTGATTTGTAAAAAGATATATTTCGATGACCATGATCTAATAAGTTGAACTTGGAGGACTAATGTGTAAAATTTTGGATATTTAGAGACCAATTAGTAAATTTTAGTAATTTAGGTCAATATCCCTAAATATGGATCTTTTGGAATAACTAGGAGAATAAAAAGAGTATGAGGAGTTAGATACACGTTTAATTGCTAAAGGACTAAAATGTTATACAGAGAAAACTTTAGGATACAGTATGAGTATGTATGAATAAAATCATATGTTATATTTAAATGATTTATAATGGTATAAATTATGTTATAGGTCGAATGAGTAATCTCACTCATTCATTGAAGCTGAGAAACCATGATCCCAAGTTAAGGTGAGTGGATTTATTGACATCAATTATGATTGGACTCGATCGATGTATCACTTAAATGTTTAGATATAAATTATAAGATCTGTAAAATAAAAAAAATATCTCCTTGAAAAAAGGTTTGTGGAAAAAAATGACTATGATCATTATTCAATTTTGAAAAACGTTTTATCAATCTGGGTGGCCGATTAATATCTAAAATGTGTTATTGATTTGTGTGTTAATCGATTAATATATTAACAATTTTATTGATTTGGGTGTTTAAGATTGATGTGTTAACCATTTTATCGATTTGGGTGTTGATGGAACGATGTCTTAACCATATTAACAATTTGGGTGTTGATTAATCGATGTCTTATATGATAAAACTCAATGAGTTCTTAATTGTGATATGATGCATAAATCTATAGTTTGAGGTTATAAAAAATTCATTATGTCAATACATATTACAGCATCACTTATTGTGTATGAAGACGATATATCAGGAATCATAGGACACCTAATTGGAGGTTAAATGGTATTCTAGGACTACATGAAAATTGTGTTAGTGATAAGGGGTGACTAGGATTTTCTGTAAGTCTAGACCATGAGGACGATGGGTTTATAAGTGTTTTGTAATGATTGGTCATTTTCATGGCATGAAAATGTTATTGGAATAACATTCATCAATGTAAAGCATTTGTACGGAACAATTTCAGAAAGAATTTTTCTAAGAGAGATATTTTAAAAGAAATGGGAAAATTGATTTGTTTATTAAATTGCCTACGTTACAATTGTGATTAAACAATTTATAGTTTTGAGTAAGATTAAAATTAAGTATATAAACAATCAATTTTAATCTACTCATTCATTCAATTCGCATAGCGGGTCTCATCCACAAACATTTCAAGTTAAGAATCATGTATATTCTCGACAAAATAAAAGAAATCGGAGTAAAATTATTTCTTAAATATATCATATAAAGATAGAATAGAGACTTTTCAAGTTGATATTATAATATATTATTTTATTTATGATTTTTGTTATAATTTATAAAAGTTATAATTTAATAGTTTTACTTAATACACTAATATCATTTGATATTCATATTTATAGTAATAAAAAGGTGTGGTAAGTTATGATCCCCGATTATGGGTTGAAGCAGAAAGATAATAAATTTGAAAGAGTGGGTAGGAATATGTATCATTGACCTATTTCCATTTAATCAAGTCGTGCTCATGAAAAGTGATTGCTTTTGTACCACAACCCTAAATCCATATGAGCCTTGATCCTATGAGATAGGTGGTTTAGAAAGTTTGACTTTACGAGTTCTTGTGGGGATTTAATTCATGTAAGTTATAGAGAGATATTTTCATAGCTAAATAACTTACTAAAGCCTTGGCAAGTTGGAGATTAAGGTATGGAAGGATAGATAGATCCATAAATTAGAAATATAGGGGTTGGTTCTAGTAGAGGTTGAAACTCCCCACCATAATCTAGGGTATGTTCCATCAGGGACATGTACGTGGAACCTATCACCTATTGGGTATAAGTTGACTATTGATAAAAAGAAAAGATCATTTTAGTCATTCCACTCGGTAGTCTAATGGAGTGAATACGCTAGTATACATGAAAAAAAAAATATCTCAGTTGACACTGTCAACCAATATAAACACTTTGCAAACATCTTTTTCCTCCTCTATCTCAAAATATGAATATTTATATGGAATATCTAGGGTAAGCATAGATAACGAGTTTTGTATGGAGAATAAGCTCTAATGCCTTACTAGTTAAATCAAATCTCCATCCTAGAAATTTGTCTATGGATTATCTATGTACTTTTTGTGTTCCTATTCAATTTATATAACATAGTCTTTTTGCTTGTCCTATAGGGACTATGTGGTTTGGAATGTATGAGTTAATAATATATTTGTGTTGTATTATTAGTTTTCCTATTTGAATCATATATAATTTGAAGTTAGAGTTAATCAGAATATGATATTAAATTTGATAAAATAGAAAAATGTTATGTATTTATAAAATTAGAAATATTATATTATTTAAAACTCATAACTTTTAAGTAGCTATTGATCCCCTCCTTTATATGTGTATAATACCTTCTAACATGATCTACCCTACCCTAGTATGAAGAAAAAATATCTAATTCAAGTATAGTATACGCACTTAATACCAGAAGAATAATATCCAACTTATAAATAGTTGTTGAGTTTAAAAATTACACTTAAAAAGTGTATACAGTTTACATATAATGGTAAGTGTTAAGAATATAATGAATAAAATAGAGAAATATTATGAATTTAGATTTAAAATATTTTACTATTTATAAGTAATAATTTTTAAGTATTAATTAGTTTAATAACTTATTCGCTACCATATCTTATCATAACAGCTTTGCACAAAAATATTTTTCTGAAGTTTTTTTATTAAAAATTAATCAATCATATGAAAAAAACAAAATATACTAGTTTTGAGAGGCCAACTAACCAACATCTTGTATGCAAGAGGTAGGAAAGAGGGTTATAAAATTATGATTAAACACACCAAATATACGGAGAACCACAAACACTCCGAAGATATATTATTATAATTCTTTTGATTTTACCTCAAGAACAGCCAGAGTCTCTTGTCTAGCACGTGATCATAAGGAATATTTGGTAATTAGAGTAGGTGGGAGGATAAAGTGTAGTTAGCAGTTGGAAACCAACTCAATAATAATTTTTGAAGAACTAGTTAGGGTGGGAGAGAGCAAAAAGATGTATATCCAACCTTTTATATATATATATATATATATATATATTTATAATATACGTCATTAACTTAAATCTAATTTACTTGCAAAGTTAAACTTAGTTAATTGTATGCCGTATCCATGGTTAAAATAATAAGTGTTCAAGTAATTATATCTTACAATTTTCTTAAAAAGATTTAGTTAAATTCTAATTTTGTTCCAACAAATTTGGTTAAATACTTGTACCCTAAAATATATAGGATTAATAATTCATGTACATTAACATTTATCTCGAAATAAACTCAACATATAATATATTAAGAAATATGATAATTCACTTCAAATCTTTCTTATATATGGGATTAATAGAGAAAAATATATAATAATAATTTATTTTATTTATTTGAAATGGATAGTATAGAATATATAAATAAAAAAATTAAATATAATATATTAATAATATTATAACTAATATCACTTTATTTACTCTATTTTAACCATTATTTCTCTATTTTTTTAATATTGTATTTAAAATTATTTTGAAAAATTAAGCATTTTCTTTACCTCAATTGGGATAATTATTCGCCCGACCTCTTGGGACCTAGAGAATTATTTCCTACTTAATCTAGCTAATGAAGCACTGACCGGATTGATTATAAAGAGTAGAGGAGCAACATATAATTCACGAAATGAAAATAATGCGCGTCAAGAATATATAACTCAATCTACAATATAATTTGGGAATGATTTGTCATTCATTGTACGTGGACTCACACTAGAGCATGTAAATGCTAACACATTTCTTACTTCACCAACCTTTAAAAATTGACGTCAAGGGGGAGAGGTCACTTCTAGCACGTGCACTAGTTTCGGCATACACATCCTAATCCTAAGATGCATGCAAAGAGATTTGTGAAACCAGGAACAAAATAATAAGCCCGTGTCATGCATGACATCAACAACCATTAATAGGGAAACACCTAATATATCTCAATTTCAGTTCTTCATCAAGGATGATGACTCGTGATTTATTGCCCAGCCCATTTCCAAAGACTTGTTGGGCCATTCTAGCCTAGCCAGGAATCAATTGAGTCGGACCATCCGGTTGGCCAGGAAATATATATATATATATACACACAAAAAAATATAAATATTTTAGATAAAAATAAAAATAAAACGAGGGGAAAACTATAAACACTATTAATATGAGTTATTTTATGCATTTAACCCTTTTATCTTTCTCACTTGTTTCTCATTTTTAATAGTTACTATTTATTAATATAGCATTATTAATAATTTTATTAATAATGTAATAATAATACATTATTATTATAATAATAATAATACAATTTTATTAATAATGTAAATTAATGAATTAAATAAGAGATTATAAAGAATTTTTAAATAGAAATAATTTATTGTCTGTGATCATCATATGCTCCACGCCTGACTCTTAGGCAACATGTAAGTATTTCATGTGACAGTGTCTTGACTGCATCTATCTACATTCATTGACGTGTCGGATGAGATGATCATATACCTACTCTCGATCGTATATTTTTGCATATTTAATAGGAATCAATTTTGCACTTATGTATTATATATATTTTTTCATTTGTATATTTATAAAAAATAATACTTTCAATTTTTATATATTTAAAAATAACTATTTAAATCTTATTTATTTAAAATTTTTTGCATATTTAATAGGAATCAAAAACTATATTGAGCTGATGAGCAACCGGAAATTCACATACATTGGCTCGATGGGCAACCGGAAATTCACATGCATTGGCTGGCAGTAAGAGACTGAGATCCAAAGCGTGTTTCTTGGCACATGGTAATAACCTATAGCTGAAATGAGCAAGATATCTAACTCATTTTTTTTTCAAAAAATGTATAAGTTAAAAATCAATTTAAAATAAATAAATTTAAATGTTAAAAATTCTAAAAATGTAATATTAACAGCGTAATTATTCCTATAAATGAGAATCTATTAAGGAAAAGCCTTCCATGGGTATCTGATGCCATAATTATTTTACATCTAAAATGTTTGGAATTCAATTTGCAACATATCTTGATGACTTGTGGCTAAATGTCCCACTGGCTCATCCGTGCAAGGTAGAAGAATGTTCAAATTCTGCATAAGGACATTCAATTTTCAACAGATCTTGATGACTTCTGGCTAAATGTCCCTCTTTTCTCTCTTTCATTCGTGTAAGGTACAAGAACGTTCAAATTGTGCATAAATAGGCCAATGGAAAAACAAAACTTGTAAAAAATTATTCAGGCCTATTGCTTTAAACTAAAGGGTCTATACTTGAGATCCAAAACTTGTTTCTTGGCACATGGTAATCACTATCACTGAACTGAGAAAGAGATATAACTATATATATGATTTTACTAAAATAATAATTATGTTACTTCACTCATCCTCACCCCATTAATCTAGATGCATGCATCATCATTACTAACATTAAATAAAGTTGTGGGTATATGTCAATTACTCTTATTAGCTTTAAAACTCTTTATAGATCCATAGTAAATTATGTTGAGATTGAAAACCTACTTTCTATCATGTCGGCTTAATCTTTAATAGTAGACGGATTCGGTCTATTATATATACACTGATTTGGAAAACTTTAGGAAATTCAACACTAGCTAGCTCCTGAATTGAAAGTTGGGTAGGGAAAAGGAGGCAAAATATAATAATACCTACGTGAAGAGAAACCCTCAAGTGGACAGAAGTTGTCACGACATTAATGTCTCCTGCTATTTTGAACATGCAGCAACCCTCTTGAGATAACAGAAGGGCACAAAGGTCACTGTTGCACTTTAAAAACTGACCTGCTTTGTCCCTCTCGTTGAACTAGGGGCAGTCAATCATGCAACCTAATTCTCTGAATGTTAGTTTGTGGCTAGTGGTAGCTAATTAGTACCTATCATTCTTGCCTGCAAGGTTCATGTTATTAAATTTTATGATGTATTGAAAATGCCACTTTTTAATTGCGTTTTGGCTTAATTCTCAAAATTTTATTTCGGCCTCAAGTAGGACCAAATTCCCTCCTCCTGATACCTTGTTTGGCGTGTCATCATATATTTTTCTAATATAAATATATTGTGTAATATATATAAATTAATTAAATAATAATTAATTTAAATTTGAATTAAAGGTGTAAATGGTCAGGATGCCTAATGTTTTTATTACTTATATCATCATTTAGTTATTTTTTTTGTTGGTATATCATGTCACATTTAGTTTGTTTCTCTTCATAATTTAATCCAAGCGCCAAACATAGCTCAGGTCCATCCAATCAAACCCTCATCCAGAAATATGAGGTTGCACTAAATAAATAAATATTTGATTGTGTGTGATGTCCTCTCTCATGCTCACCTCATATTAGTTTTCCAAGGTCATATTAGAATCCATGGAGCAGATCCGCAACTAGGCAGGCAAGCCTTAAAATCAAACAGTCGAATCAATTGGCGAGTTATTTGTCTCTTTGCTATTAAAATAAAGTTTCTCATGTATTTAGCAATAATAATAATAATAATATTTTTAATTTTATATAAATAAGTAAAGAATTTGACTAGGAATGACATGGCAATCACATGACAAATATCTTCTGTGCATTTTATAGTGATGTCAGGTGCATCTAATAGATCTCATGGACTCCTGCAATAACTAGAATATATTATTTGGTTAAAATTCTAAAAAAGTATACAATTTCATACAATTGGAGTATAATTTTTTTATTTGATACAACTTACAAATATATATATATATTTTACTAATTATTTAAATAAGTAATAAATATTTACTTATGGATTAAATCATAAAAAATATTTGACAACTCAACTTTTATAAATTGTAATATTACGCGAGTTATTAATGAAAAATATTTATATATAAATTAAAAAATTATGCATTTAAACATTAAAATTTTATCCAAATAGTTTTCCATTATTACATAAATAAGAGGTGAATTTGACTAAATAGTTTTTGTTGCTCAACAAAAAAAATGATATAATCTCGAGAGAGATAGGATCGTTGAGTGCTACCTATGCTAAATTATTGACAATCAAATAACTTATATCACAACATATAATAGAAAAATACATATTTACAACTTTCCGATGGTTAATTCTCTCAAATTTGATTGTATTCACCATTGACCACGTGTAATATTAGTTCATCCAAATTTTGTAGTTAGAGTAGCCCCAAATAACTTAGTTGAAGGTTCTCCTTCTAGGGGTGGCTATAATGAATATGTTTACCTCCTCTATCAAAAGTTGTCCTTTACCATGTGTTTAGATGGAGTGTGTTGGAGTTATTTGGAGATAATGGATTTGAAGAGGTGGATTAATTCCTAATTTGTTAAAAATAATAGAGTAGTTTGAATGGAGGAAAATTATCTCCAAACCACTCCATTTACACTATATTTGTCATGTACCGATCTGTTTTGGTTGGATCCCCATGAGCAACCCGTCACTCTCATGGTTTATTAAGAGTTTCCCCTTTTCTAAATTGCCAGTAGTAAGGGGTCCTTTTTACCTGTATCTTTCCTAGAATAACATTAATCAAAACTAAATATATTAAATTTTTGCATACCTATCTTTCAGGTTCGGCTACAGGATAATCTTTATGTTGGTTTTTTATTGGTTACCTGAAAATGAGTAAAGGGAGGGATGAGTTCTACAACTTAGTGAATGTGTGTTGAGAGTGAGCTTTCATAAACAAAACAACTTTAATCGGACTATGCCAAACTCCATATTTCCTTTAAAAATGTTCTTTTTTCAAATTCCAATTTTTAAAATTCTTTTTCCTCATTTTCCACATTAGTTATGTTTAACAATCAACACACACCCTTTATCAGGAAGGGATCACACATTCACAGGCAGCTCGTCCACTGCACCTACTTGTGGCTCGGAGCAACTTTACCGGCTACCAAGATAGAAGCCCATCCACTTCTACCTTGGGTCTGAGTGAATGTTCACAACATCCTACCCTCAAACTTGAAATCAACTCCGTGTCCGTATGAGGATAGATACCTCATCTCGACCCCACCCCAGCCACATGCGCAAGAAGTTACGTCAAGCTTCATTGACTCCTTGTAGGACAAACTGCCCTTATCTCCACCATGTCGTCTAGTAACCCTTAGGACGCATCACTACCTCTCTTGGGCGTCTTAATGATCATGAACCTCAAGTGCATGCATAAATAATAATTTTTCTACAAAGCCATTTATCTTCGGTGCCACTGGTCCAATGGCCTCGACACTCAACTTGACCTGCAACTGTTTGTTTAGGCTGGTTCATCGACTTGGACCTGACGTACTGCCGCCAGTCCATCGAGTATGTCGGTCCTGCCTTGGTACCATGACAAAATCACATAATTCATTCATTAAGAAGTTTCATGGCTTTAATATATCATGTTTGTTTATGAGCTCCTACTCGTGCCAACTGGCCTTGGGCCCATTGTACGCGATTTTCCAAAATCGGGCATTTAGCCCCACAAGTTCCAAAATCAAGGCCTCTGGCCTATCCGAGGTATTATAGCTCTCATCAAGAAGGTGTCACAAAAATTTTAAGTATTAACACACAGTTAGGGGAGAATACTTCTGACAAAATCATCTTTCAATTCATCACACCAACCGAGTGTGATGATATCTCTGCTTACAACCGGCAAACGAGTTTTCTTCTTCCTTCAAGGAAGTCCATCATACCAACCGGGTATGATTTCTTCTATTTACAACCGATAAGTAATTATCCTCTTAATTCCCACATCAATCCAACTGAGTGTGATGTTAAAATCCCACATATAAGTGGGTTTTCATTTCCGAGGTGTTCATCATCCCAAACGGGTATGATGTGAATAAACTCACTCACCTGTTAATCGTGTCGTGTTCATCCTCTGTTGGTTTTCCAAGTTGACATGAGTTTTCTCTTGCTGACATTCTGATCACACTTGTCCCTACACAAATTGGGCAGCCTTTTCACTTAAAACTTGACATAAAAACCTAGACTCATAATTTATCGATAAATTATATTTAGGTTCCTAAAGTTTATTTTTCTTAACTTTAGGTCCTTAATGCAAACCTTCACCCAATTTGACTTCCAAAGTTTCCAAAATTCCCTTTGAGTCCTTATTTTACTAAAAAATTAGTTTTCCTAATTTCCAATTTGGTCCCCAACTTTTCAAAAATTACCATTTTGCCCATACTTTCCTAAAAAGGCAATTTGACCCCAAATGTTCAAAAAATCGACCAATTGGTTCTCCAATATATTTTCCATGGCCAATTGACCCTCAATTTTGGGAAATTGCAATTTAGTTCCTCAATTTTATGAAATCCCCAAATTTCCCCAAATTTCCCCAAAACTTTTCCCCAATTTCCCTTTTTCAAACTAGCCGAATTTGATTTCATCAAATTGACCATTCAATCACGATTAATTGCTCCAATTGAAGGTATGGATCAGTTCCTACACTTCCATATGATTCAATTGAGTTTTGAATCGCGTTATTTAGGTCCGAATTTTGCTCAAACGGAGCTTCACCGAAAAACTGTACGTAGAGAGAGAAAGCTTCAAAAGCTTACCGTCGAAGGTGCGGCAGTCCGAGCTCTCTATTGGAAAGGTAGCCCTCTTCCTGAGGTACATTGTAGGATCAAGAATTCCTACAATTGACTCTGAATTGAAGGAGAATTTTGTCAATGAAAATTTAGCAGTTTCTCTCTCTAACTCTGACATACAATGACTGAGAAGTGACGAATTGGCTTACCTTTCAGCTTCGTTGAGATTGTATGAGGGCTATGGGGATTTTGGGAGAGCTTGGTTTGGTCGGAGTAGGGCTGAATTTGGCCGAATTTAGCTCAACCGAAACATGGCAACTTCGGTCCATCGGAGCTGCTTCACCGTTTGATTTCACCAACGCTTCTTTGGCAGTCCTCAAATCAAACGGAGGTTGCTATCAAATAGCTGACTTCCCCCTAGAGTCTAAAGAACTCGACCTTTCCTTCTAAGTATGAGAAAACTACCCAAGTGGGAGCTTTGGTTTGAGCTTCACCGGAAAATAGAGTAGTTGAGAGAGAATTAAGTTTTTAGGTGTGAGGAGGATGAATGGAGAGTATCTCTTTATATAGGGAGCTCGGAGACTCTCTACCTATCCGTTTGGCATCTTTATGGCACTCATTCATAACCTGAAACGCCCTAAACGGAGGCAATTCATCTTCACTGGCACTGTTCGTTCTTTCGGTGAATGAATAGTGTCATCATCTGAAGGAAAAAGACGACACTGTTCTGAACTAGACCGGACCGGTCCGAACCACGTTCAATGCTTAAACCGGCCAGTTCAGGCCCAATTTGATTGAGTTTTTCAAAATTAAAATTTTCTAAATTTATCAAAATTCTTTCGCTATCTAATGGTGGCTTCAATACCCCAATTTGAATAATTTAAGCCACTTAGAAAAATGAATTTAGCAACCGATTCAATGATTGTTCATATTGGTCCAAACTGGTTCAATCTGGTTCAATCCTGTTCAGATCCGGTTCATCTGAACCGGTCTGATTTTCTCTTCCAATTTGTCCCAAAGTTCCTTTCCATGGTTTTTATGACTATATGGGTCACTCGGGATATGTAAATTTTCTAATTTGTCCTTTCTCTAATGGTTGGGGTTCATGAACCGGTTCGATTCTCTCTCTTGGATTGACCGGTTCTTTCCCCAATTTTCTTATCCTGAAGGGGCGGGGTTTACAACTCTCCTCTCATTTTAGGAGTTTTGTCTCCAAAACTTAATCAGAATTTTTCACTTCGAGATAAACTTCGCTTAATGTCAACTTGGGCATGCTAACACTTCGGTCATTCTTTCACTTATCCCACTTTAAATCACTAGCTTAAGAAATTTCTTTTCCTTTACATTGTTTAATCCCTCCATGGAGTTTATCATAACTAGTATGTCTTGCCCGCGAGTCCAAAGGTATATCCCTAGGTTCACATCTTCCTTTGCTTAGGGCAAGATTCTTCTCCTCGAAGTTCTTACTCAAGATTTCAATATTAGGAGTTCCAAGATGCCCAATCATTCATGTGTCTAGTTATTATCTTTATCATTGAAACACTCAGCTCAGTGTTCTTTCAAGTTTTGGTGTCCAAAGGTATATCCCTAGGTTCACATCTTTTCCTTTACATTGTTTACTCCCTCCATGGAGTTTATCATAACTAGTATGTCTTGCCCGCGAGTCCAAAGGTATATCCCTAGGTTCACATCTTCCTTTGCTTAGGGCAAGATTCTTCTCCTTGAGGTTCTTACTCAAGATTTCAATATTGGGAGTTCCAAGATGCCCAATCATTCATGTGTCTAGTTATTATCTTTATCATTGAAACACTCAGCTCGGTGTTCTTCCAAGTTTTGGTGTCCAAAGGTATATCCCTACGTTCACATCTTTTCCTTTACATTATTTACTCCCTCCATGGAGTTTATCATAACTAGTATGTCTTGCCCGCGAGTCCAAAGGTATATCCCTAGGTTCACATCTTCCTTTACTTAGGGCAAGATTCTTCTCCTTGAGGTTCTTACTCAAGATTTCAATATTGGGAGTTCCAAGATGCCCAATCATTCATGTGTCTAGTTATTATCTTTATCATTGAAACACTCAGCTCAGTGTTCTTTCAAGTTTTGGTGTCCAAAGGTATATCCCTAGGTTCACATCTTTTCCTTTACATTGTTTACTCCCTCCATGGAGTTTATCATAACTAGTATGTCTTGCCCGCGAGTCCAAAGGTATATCCCTAGGTTCATATCTTCCTTTGCTTAGGGCAAGATTCTTCTCCTTGAGGTTCTTACTCAAGATTTCAATATTGGGAGTTCCAAGATGCCCAATCATTCATGTGTCTAGTTATTATCTTTATCATTGAAACACTCAGCTCGGTGTTCTTTCATGTGTCTAGTTATTACGTACATGTTTTCACAAGTTTTGGTGTTATTATCCCTTTGTCCTATTTTGACCCTTCCTCCATTCGTTATTTATTACAACTTCGGTCCAAATTATATCTGACCTCGTCATGCTTACCAACTAACTCTTCCTTAGTCGAGTCATATTTTTCCTCGGGACTGTTGGGCTTACATGTCCCTTACAGCATGACATACTCTAGAACCTATCTTTGACCATTTTAAATTTTAGAACACTTCCATAATAATTGTTCTCAACCTTCCAACCTTTCAGAGATAGTATAACTCCGTCCCTCTTTTCGTCTAATAGTATTTCTCAACTACCTTTACTATTTTCCAATCATCCATCTTGCCTTGACGTCATATCTTACATAACCGTATCGGTTTTTCTTACCTACTCTTCTCTTACCAACTTCTTTATTGGGTCTTTCCGGTTCCAATCATTGGGTTTCCTGATGGCTTATCGACACGTTGGGATTCTTCCGTTCTTATGTCCTTTCTCATTTCTGGTGGCGTCCTTTACTCAAGGATTTTCCTTTTTCCTTCACCCACTCTTACTTGCTTGTGACCATTTCACGATTTCTTTGTTTGGGGAGTTCTCCTTTAACGGTTTTCATTCTCTACTATGTCCTTTAAAGTAGAGACTTCCCCCTTTAGATGCTATACATTCGAATTTCTTACTATTCCTTGAAGGTTTGCTTCCTTCACATTCTTATACCCATTTGAATTATAGTTGTTGCCCACCTTTAATCATTCACCGTCTTTAATTTCCCAGTTTGCCTTTTTCTTTCCTATTCGAGGTATCTCCGGTCATCGAGTCTTATTTCGTGTACTCCACATTATGCCCATCTTATTGTCCTTCTTCTACTACTTCCTGGTCCTTCTCAAAGCATTGTTTATTCTCCTTGACCATTCCATTATTACTAGATATTTCCTTCCGCTAGGTTCGTCTGAAATCCTTATTTGGCTTCTTTGCTCTTCTAAAACATGCCACACTTGGCCGTCCTGATATACCCTCAACCACTTGTGCTTCTTTATGAGGTTTCTTATTTTAGGTTAAGCCTCTTATAATCCATATGTCGGTTCCTTAGCTTGGGAATTCCCTTTTAAGGTTTCACTTCCTTCCTTTATCCTTCTACCTAGGGACTTTCATCATGGTTCAACCTCCCTAATGCTCCTTGGAAGCTTTTCCTTCATTCCTTTCTTACACCCTTCTAGGATCGCTATGGTTGTCCACTCTTTATCCTTCCTTAACCTCTAACTCCCTTTTGTTCCTTATTCTCCCTTCGAGGAATACTTGCTGATAGGTTGATTCCTAGCACTCTGTTTTATATTTAACCGTCCACTCCTTGGGCTCTATTAAGCAAGTGTGAACTATGACCAACCTTAATGTCAGTGGTTGTTCCCTTGAATTACTACCGAATTGGAAGGCTTACTTCTCTAAGGTTTCCCGGATGTTCTTTCCTTCATTTTCTTATTATGGTTAGCCCACCCATTCTTACTTGTCACGACATCCTTTGATACTATCTTCCTACTTATCATTCCTTGGGTTTAACTTACTCCTTGGGTCCTCCTAGTATGCTTCTCTTGGTTCTTTCACCTCAACATGCACTTCATCTCCTCATCCTTTGTCACTTGGTCCATTACTTCTCAGTTGGAACATGTATGCCTTCTCAATGTTTCCTTCCTTGGGAAGGGTTAATACATTATTTGCTCCAAGACCTCTTTGTGTGATACTTACTAAATCCTCCTTATGGCTTGAGTGTGGCCACCATTTCATTTTCGGCCATTTATTTCTTCAAGGATTTCCTTCATCCTTCTTTTTCACTGTTCTGGCATTTCCACCTCCCCCTTCCTTGTTGGGGTTTAAATTTATAACCTTCTCGAGGGTCAGTTCGTTAAGTGCTTCATCCCTACTATTCTCCTAGTTCACTTATCTCGGAATAGTTGTCCTTCTTTGATGCCTATCCCGTCGCCCTTTTTGCGCTATAGTCCTTATTATTTTCTAGTTCTTCCTAGGGCGTCTTCTCCCAAAGTTTCTAGTTACACCTTTTTGCTAGGTTAGTCTACCACTATACTCAGCTCCTTTACTTTTCCAAAGTAGGTCACACCTTGCTATCCCAGGACATCCTAGTTGTCTTTCATCGTTCGAGGCTTGCCTTCTATAGAGGAGGTGCTCCCTTCTTTGCTTCTAGGTGGCTTGTAGCGCTCTTTAAGGGAAAATTCCTTTAATCTACATTCTGTTATGTTTGGGTTTTCTTAAGGTTCTACCCTTGGTCTTTTTCCTATGATCATTTCTCATGTAATTAAGGCACACAAATAACATTATTGAGGGACAGAAAAAAGTTTTTTAGGAACTCAGAATCTTATTCATTGTTGAAGAAAGAATATAGTTTGGGGTTTTAACATCTCTTAAGGAAGATTATTACAATGACGGTTTTGGAAGTACTCATTACTATGCTAGGGTCTAGAAGGATTTCTTCCTGAGTGAGATTGAGATCCCTAGCCAGAATTATGGTAGTGTTATCCATTCAGACTTCTGTAGGGGTGGAGGTGTCCTTATTGGAAGGTATCACTTTGATTCCTTGCAGTGTGGGACACTCCTTTGCTATGTGTCCTACCCTTCTACACTCATAACAGGTTCTTTCGGGTCTTGCCCTCTGTAATGTTGGGCACCTTCTCATGTAATGTCCCCATTGCCCACATTTATAATAGGTTCTCTCCTTGCGTGGACCTTTGTGGTTCCTCCTATACTTTGAGCATTATATGGCCTTTCTAAGGGATTGTTGGTGGTTCGGGGCTTCATCGTCCTTGAGCCCGAACACCTTGAAAGTTTTCTTGTCGAGTCCTCTTTGACCCGATGTTACTCCAAGAGTCCTCCTACACTCCTCATTCAATTCCACCTTTGGAATTGGATTCTCCCTAGTTTCCGGGGTGGCTAAGGTAGCGCAAGTTTGTTTGGCTACTTTTCTTGGGGCCATCTTCCTACAAGGTTGGTAGTTTTAGTTTAATCCTTATGTTATATAGTCTTGATAATGTATTTGAGGATACATTCTCTGATACCACTCAAGTTGTCACCCCTGACCCGGTTTGGTCGGATCTCCATGAGCAACCCACCACTCTCACGATTTTTTAAGAGTTTCCCCTTTTCTAAACTACGAGAAGTAAGGCATCCTTTTTACTTGTACCTTTCCTTGAATAACATTAATCAAATTTAAATATATTAAATCTTTGCATACCTATCTTTCAGGTTCAGCTACAGGAAAATCTTTATGTTGGTTTTCCCTTGGTTACCTAAAAAGGGGTAAAGGGAGGGGGTGAGTTCTACAACTTAGTGAATGGGTTTAGGAGTGAACTTTCATAAATAAAACAACTTTAATCAGATTGTGCCAAATTCTATATTTCCTTTAAAAATGTTCTTTCATAAATTCCATTTTTTAAAATTATTTTTCCTCATTTTCCACATTAGGTGTGGTTAACAATCAACACACGCCCCTAATTAGGAAGGGATTACACATTCGCAGGGCAGCCCGTCCACTATACCCACTTGTGGCTCGAAGCAACTTTACCGCCCAACATGATAGAAGCCCGTCCACTTCTACCCTGGGTCTGAGTGGATGTTCGCAACATCATACCTCAAACGCAAATCAACTCCATGTCTGTATGAGGATAGATACCACATCCTGACCCACCCTGGCCTCATGCACAAGAAGCTACATTGAGCTTCACATTACTACTGGCATGACAAACTGCCCTTATCTCTACCATGTTGTCTAGTAGCCCTTAGGATGCATCACTACCACTCTTGGATGTATTAATGGTCCTAAACCTCAAGTGCATGCACGAACAATAATTTTTCCAAAAAGCCATTTATTTTTGGCACCACTGGTCCAATGGCCTCGACCCTCAACTCGACATGCAGCTATTTCTCTAGATGGTCCATCAACCTTGCCCTGACACACTGCCGCTAGTCCATCGAGTATGTCGGTCATGTCTTGGTACCATGGTGAAATCACATAATCCATTCATTAAGAATTTTCATGGCTTTAATATATCATGTTTGTTTATGAGCTCCTGCTCGTGCCAACTAGCCTTGGGCCCACTGTATGTGATTTTCCAAAATCAGGCATTTTGCCTCACAAGTTCCAAAATCGAGGCCTCTACCCTATTTAAGCTATTCTAGCTCTCGTCAAGAAGGTCTCCCAAAACTTTTAAGCATTGGCACACTGTCAAGGGAGAACACTTCTGACAAAATCATCTTTCAATTCATCTCACCAACCGAGTGTGATGATATCTACACTTACAATTAACAAATGGGTTTTCTTCTTCCTTCAAGAAAGTCCATCATACCAACTTGGTATAATTTCTTATACTTACAACCGATAAGTAGTTTTTCTCTTAGTTCTCACATCACTCCAACTGGATGTGATATTAAAATCCCACATATAAGTAATTTTTCATTTCCGAGGTGCTCATCATCCGAACCGGGTATGATGTTAATAAACCCACTCACTCGTTAACCGTGACGTGTTTGTCCTCGGTTAGTTTTCCAAGTTGACGCGAGCTTTCTCTTGCTGGTGTTCTGATCACACTTGTCCTTACACAAATTGGGCAGCCTTTTCACTTAATTCTTGGCATAAAAGCCTAGGCTTACAATTTATCAATAAATTGCATTTAGGTCCCTAAAGTTTATTTTTCTTAACTTTAGGTCCTTAATGCAAACCTTTGCCCAATTTGACTACCAAAGTTTTCAAGATTCCCTTTGAGTCCTCATTTTACTCAAAAATGTATAAGGGTCTCAAGTTTCCCAAATTTCCAATTTGGCCCCCAACTTTTCAAAAATTACCATTTTGCCCCTACTTTCCAAAAATGGCAATTTGACCCCAAATGTTCAAAAAATCGACCAATTGGTCCTCCAACATCTTTTCCATGGCCAATTGACCCTCAATTTTGGGAAATTGCAATTTGTTTTCTCAATTTAACAAAATCCCCAAATTTCCCCAAACTTTTCACCCAATTTCCCCTTTTCAAACTGGACATATTTGATTTCATCAAATTGACCATTAAATCAGGGTTAATTGCTCCAATTGAAGGTATGGATCAGTTCTTACACTTCTATATGATTCAATTGAGCTTTGAATCACGTCATTTGGGTCCGAATTGAGCTCAAATGGAGCTTCGCGAGAAAATTGTATTTGAGAATCGCTTCAATTCTTGTCGAATTGAGAGAGAATTTGGTCAGTGTAGTTTCGTCGGTTCTCTCCCTAGCACTGATAGGAAATTACAGAGGGGAGCCAAATTGACTTACCTTTTCGTCTAATTTAGTTGTATGAGGGCTGTGGAAGTGTTGGGAGAGCTTTGTTTGGCTTGAGAAGGGCTCAAATTGGCCATTTTTAGCTCGGTCGAAACAGGGCAGCTTCGGTCTATCGGAGCTGCTTCACTATTCGATCACGCCGACACTTCTCCAGCGGTCCTCAGAGCAAATGGAGACTACCATCGAGTAGCTGACCTCTACTCGAATCTAAGGAATTCGACCTCGCCTTCTTTGGCTCAAAAAAATTCCCAAGTCGGAGCTGTGGTTTAAGCTTCATCGAAAATTGAAGCAGTAGAGAGAGAGAGGAGTTTTCAGGTGTGAGGAGGATGAATTAGGAGGGGCTCTTTAAATAGGAAGCTCGAGGACTCCTTGGTCGTCCAATTGGTGCCTTTATAGTGTTCATTCATTTCCTGAAACTCCTTGAATGGAGAGATTTCAGCTTCACCGGTGGTGCTCGATTTTTTGGCGAGTGAACAGTGTTGTCATGACTTTAATGACTCTTTAGGTCACTCGGGATTTGTAAATTTCCCATTTTCCCTCCGTTTAACGGTTAGGGTCGTGAACTAGTTCGATTTTCTTACTTGGGTTGATCGGTTCTTTCCTTAGTTTCCTTGTCTTTAAGGGATGGGGATTACATCGAGTGTCGGGGCCGATCGACCGTTGGCACCAAAGATCATGTCTAATGATTTAAAATTGTTGTTATGCATGCATGAGGATTCCGGGAGCATTTAGATGCCCGAGAGGGGTAGTTGATGGGTCACCAGTGCTACAGGACAACCCAAGGGTACATAAGGGTGGTTTGGCATCCAGTTGGTTGAGAAGCTTCGATAGCTTCCTGTGCACTAAGATCGAGGCTGGAGGGGAAATGAGGTGTAAACCCCGCTCTTTGGAGTTAAGGAAAAACCGGGAAAATAACCGGTCAAATCGAGTGAGAAAATTGAACCGGTTCACAAACCCGATCATCAGGGAACGAGCAAATTAGAGAATCTACAACTCCCAGTGACCCAAAAGGGTACATAAACCTTGGAAAAGAACCTTAGGACAAATTGAGCTCGTTCTATTTTCTCTCTCTACGGTCCGTTCTCCGGTGAAGCTCCGTGTGATCTCGTTCCGGCATCAAATCGTGCAATTCAAAGTGAAATTGAATCGTATGAAGATGTAGAAACTCCAATATAACTTCAATTTCAATTATTAAACTTGTTTGGTTGGTCAGTTTGATGAAATCAAATTTAGCTGTGTTGGAAAGTTGAAATTGGGGGAAAATTGGAAAAATTTGGGGATTTTAAAAATTCGAGGGACTAAAATACAATTTTATAAAATTGAGAGCCAATTGGACATGATATGAGTGTTGGAGGACAAATTGAGCAAAATTTGGGGTAAAACTTACCATTTTTGTAAAGGAGGGGCAAATTGGTTATTTTGGAAAAATTGAGGACCAAATTGGGAAATTTGAACCCCTTTTTGTGAAATTGGATAAATTGAGGTCCCAAGGGGAATTTTAAAAGTTTCGAGACTCAATTTGGGGAAAAATAAGAATTTGAGGCCTCAAGTAAAAGAAAAAGAACTTTAGGGACACAATTGCAAATATTTGAAAAGTTAGATATTTTTAGTCATTCATAATGAATAAAGGCTATCAAGCCAGATGATAATGAACACAAATGTTCATACCATGTAGGAACATGAGTATTGGGAATGCCAGCTGAAACAATGCTCGCAAGGGAAGAAAGCCGATTTAGAGGAAATACACTACATGATCGGGTGAGTGGGAATTTAATATCATACCCAATTGGGATGATAAGCACCTCGGAAATGAAAACCCACTAGTAAGTGGTATTTTAACCATCACACTTGAGAGGAGTGATTTGGAAATCACATAAAAAAACTACTTACCGGTTGTAAGTAGATCATACCCGGTTGGTATGATGAAACTTCCTGGAAGGAAGTGGAAAACCCGCTTATCGGTTATAAGTAGAGATGTCCTCATACTCGGTTGGTGTGATGGACGACTGAAAAATTTATTTTTTCAGAAGTGCTCTCCCTTGATTGTGTGCCATTTCTTAAAATTTTTGGAAGACCTTCTTGACGGGAGCTCGAATATGTCATATAGGTCGGAGGCCTCAGTTTTGGAACTTGGGGGCTAATATCCCCGATTTTGAAAATCTCGAACAGTGGACCCTAGGTTAGTTGGAACGAGTAGGAGCTCGTAAACAAACATGATTATTACGCCATGATAACTTAAGTAAATGAGTTGTTTAGCCATTGTACCGAGATAGGACCGACATACTCGATGGACTAGCGGCAGTGCGACATGATATGTCTACAGATCAGTCAAGACAAATAGCTGCAGGTTAAATTGAGAGTTGGGGCTGTTGGACTAGTGGCACCACATATTATATGGCTTATGTGAAAAACTGTTGATTTGTGCATGCACTGTGTTATGGGACCTTCAAGACGCCCAAGAGGGGTAGTGATGCATCCTAGGGCTTTGGACGATCTGGTGGAAATAAGGGCAATTAGTTGTACCATAAGTCTTGATAAACTCGATGTAGCTTCATGTGCATGAGACTGGGGTGGGGACGAGATGAGGTCTCTGTACTCACATGGACACAAAGATTTGTTAGGGGATTGAGGGTCAGATGTCGTGTACATCCACTCATTCTCAGGGTAGAAGTGGACGTGTTTCTATCCAGGTGGCTAGTAAAGTCACTTCGATGCCACAAGTGGGTATAGTGGACGGGCCGGCCTGTGAATGTGTGTTTCCTTCATGATGAAGGGCATTTGTTGGATGATAAACACATCATTGTGATGAGAAATGATTATAATAATCGAGATTTGAAAATGAGAAAATTTAAAAGAATTAAGGAGTCTGACACACTCCAATTTGAAAACTATTTGTTTACAGAAACTTCATTTTTGAAAATACCCATTCATTGAGTTGTAGAAACTCACCACTCTTTTTATCCCTTTTCAGGAAATAGAGAAAATAACTAGGGATAACACCAAGCCTTACTCTCTGTCAAGTATGCTTAATTTCTTTTAAGCTTGCATTTTATTTGATATATGTCTTTCTAGGGAACAAGGTTGAAAGTATGCCTGGCTCCTCTTTAATTCAAGAAGGAGGAAACTCCTCTTGAACCAAGAGAGCGGCAGGTTGTTCACGGGGATCCAACCAAATCGGGTCGGGGCGTGACATGAGGTCTCGTCCCACAAAACGAACATGATGAAGCACCGAGACATCATTGTTCTCGAGACCGAGGCTAGAGGGGAAATGAGGTCTCGTCCCACCAAGCGGACATGATTAGGGTTTGAGGGTTGGACTATTTATAAACCCTGTACTTTAAAGATAAGAAAATCAGGAAAGGAAAAAGTCAATACAAAAGAGAAATCTGAGCCAGTTCACGAACCCAAACTGGAAAAGAAAGGGTAAAATGGGAAATTGGAAAATCCCAAATGACTCAAAGAGTCATAAAAATTATTGAAAAGAACCTTGGAACAAATGGGAAGAGAAAACCAGACCAGTTCACGCTGAACTAGACCCGAACCAGATTGAACTAGTTTGAACTATACATGAACTGGTTTTTAAATTCATTTTTCGTGGTGGTTTAAATTAATCAAATTGGGAAATTGAAACCATGATTGGATAGTAAATGAATTTAGAAATTTTTAATTTTGAGGAAACCGGTCGAATCGGGTCTTCGCCATCGAACCTGGTTGCACTGGACCAGTCTAGTTCGGAACAGTGTCATCTTCTTCCTTAGGATGACATCATTGTTCATAGATGCAAAAAACTTCCTTCTCTAATGAAAGTGTAACCGCTCCAATTAGGCCATTTTTGGGCTAAGATAAGCTTGACCAAAATGGAAAGTAGTTGGCCAGAAGTTCCCCGAGCTCCTTATATAAAGAGCTAGTCTCCATTCATCCTCCACACACCCCAAATCGCTATTCTCTCTCAACTACTCTATTTTTTGGTAAAGCTCAAACAAGAGCTCTGACTTAGGTAGTTTTCTTAGCCTCAGAAGGCAAGGTCAGGTCCTACAAACTCCGGGGGAAGTTAGCTACCTAACAGCAACCTCCTTTCGACCCGAGGATCGCCGGAGAAGAGTCGATGGAATCAAACACTAAAGCAGCTCCGAAGGACCGAAGCTACCCTGTTTTGGTTGAGCTAAATTCGGCCAAATTCAGCCCTCCAGCCAAACTAAGCCTCCCAACACCCCACGACCCTCACACAACCTCAACAGAGCTAAAAGATAAGCCAATTCAGCCCTCCTTCATCGTTATAGATCTGTGTTAGAGAGAGAAAGTGTCGAATTTCACTAACCAAATTTAACCTCATTTGGACTTTAATTATAGCAATTCTTGATCCTAGAAGAAACCTCAGGATGAGAGCTACCTCTCCAGATCGAGAGCTCGAACCGCTGCACCTCCGATGGCAAACTTTCAAAGGTTTCTCTCTCTATGAATAGATTTTTGATGAAGCTCCATTTGAGCTCGTTTCAGACTCAAATCATGCAATTCAAAGCTCAATTGAATTGTATGGAAGTGTAGGAATGGATCCATACTTTCAATAGGAACAATTAACCCCGATTGAATGGCCAATTTGAAGAAATCAAATACTATCAGTTTGAATGGGAGAAATTTGGGAAAATTTTGGGGAAAAATTGGGGATTTCAAAAAATTGAGGGACCTCATTGCAATTTCCTAAAATTGAAGGCCAATTGGCAATGAGAAATATGTTGGGGGGCCAATTGGTCAATTTTTGGAATATTTTGGGCCAAATTGCCATTTTTCAAAAAATTAGGGACCAAATTGAAAATTTGGAAAACTTGAGCCATTTACACAATTTTGAGTAAATAGAGGACCCAAATGGATTTTTGGATGACCTGGGACTCAATTTGAGAGAAAAGTTAGCAATAGGGATCTAAAGTTATGGAAAATTAACTTGAAGGATCTAAGTGCAGTAAAGCAACAATTTTGAGCCTAGTCGCTCATACATGATAAAATAATGGCTGTCATGCTAAAACTTAAATGATGAAGATGCATAAATCATGTAGGGACACGAGAGACCAAAATGCCGACAAGCTAGCGGACTTGGAAAACTGTCTAGGGACGAAGACATCACGGTCATCGGGTGAGTGGGATTATCTAACTTCATACTCGGTTGGGACGAGGAGCACTATCTTTAATGGATAATACCTACTTACTAGTTGTAAGTTGAGATAATCATACCCGGTTGGTATGATGAGTTTCCTTGAGAAAAGGAGAAACACGCCTACCGGTTGTAAGCGGAGATATCATCACACCCGGTTGGTGTGATGAGATGAAAAATGAATTTTTGTTAGAAGTGTTCTCCCTTGACTGTGTGCCAATACTTAAAATATTTGGGAGACCTCCATGACGAGAGCTAGAACAGCCCAGATACGCTAGGGGCCTCAGCTTTTGAACTTATGGAACAAAATATCCAATTTTAGAAAAACACGTGCAGTGGGCCTAAGGCTAATGGGCACGAGCAGGAGCTCCTAAAACAACTTTATTAAGAAAGAGCCATGAAAATTTATAATGAAATTAGTTGTATGATTTACTCATGGCACCAAGTCAGGACCGATAGTGTTCAAAGGACTGGTAGCAGTGCGTTAGGGTCAGGTCAACAAACTAGCCTAGACAAATAGCTGTAGGTCGGGTTGAGCATTGGGGCCGCTGGACTGTTGGCCCCAAAGATGATGGCTATATTTGGAAAACTCTTGTTTGTACATGCACTTGTGGTATGGGACCATAAGACACCTTAGGGGGTAGTGATGGGTCCTAAGGGCTATTGGATGACATGATGGAGATAAGGGTAGTTCGTTGTGCCAGTTAGTCTTGAAGCTTAGAATAGCTTCTTGCTTATAAGACTAGGGTGGGATTGGGATGTGGTCTCTGTCCTCAAATGGACATGGAGTGGCATTCATGTCTAAGGGTCAGATCTCAAGAACATCCACTCAGACCCAGGGTAGAAGTGGACGGGCTTCTATCTTGGTGGACGGTAAAGACGCTTCGATCCACAAGTGGGTGCAGTAGATGTGTTGCACCTGCGAATGTGTGTACCCTTCTTGATGAAGGGCGTGTGTTTGTTTGCTAAATGCCTCCTGAGGCAAGGGGATGGGCTAAGGGAGCTAAACACACCTAATGTGGAATTGGAAAATGGTTTTGAAAACCCGAATGGTTGAAGAATCCTTTTTAAAGAAAACGATAACCTTAACATGGTTTGGATAAGTAGAAAAACTTCTTGAAAACTCACTCCCAACACCCACTCACTGAATTGTAGAACTCACCCCCTCTCTTTTACCCCTTTTTAGGAGTAAGGAGATATAATGAAAGAAAACTTGAAGATATACCCTTTGTGAGATATGCTTAAAATTCCTTTTAAGCTTGAATTTGATTGATTTATGCTATTCTAGGGAACAAAGTTTGAATTTATGTCTGGCTCCTCTTAATTAAAAAAAGGGAAACCCCTCTTATACTAAGAGAGCGGTGGGTTGATCACGAGGTTCCAACCAAACCGGATTGGGGCATGACAACTTGAGTGGTATCAGAGCTATGTTCCCTTGAAAGGATTATCAATACTATGCCCTGACACTAACGAAAACTTAATTACCCTATACGAAGAAGAGTCCCTAGGAAGTTTTTCGTGCGAACCAAACCCATGCACAAAATCATGAAAGAGACTCCTCCCTTAAGTTAGATAGTTGTTCAAAGGCTCATGGAAGTCGAGAAGAGAGTGCCAAAAGACATGGTCAAGGACTATAAGAAGCTTGTTGGAGTATTATTAGAGCTAGACATCATAACGTATCCTACCTCTCCTCCAAGGCAGGAAGAACCTACCTCTCCTCCAAGGAGCTCGACACCCCCTCCAGTCCCGCGATAGCTAAAAAGGACCCCAACTCGGAAGGAGGCCTCGAAGAACTAGTGGGATGCCAACGCAACCTTCATGAAGGTTCACCAGGCACCTCCACCGACTCAATACAACTTTAACCCTCCCTAATGGATTTAAGTGGACCTATGAATTTGAAGCAGAGGTGCTGGGAAGGTACAAACTCAAAGTGTTCCATGAAGTTCGTCCTAGTAGTGAAGACTGACGGGAGTATGGATGGGCGTCAACTAGTCCATCAAAGCCCTTAGACCATGAATCCCCAAATAATTCAGAGGCTAACTCCCGACCTATGACCCTAAGGAACTAGAATAAGAAGTAGCAAGAAATTTCCTGTAATAAGTCGATTGCGGCAAGAAACTACCTCCATGAATGAATCAGAAACCATTATTTTCATTTAAAAGGAGTGATGTGAAAATGATATTGAAAAACTAATTATAGATTGTAAGTAGATCATACCAGGTTGGTATGATGAAACTTCCTCGGAGGAAGTGGAAAACACGTTCATTGGTTATGAGCGGAGATATCCTCATACTTGGTTGGTATGATGGATAGTTGAAAATTTATTTTTGTCAGAAGTGCTCTCCCTTGACTGTGTGCCACTGCTTAAATGATTTGGGAGACCTTCTTGATGGGAGCTCAAATAGTTCTTATAGGCCGGAGGCATCGATTTTGGAACTTGAGGGCTACTATGCCCTGTTTTGAAAATCTCAAACAGTGGGCCATAGGCTAGTAGGCACGAGTAGGAGCTTGTAAACAAACATGAGATATATGCCATAAAAATTAAAATAAATGAATTGTTTGGCCATGGTACCAATACAGGACCGACATACTCAGTCAACTAGCGGTAGTGCGGCATGACAGGTCGACGGACCAGTCACGACAAACAATTGCAGGTTGATTTGATGGTCGCGACCGTTAGACCAGTGGCACCACAAATTATATGGCATGATGTGAAAATACTGATTGTGCATGCACTATGTGTATGGGACCTTCAAGATGCCCAAGAGGGGTGGTGATGTGTCCCTAGGGCTATGGATGACCTGGTGGGTATAAGTGCAGTTCGTCAGACTAGGTGACCTTGCGAAGCTCGATGTAGTTTCAAGCGCACGAGACCGGGGTAGGGTTAGGATGAGGTCTCTGTCCTCATACGGATATGGAGAATTGATTTCAGGATTGATGGTCAGATGTCATGTACATCCACTAATTCTCAGGGTAGAAGTGGACGTGCTTCTATCTAAGTGGCCGGTAAAGTCGCTCCGACGCCACAAGTTGATTCAGTGGATGGGCTGGCCTGCGATTATGTGTTTTTGACCTTTATGATGAATGATGTGTGTTGGGTGATGACACACCATGATTAATAAGAAATGATTATTTTAAATGAAAGGATATTTTTTTCCTAAAAGTCAAATATAGAAAACCCATTCACTGAGTTGTAAAACTCACCCCCTCTTTTCTATCCATTTTTCAAGAAAAGAGAAAATTGACTAGGAATAACACCGAGCCTTACCCTCTATCTGGTATGCTTAATTTTACTTAAGCTTGCATTTTATTTGATATATGTCTTTCTAGGGAACAAGGTTGAATATACGTCTGGCTCATCTCGAGTTAAAGAAGGGGGAAACTCCTCTTGAATCGAGAGAGCGGCGGGTTGCTCACAAGGATCCAACCAAACTGGGTTAGGGCGTGACAACTAGAGTGGTATCTAGGCCTAGTTCCCTTGAAATGTTATCAATATTATGCCTTGACATTAACCCAACTCTAAACTATCATGTAGGAAGGAGAGTCCTTAGGAAATTTACGGTTAAATCCATTCCTCCACCTATAACCTTGAAAAAGACATCCAACCCAAGGAAGGAAGTCATCCAAAGGTTTTTAAGGGGCAAGAAAAGGGTTCCCAAGGACATGGTGGAGGACTACCAAAAACTAGTCGGAGCCTTACTAGAACCGGAAGGCATCATATACCCTCCTCCTAGACAAGAGGAACTAGCATCACCTCCTAGAAGTCCAACCCCTCCTCCTCCAATGCCACAACAACTGAAAGGGAATCCTACCGAGGAGGCTTGGGATAACTATTGGGATGCATATTCCACCTTCATGAAGGTCCACCAAGTACCTTCACCCACTCAACCTAGCTTTAATTCGTCTCAATGGGTGAAGTGGAATTATGAGTGTGAGGTGGAAGTACTAAGGCAGTACGGATTGGAGGCCATACATGAAATTCGTCCTATTAAGGAGCACAAATGGACCCCAATTAGTTCCTCAGAGCCTTCTTATCAAGAGTCTCATAATTGTTCTAGGGTTAACTCTAGCCCTATGACCCCAAGGGATTAGGGAGTAGAGAATTCCTATAATAATCCAAAATATGGCAAGAAAATATTTACGGAATAAATGAAAGTAGAAGTTTGTTAAAACTCCTTAGTTATTTGATAAAATTTAAGAGTA
The DNA here is from genome assembly GCA_030064425.1 of Trapa bicornis. Lineage (NCBI taxonomy): Eukaryota > Viridiplantae > Streptophyta > Magnoliopsida > Myrtales > Lythraceae > Trapa > Trapa bicornis. The sequence continues at coordinate 9,178,863 of CM057740.1, forward strand.
TGATAATAAAAGTTTAAGTAAAAGGGTAGAAATTCCCCTAAGGAAGAAAAGATGGGTTATTGATAGTTAAACTCAACCCTTAAGACTTACCCTTAGAAACACAATAAGTAGTAATTCATCTGAAGGAGATCCTAAGAAAAGGAAAAGGGAGTTGGAGGAGCAACCATCCAAGAGTATAGAATATTTTTGGAGAGTCCAAGAAGTTAAAACTAAGCTCTAAGAATTTAGGATAAGGAAAAACCTATGAAGAAGAAGAAAATCCCAAAGGAACCACAAGAATAGAAGCTGATCAAGAAGAAAAAGAATTAAGTATAGAGTCCACCAAGGAAAGATGTAGGGAAAGTACAACAACAGGAAGTCCCAGGTGTAACAAATTACTATTACAGAACTAAGATACAGATTTCTTAGGAATTCCAAAGGATAAGGAGACATGTGGAAGGTAAAAGTATGGATCAAAGAAAGAAAAAAAATAGGATTAGATGAATCGTACTAGGTCCTTATGTTTAGGAGAAAATTTAAAAGGAAAATTTCCAAAATATAGGGAAATCGAACACAAGAATGCCAAATTGGAAGACACTAGAAGGAGGATGGAAAATATGAAGTTGGATTGGGGAAGGAGAAAGCTCCAGGTCAAGACAATTGATCGAAGGAGGGTTGCAACACCAAGGTCGTGATGAGGTACTCAATAAGGAGTACGAGTGGTTAAGTGAGTGTCACACCCAACCCAGTTTGGTTGGATCCCCATCAACAACCCGTTGCTCTCTCGATTCAAGAAGAGTTTCCTCCTTTTTTTAACTCGAGAGGAGCCAGATGTATTTTCAACCTTGTTTCCTCGAAAGACATATATCAAATAAAATGCAAACTTAAGGAAATTAAGCATACTTAACAAAGGGTAAGGCTCGGTGTTATTCCTAGTTATTTTCTCTTTTCCTAAAAAAAGGGATAGAAAAGAGGGGCGAGTTTCTACAACTCAGTGAATTGGTTTTTCGAAATTTAACTTTTAGGAAAAACATTTATATTGAAGTGTGCGAGACTCCTTATTTTCTTTAAAAAATCCTTTCTTTTCAAATTTTCGGTTTTTATCACCATTTCTTATTACTCACGGTGTGTCATCACCCAACAAACATCCTTCATCATGAATGTCAAAGTACACATTTGCAGGCCAGTATGTCTACTGAACCCACTTGTGGCGTCGGAGCGACTTTACTGGCCACCTAGATAGAAGTATGTCCATTACTACCCTGAAAATGAGTAGATGTTCACGACACCCGACCCTCAACCCTAGTTCTAAGGAACCCGACCTCACCTTCTTTGGCTAAAAAATGACCCTATATCGGAGCTCTGGTTCGAGCTTCGCCGAAAAACTAAGTAACTGAGAGAGAGTGAGCTTTTCAGGTGTGGAGAGGATGAATGGAGAGGGGCTCTTTATATATGGAGCTTAGCGACTCGTCTGCCGTCCGTTTGGCACTTTTATGACAGACATTGATGGTCTGAAACATACTGAACGGAAATGTCTCTTCTTCACTGGCACTGCTTCAATTTTTTGACGAGTGAACAGTGTTATCATCTGAAGGAAGAAGATGACACTGTTCCGAACTAGACCAGACCGGGTTCAAAGCTTAAACCGACTGGTTCACCACCGATTCGACCAAAATTTTCAAATATAAAAATTTATAAATTTATCTAAATTCATTTTCTATCCAATGGTGACCTCAAATCTCAAATTTTAATTTTTTAAGCCACCTAGAAAATTGAATTTAACATCTGGTTCAATAGTGGTTCAAATTGGTTCAATTCGGTTAGGATCTTGTTCACCTGAACCGGTTCAGTTTTCATCTCCAATTCATCCTAAAGCTCTTTTTCATGACTTTCATGACTCCTTAGGTCATTTAGGGTCCCTAAATTTCCCAGTTTACCCCCTCTCTATGGGTTTCGGTTTATAAATCGGCTTGGTTCTTAAACCGGTTCAATTCGGTTCAGGTACGGTTCACCCAAACAAGTTCGGTTTCTCCCTCTCATTTTGTCCTAAAGTTCTTTTCCAAGGTTTAGGAACCTCTTTGAGTCACTTGAGAGTTAAAATTTCTCCAACTTGCATGTTTCCCTATGATGGGCTTATGAACCTATTCGATTTTCTCACTTAGTAAGACCGGTTCTTTTCCCGATTTTCCTTATCTCCAAAAAGCGGTGTTTAAAGTGAGAGTATCGGGAGGTTGAGAGTGATCTACTACAAGAAGGCCTAGAAAATTCAAGATAGGAATTTTAGAAGAATCCTATATAAGAAAATAACCTATATGGACCAAATTATTTGGACAAGTAGATGAAGTCTATCTAGAGATAAGGAATAGTAGAAGAATACACCCTAATAAGGTAAAAAGGGAAATAGTAAGGATACGAAGGTATGAAAGTTTTGGACATGATGAGGATGAGAGATCCACCTCAAAGGAATAAATGAATACTGAAGCAAGATCAATAAAAGTTACTCATGGATTCAAAGAGTAAGGGTAAGTTGGTGAAAATATCGACAAAAAGCTACTCCAGAATTTAAGGATTTCAATGGTAGAACTAGAAGTAAATACCAAGGGAAAGAGAATGTGAAGCTCATTAGAGAAAGAAATCTTGGGAAGACATTGGTGTACCTAGGAAAGAAAGTGAAACCAACGGAATAAGCAAGAGAATAACTCCTCAAGAACAAGATATTGGAAAAGAAAGAATCATGTACAAAGAGAAGGAAATCGTAAAGAAATCAGGGGATAAATCAACCCATATGATATATAGAAAGAAAGATGACATCAACAGATGCCATACGAGTAAGAAAGGAACTAAACTCGAAATGAATAATATTGGGAGAAACATTGATAAGAGCAAGGATGGATTTGGAAAGAGAAGAGATTTAAGGGGGAAGGACACCTAGTGGGAATGAAAAATGAATTAAAATAATAGAAATTTTAATATGTCAGTAAGTATCGGGAAATTTAAGGATTTGAAGGCGGAATGTATGAATAAAGAAATTTGGAAAAGACGAGAAGTACGGAAACCAATACTGTCATAGTGACGTAAAGTTAAAACATCACGAATAATGTCATGCAGTAAAAAGGGACGGGTAAATCCAACTGACTTCGAGAAATATGACTGAGACAAGAAATGGTCTATGAGAAAGATATAACGAAGTCAAGCATAAAAGATGATAACCAAAGAATGAGGAAGGACTCCATGTAGGATGAAAACACAATAAATGCCAGAATCATTTAAAGAAAAATGACTGGTGATTCTAGTTATGAAATTTTGGGTAAAAGAAGCTTGGGATGTGAAATGGTGCCTTGGGAAAGAAAGACGTAACGAAAGGCAATGATCACAGATTTTCAAAGGAAATACTCTAGGCTAAGGTAAATTTCATGGAATGAGGAAAGGATGAGAATTAGATGAGAATCTTAAATACATGATGAAAAGGATGAACCAAAATAATCGAGAAGATCGTAGGACGAAAGACTAGAAAATTTTATAACAATAAAAAGTTTAAGCCAACAAGCAAATAATGTGAAATAAGTTTTGGGGACAAAACTCCTAAAATGAGGGGAGAGTTGTAAACCCTGCTCTGTGGAGTTAAGGAAAACCAGGAAAAGAAACGGTCTAACTAAGTGAGAAAACTGAACCGGTTCATAAGCCCATTATAGGGAAGTCACAAGTTGGAGAAATTTTAACTCTCAAGTGACTCAAAGAGGTTTAACTCTCAAGTTCCTAAACCTTGGAAAAGAACTTTAGGACAAAATGAGAGAGAGAAACCAAACTGGTTTGGGTAAACCGTACCAGAACCGGATTAAACCAGTTTAAGATCCAAGCGGGTTTATGAACCGAAACCCATAGAGAAGGGGCAAACCAGGAAATTTAAGGACCCTGAATGACCTAAGGAGTCATAAAAGTCATGAAAAAGGGCTTTAGGATGAATTGGAGATGAAAACCAAACCGGTTCAGGTGAACCGGATCTGAACCAGATTGAACCAGTTTGGACCGATTTGAACCACTATTGAACTGGATGCTAAATTCATTTTTCTAGGTGGCTTAAGAAATTCAAATTTGAGATTTAAGACCACCATTGGATAGAAAATGAATTTAGAAATTTTTAGATTTGAAAAATTCGGTCGAATTCAAGGTGAACCAGTTAGTTTAAGCTTTGAACTCGGTTCGGACTGGTCCTGTCCATTTCGGAACAGTGTCGTCTTCTTCCTTCAGATGATAGCACTATTCACTTGCTGAAAAATCAAAGCAGCGTCAGTGAAGAAGAAACATTTCCATTCAATACATTTCAGGCCATCAATGTTTGTCATAAAGGTGCCAAATGGATGGCCGGCGAGTCCCCGAGCTCCCTATATAAAGAGCTTCTCTCTATTCATCCTCTCCACACTTGAAAAGCTCACTCTCTCTCAATTGCTTAGTCTTCTGGTGAAGCTCGAACCAGAGCTCTGATATAGGGTCATTTATGAGTCAAGGAAGGTGAGGTTGGGTTCCTTAGAACCAGGGAGAAGTCAGCTTCATGGTGGTACCATCCATTTGTTCTGAGAGTCACCGGTGTGATCGAACAGTGAAGCAGCTTCGGCAGGCCGGAGCTGCCCTATTTTTGCCAAGCTAAAATTAACCAATTCAAGCCCTCCTCAGACCAAACCAAGCTCTCCCAACACTTCCTCAGCCCTCTCACGGCCGAAATAGGACTGCAAGGTAAGACAATTAGGCTCCTCTCTATAATTTCCAACCGATGCTAGAGAGAGAGCCGGTCCGGTAGAATTTCAATGATAGAATTCTAATCCAATTTGGAATCAATTGATGTCATTCTTAATCCTAGGAGGAACCTCAGGAGGAGAGCTACCTGCCCAGATAGGAAGCTCAGGCATCGTACCCTCACTAGTGAGCAATCAAAGCTTTCTCTCTCTATAGCCTGTTTTCCAGCGAAGCTCCGTTTAAGCTCGTTCCCGCGTTAAAACTTACGATTCAAAATGCTATGGAATCTTATTAACATGTAAAAACTCAATTTCAACTTCAATTTCAACAATTATAAGTGTTTGATTGGTCAATTTGATGAAATCAAATTCGACTATGTTAGGGAGTTCAAATTGAGGAAAATTTTGGGGAAATTGAGGATTTTCGCAAATTTGAATCTTGGAACAGATGGGAAAAGAAAACCATACCGGTTCAGGGTTATCGGACCCAAACCGGATTGAACCGATTTGAACCATACATGAACTGGATTCTAAATTTATTTTTCGTGGTGGCTTAATATGATCAAATTGGGAAATTGAAACCACCATTGGATAGGAAAAAAATTTAGAAATTTCCTTATCGGACCGGATTGGTCCAATTCGAAACAGTGTCATCTCCTTCCTCACGATGACAACACTATTCATAAATGCAAAAAACTTCCTTCTCCAGCAATGGTGTAACCGCTCTGATCAGGTCATTTTTAGGCAAGGATAAGCTCGACCAAAATGGAAAGTGGTCGGGCAGAGTGTCCGCAAGCACCCTATATAAAGAGCTCATCTCCATTCATCCTCCACATACCTCAAATCACCATTCTCTCTTAGCTGCTCCATTTTTCGATGAAGCTTAAACTAGAACTCTGACTTGGGCAGATTTCTTAGCCTCATAAGGCAAGGTCGGATCCTACAGACTCTGGTAGAAGTCATCGACTTGATAACAACCTCCTTTCGACTCAAGGACCGCTGGAGAAGCGCCAAATTCAGTCCTCCTCCGGCCAAGCTAAGCCTCTCTGACACCCTCACGACTCTCACACAGCCTCAACAGAGCTGAAAGTTAAGATAATTCGGCCCTCCTCCATCGTTATAGACCAGCGTTTGAGAGAGAAAGTGCTGAATTTCACTAACCAAATTCACCCTTATTTGGATGTCAATTGTAGCAATTCTTGACCCTAGAATGAACCTTAGAACGAGAGTTATCTCCCCAAATCGAGAGCTTGGACTGCCACACCTTTGACGGTAAGCTTTTGAAGCTTTCTCTCCATACGAACATTTTTCTGATGAAACTCCCTTTGAGCTTGTTTCGGATTCAAATCATGCAATTCAAAGCTTAATTGAATCATATGAAAGTGGAGGAACAAATGCATACCTTCAATTGGAACAATTTACCCCAATTGAATGACCAATTCGAAGAAATCTAATTCGGTTAGTTTGAAGGGGAGAAATTGTGGAAAATTTTGGGGGAAAATTGGGGATTTCAAAAAATTGAGGGACCTTTATGCAATTTCCCAAAATTGAAAGCCAATTGGCAATGAGAAAGATGTTGAGGGACCAATTAGTCAATTTTCAGAACATTTAGGACCAAATTGACAGGTTTGGAAAGTAGGGGCAAACTTGTAATTTTCAAAAAAATTGGGGAGCAAATTGGAAATTTGGAAAACTTGAGCTCCTTACACAATTTTGAGTAAATAGAGGACCCGAAGGGAATTTTGGAAGCCTTAGGACTCAATTAGGGAAAAAGTTAGCATTAGGAAACTAAAGATAAGGAAAATGAACTTGAGGGACGTAAGTGCAGTAAAGCAACAATTTTGAGCCTAGTCGCTCATACGTGAGAAAACGATGGATGTCATGCCAAACCTTAATTGATAAGGATGCACAAATTGTGTAGGGACACAAGAGACTAGAACAGCGACAAGGAAAAGCTAGCAGTTTTGGAAAACCGACTAGGGACGATCACGTCATAGTCATCGGGTGAGTGGGATTATCTAACTTCATACCCGGTTGGTATGAGTAGCACTATATTTAATGGATAAACCTACTTACTGGTTGTAAGTATAGATAATCATACCCGGTTGGTATGATGAGTTTCCTTGAGAAAAGGAGAAACCCGTCTACCGGTTGTAAGTTGAGATATCATCACACCCGATTGGCGTGATGAGGTAAAAAATGAATTTTTGTCAGAAGTGTTCTCCCTTGACTGTGTGCCAATACTTAAAATATTTGGGAGACCTTCTTGGTAGGAGCTAGAACAGCTTAGATAGGCCAGGGGCCTTGGTTTTTTAACTCATGGGGCTAAATGCCCAGTTTTAGAAAAACACGTGTAGTGGGCCCAAGGCTAGTGGGCACGATCAGGAGCTCGTAAACAAACTTGATTAAGAAAGAGCCATGAAAATTTCTAATGAAATTGGTTGTATGATTTCGTCACAGTACCAAGTCAGGATCGAAAATGTTCGATGGACTGGCGGCAATGCGTTAGGGCTAGGTCGACGGGCTAACTTAGACAAACAGTTGTAGGTCGGGTTGAGCGTTGGGGCCGTTGGACCATTGGCACCAAAGATAATGGCTATATGTGGAAAACTCTTGTTTGTGCATGCACTTGTGGTATGGGACCATCAAGACGCCCTAGGGGTTAGTGATGGGTCCTAAGGGCTACTAGATGACATGATGGAGATAAGGGCAGTTCGTCGTGGCAGTCAGTCTTGAAGCTCGTAGTAGCTCCTTATGCATGAGACCAGGGTGGGGTCGAGATGAGGTCTTTGTCCTCATACAGAAACAAAGTGACATTCAAGTCTGAGGGTCAGATGTCGAGAACATCCACTCAGACCCATGTTAAAAGTGGACGAGCTTCTATCTTGGTGAACGGTAAAGATGCTATAATCCACAAGTGGGTGCAGTGGACAGGTTGCACCTGCAAATGTGTGTACCCTTCCTGATGACAAGCGTGTGTTTGTTTCCTAAATGCCTACTGAGACAAGGGGATGGACTAAGAGATCTAAACACACCTAATGTGGAAATGGAAAAATGGTTTTGAAAACCCAAATGGAGGAAGAATGCTTTTTAAAGAAAATGATAACCTTGGCATGGTTTGGATAAGCAGAAAAATGTTTTGAAAACTCACTCCCAATACCCGCTTACTAAGTTGTGGAACTCATCCCCTCTTTTTTACCCCTTTTAAGGAGTAAGGAGATATAACGAAAGAAAACGTGAAGATGTACCCTCTATCAAGTATGCTTAAAGTTCCTTTTAAGCTTGCATTTGATTAATTTATGCTATTACAGGGAACAATGTTTGAATTTACGCCTGGCTCCTCTTAATTAAAAGAAGGGAAACACCTCTTATATCCAGGTTGATCATGAGGATCCGACCAAACTGAGTTGGGGTGACACTATTGATGCTCAATCAAACTCAGGTGGACGGTAAAGGCACTCTGGTCCATAATTGGAATAGTCGGGAACTATTTTGCGAATGAGTGATCCCTTTCTATGATAGAAAGGGTGTGTGAATTCTTGCTGAAACGCGTCCCGAGCAAGGGAAAGGGCTCAAGAAGTGATGGACTCATATTATGATAAATTAAAAGTATAAAACATTTTGATAAACTGATTGTTTTGAAAACTCACTTTCCAACCCCCACTCACTGATTTGTAGAAACTCACCCCTCCCATTAAACCTTTTTTAGGAGAAACACCTCACCACGACGAGCCGAGGCTAGAAGAGAAAGTCAATGGTACTGTAAACAGGTAACTTTTACTTAGACATTTTGTAAACTTTTTTATGGAAAATAGGTGCACTTCGACATCTTTACCTTCCTTGGTCTATTTGGTAGAAATACTAAATTTGTACGAGGAAGGGTGGCGGGTTGATCACAATACTCCAACCAAACAGGGTCGGGGCGTGACAACTTAAGTGGTATCAAAGCAAGGTTTTCCAAACAAAGTTTCAAAACTAAAAGCCCTAGAACCCTAACCCATGATAAACTACTATCAAACAGATATAACCACCCCTAGAGAAACCGAACGGACCCACATTGTCGCAGCCACCCTGGAACCTTGCAGAAATCCTGCCCTACATGAGGGAATTAGCTTGGGAGCTCAAGAGTCTGGGAGGACCCAATTCATGAGACCAAGGATTCTCTTGAGACAAAAGGCTATACGAAGAATTCGTCAAGGTGTTTAGGGAACATTATTTCACACTTAGGAAGGGGGACTGTTCTATAGAAAGTATGCATCCAAGGATGGCAAAACGTAGAGGCCCCCAACAACCAACAAGAAAAACTCCCCAAGACTCGAGATGGAGAAGGAGCTATAATGGTCCACGCAAGGAAGTAACTTGCTACAATTGTGGATAGAGGGAACACTACGCACGAAAGTGCCCAAAGCCATTAAGGAATGTGACACCCACTCCTGGGAGCACTACCTCCACAGGCGGGGAAGGACATGAAGAAAGGAAGAGAAAGGAAAAGGGGGCAGAGGAAGCCTCTCCATTGCGTAAATACCAAAGGACCCACGTAGGAACCGATGTTAGGATAACCTACTATAGGTGTGGAGGAATAGGACACATGATGAGGAGATGTCCCACACCACAAAGATGGATGGCAATGCCCCCCCAAGAGAAATACCTCCCCGACTACCGGAGTCCGAAGGGATGAAAGATAGGAGGCTACCCTAGGACCCACAACTCCAAATGAGGATTTCAAACCCACCTAAAGAGAGTTTCTCAAAATTCTTGCATAGAGCTTCCTTACCTTTCTTTCAACCATCTCCCTTAGAGGGAAGAGGTCCCCAAATGTACTGTACTATATTCCCCATAAATAGGATTTCAAGTTCCAATAAATTTTTGTCGCCCTGAATCATAATGTGCCCAATAAAAAATCTCGTGTCCCCGAACAAATAAGGAACAAGAAGGATAAATCTAATAAGGACAAATAACGCCTTTGAATTGCCTAGACAAAGAGATCAAGGTACTCTGACCTCCTCGGAAGAAGCAAGCCATGTAAGATGGAAGGTAGGACCATGTATTGAGCTAAACCCAAAGAACGAGCGAATAAGGAGATAAAAGCAAAGATGATGACCCTAGTGGGATAGCTAAGGTAACCTCTAGGAAACAAAGGAAGGAATTTTCGAGGTGAGAGGGATCTTGGAAGAGTACGCCCACTAACTAAGAAATGATGAACATCAAGACTAGTCTCTAACCCCCACATACTTAAGGAAACCTAGGATCAGACGGCGAGGCATAATCGGGGGTGTACAAGATGAGGATGAGAACCAAGAGTTCCTTGGATAGAAATATGAAGTTAGGGATGGAAAAGTGTAACCTGCTTTGGAAGAGCAAAGGAGCCAAGTAGGGTTACAAACCCACCTAGCAAAAGTAGGTATCTAGTAACCATGGGCTAATCAAAGGGGACAAAATGACGCCCCAAGAATGTCTAAAAAAGTGGTGAAAACCACACCTTAAAAAAGGTGATAGGATGGGCATTAAGGACAAGTGAACTCAAGAGACAACTATCTCAAGACAATTAGTCAAAGAGGGCGATGGGAATAGGAGGTTGAACAAACCGATCCTTGTGAGAATCGTGGATTTAAGCCCCGACGCAGAGGGAAAAGTAAAAATGGGCAAACGTCGGAAGAGAAGGATGAAGGAAATTCGTATAACGATCCATGGCCAAAAGGAATTGGCAACCACCGTCGAGCCATGAGAAGAACTAAGTGAAACTTTCATGAGGCGATCAAGAAACCTCGACACAAAGAGGATTTGGACTTTCAAAGGAATCTAGTAATAATTACAAGTAGGAATAAGGAAAGGGTACAAAGGAAGAGTAAGCAGAAAAGGAAGACATCAAAGGATGTTACAAAATTGATTAAAGGCCTGATACCCTCATGGAGGAATGCAAAAGGGAAGTATACCCAAAGCCCAAGGAGTGAAGCGAAACCTAAGGAGCGGATAGTAGGATAATAAACTCAGGTAATACTGTAACAAGTGGGAATGAGTGGAATACCTATAATAAGAAACATTAGGAAGGTAGATCTGAAAAACATTGGAAAGTGCGCCCTTCAATTAGGAAGTGATCAAAGGAAAACCTTCAAGAAGTGATAAGAAGGATAAATGCATGACTCAAAGGATGGAAAATCTTGACTTCAAGGTATGAGAGTACAGGATAAAACCAACAAAGAAACTCCTTCGGGTGAAATCAAGGAATGGACAAGTAAGCCATAAGTGATTAATTCAGAATAAAAGATTTATGAAATGGTCACGAGCGAGTAAGGATGGATCGAAGAAAAATAAGTCCTTGATGGGAAACCCAATAATTAGAAATGGAGAAACCAAACCAAAAAGGGAAATAAGAATGGAATAAAGGACCGACATAAGACAAGAAGGGGATAGCATTGAAACCCGGGAAAGCGAGTATGAAACTCTCGAATGAACACCGAGCTGGGTTTCAATAATCAAGGATACAAATAGGCCCAAGGACGATTGGACATTCTAGAACTCCCAATTCCAAACAAAATCCTTAAGAGGAAAGGTCTGACCCAAATGATGGGAAGCATTAGACCTAAGAAATTACGTGGACCCAAGGGTAAGGCAAGTCAAAGGAACTAAGTCCAAGGCAGTAAATGAATGAGAAAAAGGGGATAACCAGAGTGATAAAATGTCAAATCAAATCCCAAGTCGACCTAAGAGAATTCATTTCCAATGTCAAGGATGGACGGCTAAGTTTCTGATGTCAAATCAAAACACCAAGTCATTCCCCGGACCAAGTAAATCAGGGAAAGAATTGGCGGTTCTCACACAACAAAGTCGAAAAAGGAACAAAAATGATAAAGAAGGGTTAAAATGGGATATTGGAAAATACCAAGTGACCAAAAATTCACAAAAATCATGGGGAAGAATCATGAAGTTAATTGGATGGGAGAACAGGACCGGTTCAAGGTCAACCGGACTTAAACCAAACTGAACTAAATTGAACCATAGTGAACTAGTTAGAAGATTCATTTTTCTAGTTGGCTTTAAAATATCAATTTGGGAAATTGAGGCCACCGTTAGATAGAAAATTAATTTAAAATTTTTAAATTTCAGAAAATTGGACGAATCATGTTTGTACCAACCAATTTTCGAATTCGGGTCACTGAACCCGATCAGATCGGATCGATCAACGGTCCAATTGATCATGTCATGCCCTGACTCGGTTTGGTCAGATCCCCATGATCAACCCGCCACTCTCCTAGATTATTAAGGGTTTCCTCCTTCTTTAATATGTGAGGAGTAAGTCATCCTTTAAACCTGTACCTTTCTTGGAATAGCATTATTCATAACTGCATGAAATTTAAAATTTGAGAAACCTATCTTACAAGTGTAGTTAACTAGAGGTCCTTGGGTAGGTTTTCCCTTGGTTATCTGAAAAGGGGTATAAGGGAGGGGTGAGTTCAACGACTTAGTGAATGGGTGTTTAAAACTTGACTTTTAGAAAAATAGTTTGAATTGGAGTGTGCCAGACTCCTTATTTTGTTTAAGACATTTCATCCTCAAAATCTTGGTTTTCAAAACCATTATTTCACAATAACCATAGTTGGTCTATTTAACAATCAACACACACCCTTCATCATGAATGGATCACAGATTCGCAGGGCAGCACGTCCACTGCACCCACTTGTGGCGTTGGAGCGACTTTACCAGCCACTCTAAGAATGAGTGGATGTAGGCGACATCCAACCCTTAATCTCGTAAAGAAACTCCGTGTGAGTATGAGGAAAAAGCCCTCATCCTAACCCCACCTTGGTCATATACACATGAAGCTATGTCGAGCTTCCCTAACTGTTGGCATGACAAACATCCCTTATCTCCACCATGTCGTCCAGTAGCCCCTAGGATGCATCACTACCCCTCTTGGGCATCTTGAAGATCTTGAACATCAGTGCATGCACAAAACAATAGTTTTCCTCTTAAGGCATTTAAGTTTTGGTGCCACCAGTACAACGACCATGACTCTCAACTCGACCTGCAACTATTTGTCTCGATTGTTCCATTGACTTGTCTTGTCGTACTGCCACTAGTCCATCGAGTATGTCAATCCTATCTTGGTACCATGGCCAAACACATCATTCATTTAAAGTTTTCATGGCTTAAACTCATGTTTGTTTACCAGCTCCTAGTCGTGCCAAATTGCCTTGGGCCCACTGTACGAGATTTTCAAAAGTCGAGCATAATAGCCCCAAGTTCCAAAACCGAGGCCTCCGGCCTATCTGAGCTATTCGAGCTCCCGTCAAGAAGGTCTCCCAAAACGTTTAAGCACTAGCACACAGTCAGAGGAGGACACTTTTGACAAAATTTTCTTTTCAACTGTCCCTCACACCAACTGGGTGTGAGGACATCTCCGCTTATAACCGACAAGCGGGTTTTCTACTTCATTTTAGGAAGTTCATCATACCAACCGAGTATGATCTACTTACAACCGTTAAGTAGTTTTTTTCACATAATTTCCACATCACCCCGTCTAGGTGTGATGTTTAAAATTCCACTTAGAAGTGGATTTTCATTTCCGAGGTGCTCATTATCCCAATCGAGTATGATGTGAAAATCCCACTCAATTGATAATGCATTGAATTCCTCTTAACCGACTTTTTGCCTCCACGCGAGCGTGTCTTTGTTGGCGTTCCTGGTAATTCATGTTCCTACATGATATGAACATACTTGTTCATTATCCTTTGGCCTAATAGCCTTCATTTATCATGAATGAATAAAATGCCCAAACTTTTAGTTATTTGCATTTACGTCCCTAAATTACTTTTTCTTTAACTTTAGGTTCCTAATGCCAATTTTCCCCTAAATTGAGTCTCGAAACTTCTAAAATTAACTTTGGGACCTCAATTTATCCAAAATCACAAAAGGGGTGCAAGTTTCCCAAATTTCCAATTTGGTTCTCAACTTTTCAAAAATTATAACTTTGCCCCTACTTTACCAAAATGGCAAATTTGACCCCAATAATTCTAAAAATTGACCAATTGGTCCTCTAACATCTTTTCCATGCTTAATTGGCCCTCAATGTTTTTGAAAATTACACTTTAGTCCCTCAAATTTTCAAAATTACCAATTTCCCCCAAAATTTTCCCTCAATTTCCCCTTTCAACGTGGCCGAATTTAATTTCATCAAATTGACCGATCAATCAAGTTTAATTGTTGAAATCGAAGTTGAAATTGAGTTTTTACAGATCCATATGATTCAATTGCACTTTGAATTGTCTGAATTGACACCAGAATGAGCTAAAATGGAGATTCGCCAGAAAACTACAGTTAGAGAGATAAAGCTTCGAAAGCTTACTGTCGAGGGTGCAGCGGTCTGAGCTTTCGATCTGGGTAGATGGCTCTTGTCCTGAGGTTACTCCTAGGATCAAGAATCACATCAATTCATGTTGAATTGATGGAGAATTTGGTCAAAGAAATTTATCCAGTTTTCTCTCTAACACTAATCAAAATTTATAGAGGGGAGCCAAATTGGCTTACCTTTTCACTCTAATTTAGTTGTATGAGGGCTGTGGAAGTGTAGGGGAAGCTTGGTTTGGCTTGAGAAGGGTTTGAATTGGTCGTTTTCACCTCGGTCAAAACTGGGTAGCTTCGGTTCACCGAAGCTGCTTCATTGTTCTATCACGTTGGTGTTTCTCTGGCGACCCTCGGAGCAAATGTAGACAACTGTTGGGTAGCTGACCTGTAAACCTTGTCCCTTAAAGACAAGGAAATCGAGGAAAGAACCGGTCAAATTGAGTGAGATAAACCAAACTGGTTCATGAGTTCGATTATTAGAGAACGGACAATTTGGGAAAGTTATAGCTCTTGAGTGAAGCAAAGGGTTCATAAAATTTTGGAAAAGAACCTTAGAACAAATTCGAAGCAAAGGGTTTGAACCACTATTGAACCTAATGCTAAATTCATTTTTCTAGGTGGCTTAGTAAATTAAAATTGGAGAATTGAGGCCACCATTGGATAGAGAATGAATTTAGATAAATTAAGAAATTTTTAATTTTGAAAAATTCGGTTGAATTAGGCCTGAACTGGCCGATTTAATCTTTGAACCTGGTTTTGATCGGTTTGGTCCAGTTCGGAATAGTGTCGTCTTTTTCCTTCAGATGATAGCACTGTTCACTTGCCAAAAAAGTCTCTAGCTAGGGAGTTTCAGGCAATGAATGACCGCCATTAAGGCACCAATCGGATGGCCAAGAAGTCCCCGAGCTTCTTATATAAAGAGGCCCTCCACACACCTGAAAACACCATTCTCTCTCAACTGCTCCATTTTCTGGTGAAGCTCAAACCCGAGCTCTGACTTGGGCATTTTTCTAAGCCAAATAAGGTGTGGTTAGGATCTTTGGATTTAGGGAGAAGTTAGCTATACTCCTATAGTCTCCTTTTGCTCCGAGGGTCATCGGAGAAGCGCCTACATGATCGAACAATGAAGCAGCTCCGGCGGACCAAAGCTGTCCTGTTTCAGTCGAGCCCTCCCAACACCTCCACAATCCTCCTACAGCTGAATTAGAGTGGAAAGGTAAGCCAATTTGGCTATCTTCTGTATTTTTTACTAGTGCTAGAGAGAGAACCAATAGAATTTCGATAACAAAATTCTCACTCAATTCGATATCAATTGATGCAATTCTTGATCCTAGAATAAACCTCAGGATAAGAGCTTTCTGCCCAGATTGAAAGCTCGGACCGCCGCGCCCCCGACGGTAAGCTTTCGAAGCTGTCTCTCTCTAAGTCTAGTTTTCTGGCGAAGCTCCGTTTGAACTCATTCTAGCATCAAATCGTGCGATTCAAAGTGTAATATAATGGTATGATGTTGTAGGAACTCCAATCTAACTTCAATTTGAACAATTAAACTCATTTGATTGGTCAATTTGATGAAATCAAATTTGGCTAAGTTAAATGTTGAAATTGGGGGAAATTTGGGGATTTCAAAAATTCGAGGGACTAAAGTTTAATTTTGCAAAAATTGAGGGCCTATAGGGCATGATAAAGATGTTGGAGGGCCAATTGGGAAAATTTTGGAATTTTTGGGAGTAAACCTTACCATTTTTTTAAAGTAGGGGCAAAATGGTAATTTTGGAAAAGTTGGGGGCCAAATTGGAAATTTTGGAAATTTGAACCCCTTTTTGTGAATTTGAATAAATTGAGGTCATCAGGTGAATTTTAGAGTTTTGGGACTTAATTTTTGGGAAAACCGACATTAGGGACTTAAAGTTAAAGAAAAATAACGTTAGGGACCTAATTGCAAATAAATGAAAAGTTTAGTTTTCTCATTAATTCAGGATGAATGGAGGCTATTAGGAATACAAAGAACCACGAATGCCAACTAAGACACGTTCGCATGAAGGCAACAAGCTGGCTAAGAGGAAATTCACTGCACTATCTGGTGAGTTATGTTTAATATCATACTTGGTTGGGATGATAAGCACATCTGAAATGAAACCCCACTACTAAGTGGTATTTTAACCATCACACTTGAGAGGAGTGATGTGGAAATCATGTGGAAAAACTACTTACCGGTTGTAAGTAGATCATACCCGGTTGGTATGATAAAACTTCACGGAAGGAAGTGGAAAACCCGCTTATCGGTTATAAGCGGAGATGTTCTCATACTCGGTTGGTGTGATGGACGACTGAAAACTTTATTTTGTCGGAAGTGCTCTCCCATGATTGTGTGCCACTGCTAAAAATTTTTGGGAGACCTTCTTGAAAGGAGGTCGAATGGCAAAGTTAGGTCGGAGGCCTCGGTTTTGGAACTTGGGGGCTAGTATGCCCGATTTTGAAAATCATGAACAGTGGGCCCTATGCCAATTGGCACGAGCAGGAGCTCATAAACAAACATGATTTAAGCCATGAAAACTTAAGTGAATGGATTGTTTGGCCATGGTACCGAGACAGGACTAACATCCTCAATGGACTGGCGGTAGTGCGACATGACAAGTCTTGATGACCTGGTGGAAATAATGGCAGTTAGTCGTACTAGAAGTCTTGAGAAGCTCGACGTAGCTTCATGCGCATGATACCAGGTTGGGGACGGGATGAGGTCTCTGTCTTCATATGAACATGAAGTTTTGTTACGGAATTAAGGGTCAAATGTCATGTACATCCACTCATTCTCAGGGTAGAAGTGGACGTGCTTCTATCTAGGTGGCCAGTAAAGTCGCTTCGACGCCACAAGTGGGTACAATGGATGGGCTGGCTTGCAAATGTGTGTTTCCTTCATGGTGGAGGGCATGTGTTGGTTGATAAACACACTGTTAAATGAGAGATTGTTATGAAAATCGAGATTTGAGAATGAAATGTTTTTAAAAGAAAAATAATGTGTCTAGCACACTCTAATTCAAACTATTCTTTGAAAGTCATACCCTAAAACACCCATTCACTCAGTCATTGAACTCACCCCCTCCCTTATATCCCTTTCAGGTAAACTTGGAAAGCATACCCAAAGACCACCAACTAACACATCTGTAAGGCAGGTATGATAAGTTTCAAATTTTCTACAGTTTTGATTTATGTTATTCCAGGAAAGGTGCAAGTTTAAAGGACGCCTTACTCCTCGCGGTTTATAAAGAAGGGCAACCTTTAGTAAGTCGGGAGAGTGGCGGGTTGATCACGAGGATCCGACCAAACTGGGTTGGGGCGTGACATGACTTCTCCCTGAATCTAATGAAGCCGACCTCATTTTCTTTGGCTTAGAAAAATGCCCAAGTTGTAGTTCTAGTTCGACCTTCACCGAAAAATGGAGCAGTAGGGAGAGAGTGGAGTTTTCAAGTGTGATGAGGTTGAATGAGGAGGGGCTCTTTATATAGGAAGGTCGGGGTCTTCTTGGCCATCCGATTGGTGCCTTTATGGCAGTCATTCATTGCTTGAAACTCCCTAGCCATAGACTTTTTCATCTTAATAGACACTGCTCAATTTTCTAGCAAGTGAACAATATTGTCATCTAAAGAAAGAAGACGACACTATTCCAAACTGAACCGAACCGGGTTCAATGCTTAAACCAGCCAGTTCAAGCCCGATTTGACTGAGTTTTTTGAAATTAAAAATTTGTAAATTCATCTAAATTCATTCTCTATCCAATGGTGGCCTCAATTCTCCAATTTGAATTTTCTAAGCCACCTAGAAAAATGAATTTAGCATCTGGTTCAATAGTGGTTCAAACTGGTTCAATTCGGTTCGGATCTGGCTCACCTGAATCGGTCCGGTTTTCTTTCTCAAATTGTCCTAAAGTCCCTTTCCATGGTTTTTATGACTCTTTGGGTCATTCAGGAGTTGTAAATTTCCCAATTACCCATTCTCTAGTGATCGGGGTTTGTGAACCAATTTAGTTTTCTCACTCAGTTTGACTTGTCCTTTCTTGATTTTTCCTTAATTTAGAGGGTGGGGTTTACAACTCTCCCCTCCTTTGAGGAGTTTTGTCCTAAAAAATTATTCAACATCCTTTGCACTGGAATAAACTTCCCTTGATATTAACTTGTTGTTTATTGCCCTACAACCTTCTTGGTTATTTCCATTTAGTCCCAGTATAACACACTTATATATTTCTTTTCCTTCTCATTAGTCGTTCCATGGAGCTCTCTTAAGTTAAGCATACCTTAATCAAGGGTTTAAGGCTATATCCTTAAATTCACGTCCCTCTTTCCTTAAAGCATAATTCTTTCTTTTGTGGTTCTTTACTCAAAATTTTAGGATTGGTAGTTCTAAGATATCCACTCATTCCTGTGTGTAGTGAGTCTTTTGGTCATTGAAACCCTTAACTCGATGTTCTTTTGAGCGTTACATACATGTTTTCACAGGTTTCTTTGTTATCACCTCTTCGTCCTATTTCGACTATTCCTTCATTCATTGTTTATTACAACTTCGGTCCAAATTTTATGTTTGACCTTGTTATGCTTACTGACTAACTCTTCATTACCTTTAGTCACATTTTCCTCAGGACTGTCAGGCTTACTTGTCCCTTACAGCATGACATTCTTTAGAACATGTGTCTGTCCATTAGATTTCTAGAACACTTCCTTGAGGGTCGTTCTCAGCTTTCCAACCTTTTAGGGATCGTATAACTTTATCCCTCTTTTCATTTGGTAGTATTCCTTGACTATATTTACAGTTATCCTCTCATCCATCTTATCTTTAATGTCATGTCTCACATAACCATATCGATTTCTCTTACCTATTCGTCCTTTCCCAACTTTTTTATTGGATCTTTTCGATTGTAATCATTGGATTTCCTGATGGCTCACCGATACATTGGGATTCTTCCCTTCTTATGTTCTTCCTCATTTCTAGTGACATCATTTACTCAAGGATTTTCTTTATTCTCTAAACCCACTCTTACTTGCTAGTGAACATTTCACGAGTCCTTTGTTTGGTGAGTTCTCCTTTCACGATTTTCATTCTCCACTATGTCCTTCAAGTAGAGATTCCCCCCCTTAGGTGATATATGTTCGAATTTCCTACTACTCCTTGAGGGTTTCCTTCCTTTGCATTATTACACCATTTTGAATTAGGGCTTTTGCCCACCTTTAATCATCCACTGACCATAATTTCCCAGTTCACCCATTACTTTTCTACCCAAGGTATCCTCAATCGTCGAATCTTATTTTGCGTACTTAACACTATGCCCATCCTATCACCCTTCTTTAGAGTGTAGTTTCCACTACTTCCTGGTCCTTCTTAGGGTCTCGTTTATTCTCCTTGACCATCTTGTTGCTACTCGTTGCTTCCTTCTGCTGGGTTCATCGAAAATCCCTATTTGCCTTCTTTGCTCTTCCAAAACCGATAACACTTGGCCGTCCCGATATACCCTCAACCACTTATGGTTATTTATGAGGTTCCTTATGTTGGGTTAAGCCTCTTATGATCTATCTGGCGGTTCCTTAGCTTCAAAGCGTTCCTTTTTAGGGTCTCACTTCCTACTTTTATCCTTCTACCTAGGGACTTCCATCCTGGTTCAACCTCCCTAATGCTCATTGGAGGCTTTTTCCTTTTTTCCTTTCTTACACCCTTCTGAGATCGGTATTGTTGTCTACTCTTTATCCTTCCATGTCCTCTATCTCCTTTTTGTTCCTTATCCTCTCTTCGAGGAACTTCTACTGATAGGTTGGTTCCAATCACTCTGTCTTATGTCCAGTTGTCCACTCCTTGGGCTCTAGTAAGGAAGTGTGAGCCACGACCAGTCTTGATGGTATTGGTTGTTTCCCCTTAACCACTTCCAAATTGGAGGGCTTACTTCTCCAAGGTTTTTCGAATGTTCTTTCCTATATTTCCTTATTATGGGTAGCCCACCCATCTTGTCTTGTCACATCGTCCTTTGATACTATTTTCCTACTTACCCGTTCCTTGGGTTTAACTTTCTCCTTGGGTCCTCCTAGTATACTTCCCTAGGTTCTTTCACCTCAATATGCACATCGTTTCCTCATCCTTTGTCACTTGGTCCATTACTTCTCAGTTAGGTTATGTGCGCCTCCCTAGGGTTTCCTTTCTTGGAAAGGGTTTAGGCACTATTTGCTTCGAGATCTCTTTGTGTGAAACTTACTAACTCCTCCTTATGGCTTGAGTCTGATCACCATTTCGTGTTTGGCCATTTATTTCTTCAAGGATTTCTTTCCTCCTTCTTTTTCCACTATTATGGACTTTCCACCTCCTCCTTCCTTGCTGGGGTTTTAATTTATGACCTACTCGAGGGTTAGTTAATTAACTACCTCATCCCTACTACTCTCTTGGTTTACTTATCTTAGAGCAGCTGTCCTTCGATTTTTACTCATCCTTGATGCCTATCTCATTGTCCTTTTTAGGGTGTAGTCCTTGCTATTTTTCGTTTCTTCCTAGGGCATTTTCTCCCAAAGTTTCTAGTTACACCTTTTTGTTAGCTCAATCTACAACCCTACTTGTCTCCTCTACTTTTCCAAAGTAGATCACACCTTGTTATCTTGAGACATTTCATCGTTAGAGGCTTGTCTTCTATGTATGAGGTGCTTCCTTCTTTGCTCCTAGGTGGCATGTAACACTCCTTAAGGGAAATTTTCCCTTTTATCCATATTATGCTCTCCGAGGTTTTCTTAAGGACCTATCCTTGGTCTTCTTCCCGTGATCCTTCCTTGAGGCAAACAATCATATTATTGAGGGTTAGAAAAAAAAACTTTTTTAGGAACTCATAACCTTATTCATTAAAGTAAGAATACAATTTGGGGTTTTCAAATCTTTTAAGGGAGATTGTTACAATGATGATTTGGGGAGTACTCAGTACTATGCTATGGTCTAGAAAGATTTCTTCCTGTGTGAGATTGGGATCCCTAGCTAGAATTATGGTCCTTGTAATGTTATCACTGCGGGTTTCTGTAGGGATGGAGGTATCCTTATTGGAAGGTATCACTTTGATTCCTTGCGATGTGGAACAGACCTTTGCTATGTGTCCCACCCTCCTACATGTATAACAAATCCTCTGGGTCTTATCTTCTGAAATGTTGGGCATCTTCTTACGTAGTGTCCCCATTGCCCACATCTATAACAGGTCATCTCCTTGCGTGGACCTTTGCGATTCCTCCAATAATTTGAGCTCGAACACTTTGGAGGTTGTCTTGTCGAGTCCACTTTGACTCTGGATTACTCCAAGAGTCCTCATATACTTTTGGCTCATTGCCTCCTTTGGGATGGGGTTCTTCCTACTTTTTAGGGTAGCTAAGGTAGCATAGGTTTGTTTGGCTACTTTTCTTGGGGCCATCTAAAAAATTTTAAAATTATTCCTATTAGTTACTATATTATATAGTCTTGATAATGTATTTGAGAAAACAGGTTATGATACCACTCAAGTTGTCACATCCCGAATTGGTTTGGTCAGATCCCTGTGATCAACCTGACACTCTCCTAGTTTATTAAGAGTTTTCCCCTTCTTTAAACCATGAGAAGTAAGGTGTCCTTTAAAATTGTATCTTTCCTGAAATAACATTATTCAAAACTGTATGAAATTTAAAATTTGACATACTTGTCTTACAGGAGTAATTAACTAGAGGTCCTTGGTTAGGTTTTCCCTTGGTTACCTCAATATGGGTATAAGGGAGGGGGTGAGTTCAATGACTTAGTGAATGGGTGTTTAAAACTTGACTTTTAGAAAAATAGTTTGAATTGAACTGTGTCAAACTCCTTATTTTCTTTAAGAAATTTCATCCTAAAAATCTTGGTTTTCAAAACTATTATTCCTCAATAACCATAGTTGGCATGTTTAACAATCAACACATGCCCTTTGTCATGAAGGGGTCACACAATCGTAGGGCAACACGTCTACTGTACCCACTTGTGGCATTAGAGCAACTTTACCGGCCACCTAGAAAGAACCTCATCCACTTCTACCTTCAGAATGAGTGGATGTACGTGACATCTGACACTCAATCTCGTAAAGAAACTTCGTGTCCATATGAGAAAAAAGACCTCATCCTAACCCCACACCGGTCTCATGCGCATGAAGCTACGTCGAGCTTCCTTGAGTGTTGGCACGACAAACTGCCCTTATCTCCACCATGTCGTCCAGTAGCCCCTAGGACGCATCACTATCCCTCTTAGGCATCTTGAAGGTCATGAACCTCAGTGCATACACAAAATAATAGTTTTCCTCATAAGCCATTTAATCTTCGCCACTGGTCCAATGACCCCGACCCTCAACTTGACCTGCAACTGTTTGTTTCGATTGGTCCGTTGACCTATCTTGTCGCACTACTGCCAGTCCATCGAGTATGTTGGTCCACTCTTGGTACCATGGACAAAAACATCATTCATTTAATGTTTTCATGGCTTAAACTCATGTTTGTTTACGAGTTTCTACTCGTGCCAACTGGCCTTGGTCCCACTGTACAAGATTTTCAAAAGTCAAGAATAATAGACCCCAAGTTCTAAAACCGAGGCCTTCGGCCTATCTGAACTATTCGAGCTCCCATCAATAAGGTCTCCCAAAATGTTTAAGTAGTGGCACACAGTCAGGGGAGAACACTTCTGACAAAATAGTCTTTTCACCTATCCATCACACCAACCGAGTGTGAGGACATCTCCGCTTATAATCGATAAGCGGGTTTTCTACTTGCTTATAAGAAGTTCACCATACCAATTGGGTATGATCTACTTACAATCGGTAAGTAGTTTTTTCCGCATAATTTCTACATCAGTCCGTCTAGGTGTGATATTTAAAATTACACCTAGTAGTGGGTTTCCATTTCCAAGGTTCTCATCATCCTAACCAGGAATGATGTGAAAATCTCACTCACCCGATAATGCAATTGAATTCCTCTTAACTGACTTTTTGCCTCCACACTAGCTTGTCCTTGCTGGCATTCCTGGTACTTCATGTTCCTACACGATATGAACATTCTTGTTAATTATCCTTTGACCTATTAGCCTTCATTCATCATGAATAAATAAAATGCCCAAACTTTTAGTTATTTGCATTTATGTCCCTAAAATTCTTTTTCTTTAACTTTAGGTCCCTAATGCCAATTTTAACCCAAATTGAGTTCCAAAACTTTTAAAATTTACTTTGGGAACTCAATTTAACCAAAATCACAAAAAAGGGGTGCAAGTTTCCCAAATTTCCAATTTGGTACCCAACTTTTAAAAAATTACCATTTTGCCCCTACTTTGCAGAAATGGCAAATTTGACCCAAATAATTCCAAACATCGACCAATTGGTCCTCTAACATCTTTTCCATGATCAATTGGCCCTTAGTTTTGGAAAATTTCACTTTAGTCCCTCGAATTTTCGAAATTCCCAATTTCCCCCAAAAATTTCCCCCAATTTCCCCCTTTCAACCTAGCTGAATTTGATTTTATCAAATTGACCGATCAATCGAGGTTAATGGTTGAAATTGAAGGTGAAATTGTGTTCCTACACATCCATATGATTGAATTGCACTTTGAATCGCATAAATTAACGTCGAAATGAGCTCAAAGGGAGCTTCGCCGGAAAACTAAACTTTACCATTATCCTCTCCTCTATCATGCCTTTGAAGTTATGTCTCACATAATTGCATGGATTCCTCTTACCTATTCATCTTTCCCCAACTCCTTTATTGGGTCTTTTTCGATTCTAATTGATTGGGTTTTCCAATACTATATCGACAAGCTGGGATTCATCCTTTCTTAGGTCCATCCTCGTTCCCATTGACATCCTTTACTCAAGCATTTTACTTTGGCCTTAATCCACTCTTACTTGTTCGTAATCATTTCACAATTCTTTATACTGAGTTGATTCCTTTCGGTCTACATGTCGATTTGCTTGGTTTGTGGAGTTTCCCTTTTTACGGTTTCTTTCTCTACTATTTCCTTCAAGGTAGAGACTTTCACCTTAGGAGTTACATGTTCAACCTTCTTACCATCTTGATATTAATGGTTGTTCCCCCCTTAACCACTTCTTATTTAGGGAGCTTACTTTCCCAAGGTTTCTCAGACGTTCTTTCCTTTATTTTCTTATTATGGGTGGTCTACCAATTCTTACTTGTTATGACATCTATTGATGCTATCTTTCCACCTACTCGTTCCTTGGGTTTAACTTACTCCTTAGGTTCCCCTAGTATGTTTCCCTTGGTTCTTTCACCTCACCATGCACTTCATTTGCAAATTTGTCTCCTCATCCCTCGTCACTTGGTCCCATTACCTATTAGTTAGGATATGTATCCCTCCTCAGGGTTTCCTTCCTTGGTGAGATTCTTTCCCTTTTTCCCGAAATTCCTTCTTAATTCATTTTCAAATGTATATATCCTTGAATGACATCCCTTGATGCCATCCCCTTCTGTTTACTTTACTCTTGAAATCATGCGGGTACATCCTTTGTACCCCATACTCATTCCAACTTGTACCCCTGTACACGTCTATTTCCTTTAAGTTGAGATCAAATCCTCTTTGTTTCCAGATCTCTTAATCATCCTACAAGAGGCTTACTTAATCTTCTCTTGGCTTTGAGTTTGGTTGTCAATCCATTCTTGGCTATTGATCTCTTTAAGGATTTCCTCCATCCTTCTTTTCCAAATATTCGGCCTTTCCACCTCTCCCTTCTTTACTAGAGATTAAATTTATGACATTCACGAGGGTTAGTTCGTTAACTGAATCGTCCCTACTATTCTCCTTGTCTAATTATCTTGAGACAATTGTCTCTCGAGTCTTCTTATCCTTAATGCCCATCCCATTGCCCTTTTTAGGGTGTAGTCCTTACTACGTTCCAGTCCTCCTTAGGGCGTTGTTTATTCTCCTTAACTATGTTGTTGTTACAATTTGTACGCTATGTTGGTCCGAAACTTGACTTCTCTTCTTTTTCCAAAGCAAGTCTTACTTATCATCCCAAAACATCCCATTTGTCGTCTAATGATCGACTTGTCTTCTCTTGTAGAGGTGCTTCCTTCCTTGCTTCCAGATGGTTGGACATTTCTTCTTAAGGAAAAATTCTCTTCATCTACCCTTTGTTTTATTTGCGGTTGATCGAGGTCCTACCTTCAATCCTTTTCCTCACTCATCTAGTTGAGGCACACCATTACACCATCATTTAGGGACAAAAAGTTTTAGGAACTCCAAATTTACTTTCGAAATACGAGTACCAACTTGGGGCTTTAGCTTTTCTTAAAGGAGATTGGGTCGGGAAGTACCCGCCACTATGCTAGGATCTTGAAGAGCTTCCTTGAAGTTTCGAGCAGGAGTCATATTTATGGGGTGTAATACTTTCGGATTCATGTAGTTGTAGAGGCGTTGTTCTTGAAAGGTATTGTTCTAAATCCTTGCGATGTGGGGCAATCCTTCACTTCATGCCCTATTTCCCTTACACCTATAAAAGGTTATCTTGATACTTTTCTTTAGTAGTGTTGAGCACCTTTTCGAGTAGTGTTCCTATTGTCCTCACCTTGTAACAGGTCATTTCCTTGCCCAGTAGTTACTACCAGAGTTCTCACTCCTTAGTCTCCTTGTCGGTTTTCTTGTCGAGCCTTCTCTACCGACTAGTTTTCCCCTAAGAGTTCTTCTAGACTCTTTAGTCTTTTGGTTCATTTCCTTATTTGGGATGAGATTCTCCTTGGTCCCCGCGGTTTGTTTGGTTACTTTTCTTGAGGCAATCTTCCTACGGTTGAGGCGTAGGCTTACATCCTTTTTTAGAGACAAGGTTTCATGAACTTGTAATTCTTCATTAATGGAGAAGGAGTACAATATGTTAGGGTCTTAACCATATTACAAAGAGGTGGTTATGAAATAGATAGAGGGCTACGAGTGTTTGATAAGAATCCTCCATGGTAAGGTTATAAGCCCTAGCTGGTGTTCTTGGTCTCAGGCTTAGCTCCCTTTGTACTCGGGGGTGTAACCTCAACAGGTCCAAGCATCATCCTCTTAGATACTTTGTCATTTGGTCCTTGGGGATTTCTACCATGCCCCAAGCATTTGGGAAGCTTCTAGAGTTGTCTTCCTACGAGGATAGGGTGTTGAGCAGAGTCATTCCTAGTTTTCTTGGTTCCTCTACTAGGAGCCATCTGAAAATTTTAAGATAAATCCTATTAGTTACTATATTTTCTAGTTTTGATTATGTATTCAAGGAAATATGCTCTGATACCACTCTAGTTGTCACGCCCCGACCTAGTTTGGTCAGATACCCGTGATCAACCCGCCACTCTCCCAGTTTATTAAAGGGTTTCCTTTATTATAAATCGTAGAGAGTAAGGTGTCCATTAAACCTGCACCTTTTTCCTGTAATAACATAATCAAAACTTTATAACATTTTAAATTTATCATATCTGTCTCACAGGCTTCCTAGTTGATGGTCTTTAAGGGTAGGCTTTCCAAGATTTCCTGAAAGGGATATAAGGGAGGGGGTGAGTACGACTACTCAGTGAATGGGTTTTCAAAAGTTTGGACTTTTAAGAAAACATTTATTATTGAAGTGTGTCAGACTCCTTTCTTACAAAAAATCCATTTATTCAAAATCTCGGATTTTATCACCATTTCCTTATCTAATCACGATGTGTCATCACCGAACACACATCCTTCATCATGGAGGTTAAACACACATTCGCAGGTCAGTACGTCCATTGAACCCACTTGTGGCTTCGGAGTGACTTTACTGGCCATTTAGATAGAAGTGCGTCCACTTCTACCCTAAGAATGAGTGGATGTTCGCGACATCTGACCCTCATTTCCGGAATAAATTTTTCATGCCCGTTATGAGGACAAAGACCTCATCCTGTCCCCACCCCGATCTCATGCACTTAGTGCTACTCCAAATTTTGCATGGTCACCTGGTACGACGAACTACCCTTATACTCACTAGGTCGTCCAGTACCCTTAGGACGCATCTCTACCCCTCTTAGGTGTCTTAATGGTCCCTACTCATAGTGCATGCACAAACAAAGTTTTCTTATCAATCCATGTAATATGTGGTGCCACTAGTCCAACGGCCTGACTTTTAACTCAACCTGCAGTTGTTTGTCTTGACTAGTTTGTCGACCTGTCATGTCGCACTGCTATTAGTTGACTGAGTTTGTCGATCCTATCTTGGTACCATGGCCAAATAATTTATTTATTTAAAGTTTTATGACATATAATTCATGTTTATTTACGAGCTCCTACTCGTGACAACTGGCCTTGGGCCCACTATACAAGATTTTCAAAATCGAGCATATTAGCACCCAAGTTCCAAAACCGAGACCCCCGGCCTATTAGAGCTATTCGAGCTCCTGTCAAGAAGGTCTCCAAATAGTTTAAGCATTAGCATACAGCTAGGGGAGAGCACTTCTGACAAAATTATATTTTCAACTGTCCATTATACTGACCGGGTACAAGGACGTCTCCGCTCATAACCAATGAACAGGTTTTCAACTTCCCTCGAGGAAGTTTCATCATACCAACCAGGTATGATCTACTTACAACCAGTAAGTAGTTTTTCCGCATGTTTTTCACATCACTACTCCAAGTTGTGATGTTTAAAATGCCACATAGTAGTGGGTTTTCATTCCAATATATTTATCATTCCCAATCGGGTATGATATAAAATCCCACTCACAACCCGTAAGTGGTTTTTAATTTTAAGTTGTGCTCATCATCCCAACCGGGTATAATGTTAGTAAACCCACTCACCCGTTAATGTCGTGAATTCTGCTAGATTGGTTCTTTGTATTCACACAAGCTTGTCCTTGCTGGTGTTCCCGGTACTTCGTGTTCCTACATGATGAGAACATCTCGGTTCATTATCCTCTGGCCTAATAGCCATCATTCATTCCAAATGAATGAGAAAGTCAAACTTTCATTTATTTATAATTAGGTCCCTAAAGTTATTTCTCTTTAACTTTAAGTCCCTAGTGTCTGTTTTCCCTCAAATTGAGTCTCGAAACTTTTAGAATTTATCAGAGGACCTCAATTTATTCCATTTCACAAAAAGGGGATTAATTTCCTGAATTTTCAATTTGGTCCCCCAACTTTTCCAAAATTACCATTTTGCCCTTCCTTTACAAAAATGGTAAGTTTCACCCCAAAAATTGTAAAATTACTCAATTGGATCTCTAACATTTCTATCATGCCCAATTGACCCTTAATTTTAGGAAATTGCATTTCAGTCTCGTGAATTTTCGAAAATCCCCAATTTTCCCCCAATTCCAACTCTTTAACACAGCCGGATTTGATTTCATTAATTTGACCGATCAAACACCTCTAATTGTTGAAATTGAGTTTCTCCATGTTCATACGATTCCATAGAACTTTGAATCGCGAGTTTTAATGCTGGAACGAGCTCAAATGGAGCTTCGCCGGAAAATAGACTGGAGAGAGAGAAAGCTTCGGTTACTCACCAGTGAGGGCACGGCGGTCCGAGCTTTCTATCTGGGCAGATAGCTCTCACCCTAAAGTTCATCCTAAAATCAAGAATCACATCAATTGATGCCGAATTGGATTAGAATTCCATCATTGAAATTTGGCCGACTCTCTCTCTAACACCGATCGGAAATTGTAAAGGGGAGCCGAATTGGCTTATCTTTCGGTCCTAATTTGGTCGTTGAAGGGTTGAGGAAGTGTTGGGAGGGCTTGGTTTGGCTTGAGGAGGGCTCAAAATGGCTGATTTCAACTTGGCCGAAACAGGGCAGCTTCGGTCTGTCAGAGCTGCTTCACTCTTTCATCACTCCGACGTTTCTCCGATGACCCTCGGAGCAAACAGAGACTACAGTCGTGTAGCTGATTTCTCCCCGATTCTAAAGAACCGGACCTCACCTTGTTTGTCTCAGAAAAGACCCCATATCAGATCTCTGGTTCGAGCTTCATTGGAAAATGGGGCAATTGAGAGAGAATGGAGTTTTTAGGTATGGAGAGGATGAATGGGGAGGGGCTCTTTATATAGGGAGTTTGGGGACCCATTGGCCGTCCATTTGACACCGTTATGACAGGCATTGAAGACCTAGAACGTACCGAACGAAAGTGTTTCTTTTTCGTCGGTGCTGCTTTGATTCTTTGGTGAGTGAACAGTGTTGTCATCCTGAGGAAGAAGATGACACTATTATGAACTGAATCGGACTGGTCCAAACCGGGTTCATAGCTTAAACTAGCCGGTTCACCCCTCATTCGACCGAGTTTTTCAAATCTAAAAATTTCTAAATTTATCTAAATTCATTTTCTATCCAATGGTGGCCTCAAATCTCCAATTTTAATTATTTAAGCAACCTAGAAAAATAAATTTATGATTCGGTTCAATAGCAGTTCGAACCAGTCAGAATCCGATTCACCTGTACCAATTTTGTTTTCATCCACAGTTCCTTCACAAGTCCATTTCCATGTCTTTTTTGACCCCTTGGGTCACTTAGGGTCCATAAAATTCCCTATTTGCCATCTCTTTATCGATTCTGGTTCATAAACCGGCTCGGTTCTTAAACTGGTTTAATCCGGTTCAGGTCCGGTTCCCCTGAACCAGTCTAGTTTTTCTCTCCCACTTTGTTCTAAGGCTCCATCCCAAGGTTTATAAATTTCTTTGGGGCACAAGGGAGTTGAATTTCTCTTATTTGCCCATTCTCTATCAATTCTGGTTCATGAACCGACTCGGTTCATAAGCCAATTCTATCCCGTTGGATCTGGTTCATCTAAATCAGTCTGATTTTTCTCTTCCAATTCATACTCAGGTTCTTTTCCATGGTATTATGAACCCTTTGGATCGCCCAGGAGTTCTAAATTCCCTAATTGTCCATTCACAAATGATCGGGTTTGTGAACCGGTTTGGTTTTCTCACTAGGTTTGGCCAGTTCTTTTCCCGGTTGTCCTTAGCGGGCGGGGTTTACATGAAGTCACCACCATGTAAGAAAAGAATTTATAAATTTTTTATTTTTAGAAAATCGATCAAATCATTCATGAACTGACCAATTTTTTATTTCGGGTCACCGACCTAATCCAGTTGAATCGATTAAATAGTCTAGCTAGGTCAACAGACCACCTGGCAGGTTAGCGCCCCATCAATGCCTACGACGCATGGTGAAGCATGCGTCGTTAGCCACTAGGTATGCATCTGGAAGTACTAACCAATTAGAGTGTGACACGTGTACTTAGTTAGTAGTCAACCAAAGAAAATCCATGTCAACGGTACTGACCAATGAGAGGGTGACACGTGGAACGTGTGCCAAGTCTGCCAGCTAAGATGACCTAGAAGGACCTACCAATTAATGACAGACACATGGCAAAAACATGTTAGATGGCCATAGCCAACTAGAAGAAGACACATGGCAATGGAAAAGTGCGTAAGCTGGGAAAGCTGACAAATTTAAAGCAGCCAATCATAAGACGCTATGTGACAATGTCGATAATGGTCATTTAACGATCAGATTTGGTCAATTGCCACGATGGATAGAGCGACAATGGGAGGTCAGCACATGTCCCGTCAATAGCTTAAAGGGTGACTCAGACACTAAGTGAGATGTTATGTCAAAAACTCTAGCCAATTATTATGCACCACATGGCAGCCCACATGTGCAAAGCTCACACACACGCCCACAATGTCATCTTCAACCTTTGAACATACGAGCAAAGAGAAGGCTGACAGACTGCCATAACTCCAACATGCCATAAATCTCTCTAGCAAGGCCTTAAATTGTGGAGTTAATGGCTGACTGATGGTGGAACAAATAGAACCTTTAGTTTTCGAGCTTCATATATAAAGAGCTCCCATTCATTCATCCTTTCCACACCTCTAATACTCAGAGAACTACACTACTACATTTGATAATTATACGAGACCTTGAGATGTCTAGTCTTGGATAGTGATGGTTCTAGGGGCCGATGGTCAGCAATGATGGAATAAGCAAAGCTAGCACTGGTCTAGTATCTCTCAGTGCTCTAAGAGTCCCATGGAAAATAGACCTAGTGAAGGGGAAACATCTTGTCCCTCTAATAGCAGAAAATTCATCAGGAATGTTAGGGGGTTGGGCAATGGTGCTCATGCAGACAAATAGTTGAGGTTATAGGCTCGCACCAATGTGGTAGATGTTGTAGTCTCTTACAAATGTGGTCGGTAAAGGCACTCCGGACCACAAATAGTGTAATCCCTACCATGATGGTGAAAGGTGTTTGTGATGTGTAACAATCTTTTAAATTGTGTGTAATTAAAAGTATTTTTATACCTGCTCACTGAGTTTTTGTACTCAACCCCCTTTCCCTAAACCCCCTTCAGAAACTTTGGAAATTCTAAGAGAAGAAAATCCCAACCAACTCCTCAACCAAAGTACAAAGGAGACCTCATACATTTTATTTACATTAGTTTTGTTAATTATATTTTAGAAAAGCTAATATGATTATATTTGAACCTTTATCCTATCTGGTCTATCATGGTTGTTATTACCATTTTAGCATAAAGAGGGGTGGCAAGTTGTTCACATGTGCTGACCAACAAATTGGGTCGGGACGTGACAATTTTAGTGGTATCAAAACCTAATTTTCCAAAACAAATTTTTAAAACTTTAAAATTAGGAATCAAATTCCAAAATTTCCATAAGCTAAATTGCTAATAAAATCCTCCTAAACTATATAGCTATGGCCCCTAAGAGGGGAACCAAACGTTCTTGTGCTGCCACCACTAGAAACACCATTGAGCCGTTGAGAAACCCAATTCCCGAGGGAGTAATGAATATGGGAGAACTAGAGCCAAGATGGGCTTAAACCAGAGTAACCCAAATAGAAATGAACTATGAATACCAAAGATTATACCGGGAATTTGTCAAAGTATTTGGGGAACCCAACTTCACACCAAAGGAGGTTCATTATTCTGCTGGGGTTTCACAATTGAAAATCGAAGAGGTACAATCCCAAACTACACCTATTATGACCTCCTCCCTCTTTGATATCCAGAAGTATTTGAACACACTTCGACAATTGGGGTGTTAACCCTTCAAAGGTGAGAAGGATGCAGGAGCTACCATGGACTGGTTCATGGGCAACAAAAAGTTAATGGTCCTTATACGAATTCCACCTGAAGTAATGGTTACCATGGCAGAATGTTTCATGGAATGGATCACAAAAAGATAGTGGGAGAATGTACAAAACCTCAAAACCATTACACCAACATGGGAAGAATTTGAATGGAGATTTTTAGAGCAATACTTGGCCCCCCATTTAAATAATGAAAAGAAAAAGGAATTCTTTCAACTTTGACAACTCTCCAGTACTATCTCGGAGTATGAGACTCATTTCAACAAGTTAAGGCCCTTCGCTCTTGACCAAGTTGATCCTAGTGATATTTGCTAGAGATTTGTGGATGGTCTCAACTTGGATATTGGAGATCGAATGGGAGTATTTGGAAAACCCACTGATCTAGCTTCCATCATCAGTATGACACATGAGTTTGAACGGCTAGTATAGGCAAGATGCCAAAGGATAGAGTACGCTGGCAAGAAGGAAGATAGGAGTACCAATTCTCACGAAACTTAGAATTTCCCCAAGTTTTATAATACTCCTCAATGGGGAATGAAGCCAATATCTAGTGAGAGGGTAGGGCCTTCTAGACTAAGTAAGGAATGGAGTAACGGCATACTACAAAGAATGAGTCCCTACTATTCCAAATGTAGGAGGAATCATGAAGGAGCCAATAAGGAAATAACATGCTTTGGGTGTGGACAAATCGGACATAATGAAAATAACTGTCCGACACCTAGGAGAAACACTATAATGCCTCCAAGGAATAATACTCCACCATCTACAAAAGCACAACACATGAATACTGAAAGTCGGGGAATGACCTCAACACAAAGGATCCCCGTAAGTGTATACAACCTCACAGGAAGTTCAAAGGTACCCTAGTATAGCTGTGGGTACTTCCAAAGCCCTCCCCTAAAAAGATTTTGTTTCCTTATAATGTGACGAATACCCCCAATGAAATATAACCTTTTCCTTATCAATAAATAATTTACCAATTCATATTATCATAAACCTTTATCTTTTCAATAAAGGTATGTTCAACTATTTGGAAGGAAAACATTTGTCCTCATTGATTCTAGAGTCGAATGATCCTTTATCAAGGAATCACTGGTCGTAACTCTTCCCAAAGAGCTAACTTC
Organism: Trapa bicornis; assembly: GCA_030064425.1. Taxonomy (NCBI): domain Eukaryota; kingdom Viridiplantae; phylum Streptophyta; class Magnoliopsida; order Myrtales; family Lythraceae; genus Trapa; species Trapa bicornis. The sequence continues at coordinate 9,212,131 of CM057740.1, forward strand.
ACTCAATCCAACGATCAATATACTTACACCATTAGGAGAAGAAATGATTATGGACAAAGTTTTAAAAAACTATGAATCAATGATAATGGAGAGACTTGGAGGCTAACTTAATACCATTACCAATAAGAGAAGTTGAAATGATTTTAGGGATGGATTGGTTATCTTATTATCATGCAAGAGTGGATTGTCATAACAAGTTGGTAACATTCCACTCCTTGAAGACCAAGGGGTAATATTTCATGGAAATAGGAAAAAGGAAGGAATACATTTAGTGTCTTTCCTCAAGGCTCAAAATATGTTACAAAAAGGATGTGGAACATTCTCCTTGAAGACCAAGGGTAATATTTCATGGAAATAGGAAAAAGGAAGGAATATATTTAGTGTCTTTCCTCAAGGCCCAAATATGTTGCAAAAAGGATGTGAAACATTCTTAGCCATGATAACAAATGATATACATAAGAAGAAAGGACAAGAGGAGATTCCAATAGTGAAATAATATCTTGAAGTATTCCCAAAAGAATTACCATGATTACCCCAAGACTACTAACTAGAATTTTGCATAGAGGTAATACCCGAAACCCATCCCATCTCTCAAGCACCTTATCGTATTGCCCCAACAGAACTAAAAGAGTTGAAGGAACATTTGGATGAATTAGTGGAGAGAGACTCCAGTGTTGTTCATAAAGAAAAAGGATGGGAGTATGAGATTATGTATAGACTATTGGAAGTTGAATTAAGTGTCCATAAAAAACAAGTATCCCTACCAAGGATCGATGGCATGTTTGATCAACAAAAAGTAGACACCTACTTTCCAAAATAGACCTACTATCATCAACTCAAGATTAAGGAGGAAAATATTCAAATAATGGCATTTGTGAAACCCATCCTCATAGACCAAGGAAACCGAGAAAAGAACCGGAAAATTTCATGAGAAAACCGAGCCATTGAATGAATAAAAAATGGTAAAGAAGGGTTAAAATGGGAAATTGGAAAATCCCAAGTAACCAAGAATTCATAAAAATCATGGATAAGAACCATGAAGAAAGTTGGATGGGAAAATCGGATCGGTTCAAGGTGAACCGGACCTGAATCAGATTGAATCGGGTTGATCCGTAGTGAATTGGTTCAATAATTCATGTTTCTAGATGGTTTTAAAATATCAATTTGGATAATTGAAGCCACCACTAGATAAAAAAAAATTATATTAATTTAGAAAAATAGTCGAATCAGGCATGAATCGGCCGATTTTTGTCACTGAACTCGGTCGGACTGGACCGGTCAATGAATAGGACCATCGTCTTCCTTAGGATGACAACACTATTCATCAATGGTAGAAAAACTTTTCTTTACCAACGAGGGAATATTCCCTCCAGTTTGGGCATTTTCTGAAGAGGATAAGCTCGACAAGTATGGAAACTAAACTAGTAGAGCAGAGGGTCCCTAAACTCCTTATATAAAAAGCTCCCCTCCATTGATCCTCCACACACCTCAAATCTCATCCTTCTCCGAAGTGCTTAGTTTTTTGGCGAAACTCAAACCAGAGCTCTAACTTGGGAACTTTTCTCAGCCTTTGAAGACAAAATTGGGTATAAAAACTCTGGAGGAAGTTAGCTACCTAAGACAACCTCCCCTTGACTCGAGGATCGCTGGAGAATTATCGACGAACCCTTCCTGATAAGGATACCTAAACCATGTAGGGACACTTGGGACCAGAGAGTCATACTTAGACTTGGAAAACCGATTGGGGACGGACACATCACAGTCATCGGGTGAGTGAGCTTACTAATGTCATACCTAGTTGGGGTAATAAGCACATTTTAAACTAAAAATCCATAATGAATGAGACATTTTAAATGCCATACCTGGTTGGGGTGATGAGAACACTTTTATTAAATTAAAAACCTACTTACCGGTTGTGTGTGGGATTATTTAAGGTCATACTAGGATGGTATGATGAACTCCTTTACTAAAAGGAAAGACCACCAATTGTGAGAATTTCTCTCATCATACCCGGTTGGTATGATGAGTGCATTTTGAGCTTAAAAACCCTTTTTCAAAAATGAACTCCCCTAACTGTGTGCCAATGCTTAAAACATTTGGGTGACTTTTCGGACGAGAGTTGAGATAGCTCCAACAAGCTGGAGGCCTCGCTTTTGAACTTATAGGGCTGAAGGCCCAATTTTGAAAAACTTGTAAAGTGGGCACAAGGCCAGTGGGTACGGCTTGGAGCCCGTAGACAAACATGAGTAAAGGAGCCATGAAAAGTTTCATTAAAACTAGAAATTTTGTGTGACTTGCCATGGTATGAAGTCAGGACTGATTAGGCTCGATGGGCTAGTGGCAATGCTCCATGACTAGGTCGATGGACCAGTCAGACAAACAACTACATATCAAGTTAAGTGTCGGGGTCATTGGACTGACGGTACCAAAGATAAAGGCTAATATGCTAATACTGTTGTTTGTGCATGCACTCTAATTCAGGACCATTGAGACGCCCATGAGGGGTAGTGATGGATTCCAAGGACTGTTGGACGACCTAGTGGTGATAAGGGCAGGTTGTTGTGCCAATTAGTCATGAAACTGGTCAGAGCTTCTTGCGTATGAGACTAAGGTGAGTGGGCAGGATGAGGTCTCCATCCTTATACAAACATGAAGTGATTTCGAGTCTGAGGGTGGCTGAAAATGGATTGGAAACCAAACTCAAACCATGGGAAGGATTAGGTAAGCCTCTTAGAAGGAGGTCAAGAAATCTCGAAACAAAAAGGGATCGAAACTCATCCCTAATGAAGAAAAATTGTAGTGATTACAAATAGAAATAAAGACAAGGTTCAAAAAATGTGCCAACAAGATTCCCAAAGTAGCAGGAGAGGATGGCATCAAAGGATGTCATAAAGTCAATTTAAGGTCAGACACCCTCAAAGATGAATGCAAAGGGAAATTCGAGGAAATAGAGGAAGAAGCCTACCAAGGAAGAGAGTCCAGAGAGGCATGCATATCCCAACGAAGAAGTAATGGACCCAACTGAAGGGGAATAAAAGGTAAACTTGCAAATGGAAGGCAGATTGGGATAAAGGATCAATTACAAGGGATGTATACCCAAAGCCCAAGATGTAAAGTTAAACCTAAGGAATGGGTAGTAGGAAGATAACCTCAAATGATGTCGTAAAAGGTGAGAATGGGTGGAATACCCATAATAAGGAAATAAAGAAAAGGATATCCGAGAAACCTTGGAGAAGTAAGTCCTTCAATTAATATGATTAAGGAGAATAACCATGGACATCAAGACTGGTTGTGGTTCACTCCCACTTAATAGAGATTGAGATTTGATGTCTGAGCATAATGTAGAAAACATGAAATAAGACATTATAATTGGAGATTCCTCGAATAAGAAATAAAGGAAGAAATAGGAATTAAAGTCGGAGAAGGACTTAAGACGAGCGAATGCACCAATACTAAAGGGTGTAAGGAGATGAAGGAAGGAAACCTAATAGTATGAAGGTTGAACATGTAGCTCCTAAGGCAGAAGTCTCTACTTTGAAGGACATAGAAGAGAATGAGACTATCAAAAGGGAACTCCTCCAAATAAAGGAATCGACATGTAGACCAAAATGGATCAACTCGGAATAAGGAATCGTGAAATGTTCACAAGTGAGTGAGCAATGAATGGAGAAAAGAAATCCTTAAGTAAGGAGATCATTGGACATGAGGAAGGACCAAAATAAGATAAAAGGAGGATAATACCCAAAACCCACGAGGTCGAGGATGAAAAACCTAAAAGGATGCTGAGCTAAAGTGGTTCAATTACCAAGGAAATAAATGGAAATGGGGACGATCAAACATTTATGGAACACCCAATCCATTAACTTGGATAAGAACCCTTAAGAGGAAGAGTCTTACCCTAAGCAGAGTAAGAAGTGGACCTAATGATGTACCTTTGGACTAGTGGATAAGACATGCCAAATTGTGATAAACTCCATGGAGTGAGTGGATAATGGAAAGGGAGAGAAATTTCTTAAGCACTTAGTTTAAAGGGCTAAGTAAATGAACAATCGAAGTGGTAGCATGTCAAAGCAAGCCCCAAGTTGACATCAGGGCAAATTTTTTCCAATGTATAATGATATGTAATTAAGTTTTGGGGACAAAACAACTAAAAGGAGGGGAGAGTTATGAAACCTATCCTCTTGGACCAAGGAAACCAGGAAAAAATAACCGGCAAATTTCATGAGAAAACTGAGCAATTTAATGAACCAAAAATTGTAAAGAAGGGTTAAAATGGGAAATTGGAAAATTCCAAGTAACCAAGAAGTCATAAAATTCATGGGATAAACCATGAAGTAAATTAGACGGTAAAATTGGACCGGTTCAGGGTGAACCAGACCTAAACTGCATTAAACTAGGTTGAACCGTAGTGAACCTATTCAATAATTCATTTTTCTAGGTGGCTTAAAAATGTCAATTTGGAGAATTGAGGTCACCACTAGATAAAAAATGAATTTAGATTAATTCAAAATTTTTTAATTTTTAGAAAATCGGTTAAATCGGTCCTGAACCAGTTGATTTTCATCACCGAAAGCAATCAAATCGGATCGATCAATGGTTCGACCGATCAATGAATAGTGTCATCATCTTCCTTAGGATGACAACACTTGTCACGCCTCGACCCAGTTTGGTCGAGGCTCTGTGATCAACCCGCCACTCTCCTGGACCTCGAAGAAGGACTCTTCAGGAGATCAAATAGAGTCAAGCGTAGTTCCTGTCATGTTTTCCCTGGACAACATTAAACAAAACTGAAATTTTAAATCTTTATACTTGGTGCAGGTTCTAGGAGGAAGAGGTTGGCATAGTCACGTTTCTTCTAGAAAAATGTTTAGAGGGAGGGGGTGAGTTCGAAAACTCAGTGAGTGGGAGAGATCCTTTAGAAAATGTTCATTTAATCATTTTCAAGTTGTTTGACATTTCACAAGCCATAAATTCTTAGGTTTTTGCACATGATCAACTGCACTCCTGTCATAAGAGGGATCACATGTTCGTAGAACAGTCCCCGACCGTTCCACTTATGGATTGGAGTGCCTTTACCGTCCATCCTAATAGAGGTTAACTACCTCTACCTTGAGTTTGAGTGGACATGAATAGTCCGACCATCAAACCCTGATCACTTCATGATGTTCACTTTGTGGGACGATAACTCGTTTCCCTTACTGCCTCAGTCTCCGTGTGTAGGAAGCTCTCTCAGATTCTCGACCTATTGGATGCCATACCGCCCTTATGCAAACTGGGTCATCTCACAATCCTTGGGATCCATCACTACCTCATGCAAGGTGTCTTGATGGCCCAAATCTCACAGTTTATGCACAATCAAGAGTCTTTTAAGTTATAGTCATTATCTTTGGACCTCCAGCACAACGATCTATTGGCTTGGCTTCGGCCCACGCGTACTGGCCCAACAGGTTCGACGACTTAGCTTCGGCTTAGCGACAGTTTAGCCAATATCTCAAACTTGGCTCGGCAGGTATCACACACAATTTCCCATTAATTGGAGCTTTTAGCATTACTCATCACATGCTAGTTCTGGATGGGTCCATACTCGTGTCCATCGGCCTTGGGCCCACTTTTATACCGAGCCTAAGCCACAAAATTAGCTTCCAAATGTTTTAAGTAGATTCAACAAGTCATTGGAGGCTAATTCCAAGTAAATCATTTTTCCAAAATGAACCATCATTCCAACTAGAATGGACGTTATAGAATTCCCACACACCCGGTAAATTTCAACGGGGTTATGCTAGTGGAGTCTCGCTTCACGGCATGCTTTCGGGAATCGGCGCTCAAACAGTCTGCTCCTACACGACATGAATATCCATATTATGATTCTTTGACTAAGAGGCCACCTCTTTTAGGGCATTTGCACATAGGCCCTCACATTATGGCTTAATTGCAATTAGGTCCCTAAACTTTTTTATTTTACCTTTAGGTCCTTATTTGCCCCTTAGTTTCAATTAGGCCCCTAGGATTTCCAATTATCCTTTTTGGGTCCTTACTTTTATCAAAATCACTCATTGGCCACTAAAATTTCCAAAATTTCCATTTATTCCCTAATTTTCCCAAAATTGCAATTTGACCCAAAACTTTCTCAAAATTGCAAATTTATCCTCCATTTTTTTTCCAAATTGTCCAATTTGCCTACAATTGGGAGTAATTTCGTGAAAATTCTCTCAATTTCATCAATTTTCCATTCGACCCTCAATTTTAAAAAAATCCCCAATTTGCCCAAATTTCTTAAAAATTGCACTTTGGCCCCATTCATGATTGATCATCAAAACGTTTTTAATTACCCCCATTCGTGATTTGGATCACCGTCCTTACATTTTTCTTGTCATTTTAAGCCCTGAACCACTTCATTTGGCTAAAAAACGAGCTCAAATGGAGCTTCGCCAGAAAATACAGTCTAAAGAGAGAAAGCTTCGATATGTTACCGGTGGGGGTCTAGTGACCGGAGCTTTGGTTGTCACTATGTTACTTTCTTCGTGGGGATCTTCCCTAGATTAAACCATGCCTCAATTGATGACCTGAGCAGTGTGAATTTCTTAGTTAAAGATTCTTTAGAATTTGGCCATGAATAGTATTTTCCAACGAAGGACGGCGGAGGGAACTTACCTTATTAGCTCGGGGGAAGGTCGGGGAACCTCTAGGTGGAGTTTGGAGGACAGGTGTGGCTGTCATTGGCCAGGGGAAAGCTCAATTTGGGTAACAGAAGGTCAGGCTATTTTCTGGTTGAGGAGCGGCAGTACTATTTGACCTCCCTCACTCCTCCTCGGTGGCTCTCAAGCCGAAAGGAGGGTATGGCTATGTAGAGGACTTCCTCCTAGTTCCGAAGATATCGAATGTGGCTTTGTGGTTGAGAAAAGTCCCATTGTCAGAGCTCTAGTTTGCTACTTGCTAGAATCTTGCACACTTCTTCTTCTTTGCTCAATGGTGGGATGCTGAGAATGAATGGAGGAGTGCTCTTTATGTAGGGAGCTCGACAACTGTTTAGGCTACCGGTCGGCGTGAAACTCGACCCTTGACCCACTTGCCAGTAACCTGACGGGAGGGATTTTTTAGTCACTCGAGACTCCCTCTTTCCCAACCACTCTCTCTTCTCTATTGGTTGACTAGGTTAAAGATGATGATGTGGCGGGTGTGCCACGTGGTGCACTGTGATTGGCCAGTTTTTCTAACGTGGAGGTCTAACACAATCACCACGTTAGCCATTGACCAGTTGACCAAACATATGGCAGCCTCCTCTTGGTTGCTCGTGTCTGCTTGGCAGGCTGATGGGTCGCTCGCTGACCATTCACCAGACACGTGTCAGCCTCCCATTGACTACTCGTGTCTGTGTGGCTGCTGACAGGGCACCATTAACCGTTGACTGGTCTAGTCTATTGATCGGCTGGACCTTGACCAGTTGGACTGTTAACCGATCTGGACCGACCAGGTTTAGTGACCCGAATTCGAAAATCGGCCAGTTCAGACACGATTTGACCGATGTTCAGGAATTTCAAATTTTCTAAATTCATTTTCTATCTAATGGTGGCCTCAATTTCCTAAATTGATATTTTTAATCTACCTAGAAAAATGAAGTATTGAAATAGTTCACTATGGTTCATCCCAGTTCAATCTGGTTCGGGTCTGACATACCTCGAATTGGTTCGGTTCTCTCATTCCATCCACTTCCTAGTTCTTCCTCCCAATTTTTATAAATTTTTGGTCACTTGGAATCTTCCAATTTCCCACATTAGCCTTCTTTACCATTTTTCGTTGACTGGGATCCTCGGGGAGTTTCCATAGGGAGGGTTGGTTGGGCAGTATCAGAGACTGTGTCTCTAGTTCTCTTGGTTCCTTTCTTGGGAGCCATCTGTAAATTTTAAAATTATTCCTATTAGTTACTATGTTCCCTAGTCTTGATAATGTATTCGAGGAAATAGGCTCTAATACAACTCTAGTTGTCACGCCCTGACCCGATTTGGTCGGATCCTTGTGAGCAACCCGCCACTCTTCCCGATTTACGAAGGGTTTTCCCCTCTTTTAAACCCGAGAGGAGTAAGGCATCCTTTAAACTTGTACCTTTCCTAGAATACATAAATCAAAACTGCATAAAATTTTAACTTACATACCTGTCTTGCATGTGTGACTAAAAGAAGGTCTTTGGGTAGGTTTCCCTTGGTTACCTGAAAAGGGATATAAGGGAGGGGGTGAGTTCAACGACTCAGTAAATGGATGTTTAAAGTTTGACTTTAAGGGAAAAATATTTAAATTGGAGTGTGTCGCACTCCTTATTTTAAAATTTCTCATTTTCAAAATATTAGTTTTATCGTCATTACTCACTCCTCAACCATAATTGGTGTGTTTATCGACTAACACACGCCCTTCATCATCAAGGGAACACACATGATTAAAACTATGTGTTTGTATGAGGATAGAGACCATATCTCAGTCTCGTGCACATGAAACTCAAACACAAAAGCTTCGGGAAGTCCCAAACATAGTAGCTTCATGGAGTCCAAACATAGAAACTCCGTGGAGTACAAACACAGAACTCTGTGGAGTACAAACACAAAACTCCATGACTAACTAGTATGATGAGAAACACAAACACAATAGCTTCTCTTTTTCCCTTATCACCACCATGTCATCCAGCAGCCCTAAGGATGTATCACTACCCCTCTTTGGTGTCTTAATGGTCTCGAACCTCAAGTGCATGCACAAACAAAGGTTTCCTCAAAAGCCATTTAATCTTTGGTGCCACTGGTCCAACGACCCCAACCTTCAACTCGACCTACAGCTGTTTGTCTCAATTGGTCCGTCGACCTATCATGTCGCACTACTACTAGTCTATGAGTATGTCGGTTATGTCTCGGTACCATGGCCAAACAATTAATTTACTTAAGTTTTCATGACTTAGAATCATGTTTGTTTACGAGCTCTTGCTTGTGTCAACTGGCCTAGGGCCCATTGTTCGAGAATTTTAAAATCAGGCATATTAGCCCACAAGTTCCAAAACTGAGGTCACTGGTCTAATAGAGCTAATCCAGCTCCCATCAAGAAGGTCTCCCAAAATGTTTAAGACGTGGCACATAGACAAGGGAGAGCACTTCCGACAAAATATACTTTTTGGTTGTCCATCATACCAACCGAGTACGAGGACATCTCCTCTCATAACTGATGAATGGGTTTTCAACTTCCTTCGAGAAAGTTTCATCATACCAATCGGTTATGATATACTTACAACGGTAAGTAGTTTTTCCGCTTAATTTTTACATCACTCATCTTAGGTGTGATGATTAAAATACCACTTAGCAGTGGGTTTTCATTTTTGAGGTGCTTATCATCCCAACCAGGTATGATATAAAAATCTCACTCACAACTGATAAGTGGTTTTTAACGTTAAATTGTGTTCATCATCCCAACCGTGTATGACATTAGTAAGCCCACTCACCCGTTAATGCAGTGAATTACTCTCGACCGATTCTTTGTATTCACGCAAGCTTGTCCTTATTGGTGTTCCCGGTACTTCATGTTCCTACATGATATGAACATCCTCATTCATTATCCTTTAGCCAAATAGCCTTCATTCATTCCAAATGAATGAGAAAACCAAACTTTTCATTTATTTGCAATTAGGTCCCTAAAGTTATTTTTCTTTAACTTTAAGTCCCTAATGTCGATGTTTCCTCAAATTGAGTCCCGAAACTTTTAAAATTCATCTTATGACCTCAATTTATTTAATTTCACAAAAAGGGGTTCAATTACCCAAATTTCCAATTTGGTCCCCCAACTTTTCCAAAATTACCATTTTACCCCTACTTTACAAAAATGGTAAGTTTTGCCCCCAAAAATACCAAAATTGCCCAATTGTTCCTCCAACATCTTTATTATGCCCAATTGGTCCTCAATTTTATGAAATTGCACTTTAGTCCCTCAAATTTTTTAAATTCCCAAATTTCCCCCAATTTCGACCCTCTAACTTTACCGAATTTGATTTCATTAAATTGACCAATCAAATGAGTTTAATTGTTGAAATTAAAGTTAGATTGGAGTTCCTACACCTTCATACGATTCAATTGCACTTTGAATTGCACGATTTGGTGTCAGAATGAGCTCAAATGGAGTTTCGCCGGAAAATTGGACTTAGAGAGAGAAAGCTTCGAAAGCTTACCGTCGGGGGCACGACGGTCCGAGCTTTCGATTTGGACAAATAACTCTCGTCCTGATGTTCCTCCTAGGATCAAGAATTGCATCAATTGATGCTTAATTGAGTGAGAAATTTATCATCAAAATTTTGCTAGTTCTCTCTCTAGCACCGATCGAAAATTGTAGAGGTGCGCCAAATTGGCTTACCTTTCAGCTCTAATTCTGCTGTAAGAGGACTATGGAGGTGTTGGGAGGGCTTGGTTTTTCCTGAGAAGGGCTCGAATTGGCCGATTTTAGCTCGGTCGAAATAGGGCAGCTTCGGTCCGCTGGAGCTGCTTCATTGTTTGATCACATTGACGCTTCTCTGGCGACCCTCAGAGCAAATAGAGACTACAGGCGTGTAGCTGACTTCTACCCAATTCTAAAAAAATCAACCTCACCTTGTTTGGCTCTAAAAAGTGCCCAAGCCAGAGCTCTGGTTCGAGCTTCACCAGAAAATGGAGCAATTGAGAGATAATGGAGTTTTTAGGTGTGGAGTGGATGAATGAGGAGGGGCACTTTATATAGGAAGCTCGGGGACTTCTTGGTCGTTTGACTGGCACCTTAATGGCAGTCATTCATTGCATGAAACTCTTGGGATGGAGACTTTTCAGCTTCATTGGTGCTGCACGATTTTCCGGTGAGTGAACAGTGTTATCATCTGAAGGAAGAAGACGACACTGTTCCGAAAGATACCGGACTGGTACGAATTGGGTACAAAGCTTAAACCAATCGGTTCACCCCCAATTCAACCAAAATTTTCAAATCTAAAAATTTCTAAATTCATTTTTATCCAATGGTGGCCTTAAATCTCAAATTTGAATTTTCTAAGCCACCTAGAAAAATGAATTTAGCAAACGGTTCATTAGTGGTTCAAACCGATTCAATTCGGTTCGGATCCGGTTCACCTAAACCGGTTTGGTTTTCATCTCAAATTCATTCTAAAGTCCTTTTTCTTGAATTTTGTGACTCTTTAGGTCACTCAGAATCCATAAATTTCTTGGTTTGCAGATTTTCTATCGATTCTGGTTCCTGAACTAACTCGGTTCATAAACTGGTTCAATCTAGTTGGATGCAGTTCATCTGAACCGGTCTGGTTTTTCTCTTCCAATTTGTCCTAAGATTCTTTTCCAAGACTTTATGAACCCTTTGGGTCACTCGGGAGTTGTAAATTTCCCAATTGCCTAATCTTTGATGATCAAGTTTGTGAACTGGTTCGGTTTTTCTCACTCGGTTCGACCAGTTCTTTTCCTAGTTTTTCCGTAACTAAAAAGGGTGGGGTTTACAATTCTGCTAGAGGATCTTTACGATGGGGATCCTCTTATTTTGAAGGTTTTTCTCGCATCGATCGAGGATTCGTATTGGCTCCACTTCGTAGACCAATTCTTCCTCGATCTTAGGCGGCAGTTGATCTAGCACATGGTGGGGTCGGGCTCATATTTTCACAGCATCGACATAGAGAAGACGTTGTGGATCCTCTGCATGTCCGGGGGTAACTCCAATCTGTTTGCTACTGGTCAAACCCTTTGGGTCATGGTGTACAGACCTTTGTACATTTGTTTCAACTTTCTTCTCTTTTGAAACTAGAGTATTCCCTTCCACGGTGACACCATGAGGAACACTCGGTTCCTTACCTCGAACTTTAGGTTATTTCTTCGGTAGTCGGCATAACTCTCCTGCCTATCCTAAGCCGCCTTGAGTCGGCTCCTTATTATCCGAATTTTCTCGGTTGCATCCTCTATCAACTTGACCTTCTCGAGTCTTCTTTCCCCTACCTCCTCGCAAAATAGGGGCGTGCGACAAGGTCCTTGTAGAGGCCTCGTAAGGTGCCATCTAGATGTTGGCCTTATAGCTATTGTTATATGCGAACTCCATGAGGCATAAATTGTCATGCCCTAACCCAGTTAGATCGAATTCCCGTGACCAACCCGCCACTCCCTTTGATCCATGAAGGATTTCACCCTTTTATAAACCGCGAGGAGTAAGGCATCCTTCTTTCTTGGAATAGCATTATACAAAATTGAATATCTTAAAACTGACATACTTGTCTTAGAGAGAGGTCTTTAAGTTTGGTTTTCTCTTGGTTACCTGAAAGGGGTAAAAAGGAGGGGGTGAGTTCTACAACTCAATGAGTGGGTGACATTTCTCTTGGGAGTGAGTTTTAAAAATAGCCACACCAAGGTTATCATTTCTTTAAAAGAAGGTTTTTTTCTCAAAGTTCAGTTTTCAAAACCTTTACCCTACCAAGGGTGACATTTTCTTTCAAAAGGGTTACCTTAAAATTTTCCAAAACCTTATTCCAAGGTTTACCATTCCTTTTTCCAAGGATTCTCAAACCTTTACTAGGTTTTCAAAACCTTTTTACCATTTACATATTAGATGTGTTTAGGTCTTTTAGCCCATCCCTTTGCCTCGGGAGGCGTTTAGCAAATAAACACACATCCTTCATCGGGAAGGGTACACACACATTCGCAAGTGCATTCCATCCATTGCACCCACTTGTGGCTTGGAGCGTCTTTACCGGCCACCAAGATAGAAATCCGTCCACTTTTACCTAGATGCCACTCTGTGTCCGTATGAGGATAGAGACCTTATCACGGTCTCGTGCGCATGAAGCCCAAACACAATAGCTTCGAGAATCCCAAATGTAGTAGTTTTGTGGAGTCCAAACATAGTAACTCTGTGGAGTCCAAACACAGTAACTCCATGGAGTCCAAACAGAGTAACTCCATGGAGTCCAAACATAGAAACTCCATGACTAACTAGTACGATGAGAAAACCAAATGCAGTAGTTTCTCCTTCTCTTATTACCACCATGTCATCCAGTAGCCCTTATTACCCATCACTACCCCCTAGGGCATCTTGATGGTCTCGTACCACAAGTGCATGCACAAACAATAGTTTTTATTTTCATAGCCATTCTCTTTGGTGTCGATGGTCCAACAGCCCCAACACTCAACCTGACATGCAGTTGTTTGTCTGACTAGTCCGTCGACCTGACCCCGATGCACTACTGCTAGCCCATCGAGCCTTGTCGGTCCTAACTTGGTACCTGGTGAATCACACAGTTGATTCCACTTTTAAATAAGAGTTTTCATGGCTCTTTGTATTCATATTTATTTATGGGCTTCAGCCCGTGCCCACTGACCTTGGGCACACTACACGTGTTTTCCAAAACTGGGCATTAAGCTCCACGAGTTCAAAAATTGAGGCCACTGGCCTATCTAAGCTATTCTAGCTCCGTCAAGAAAGTCTCCCAAATAACTTAAGCAGTAGCACACAATCAGGGGAGAACACTTCTGACAAAATCATAATTTTTAACTCATCACACCAACCGGGGATGATGATATCTCTACTTACAATCGGTAACCGGGTTTCTCCTTTCCTCAAGAAACTCATCATACCACATGGGTATGATTATCTCACTTACAACTCGTAAGTAAGTTTTAACCATTAAAAGTAGTGCTCATCATCCCAACCGGGTATGATGTAATTAAGCCAACTCACAACCAATAAGTTGGTTTTCCTTTAATAAAAGTGCTCACCACCCGAACTAGGTATGACGTTTAGATAATCCCACTCACAGTCGGTAAGTAGGATTCCTTTCCATAAAAGGGAGCTCATCATCACAACCAGTATGATGTATAATATTTCCACTCACCTGATGACTCTAACGTGTTCGTCCCTAGTGGGATTGCCAATTCTACACGAGCTTTCTCTTGCTTGCATTTCAGTCACACGTGTCCCTACATGATTTGGGAAGCCTTATCAATTACGGTTCGACATAATAGCCTAGGCTTACAAATTATCGATCAATTGCACTTAGGTCCCTAAAGTTAGTTTTCCTTAACTTTAGGTCCCTAATGCCAACTTTTCTCCAAATTGAGTCCCAAGGTTTCCAAAATTCACTTTAAGTCCTCAATTTACTCAAAATTGTATAAGGGGCTCAAGTTTTCCAAATTTCCAATTTGGTCCCCAACTTTTCCAAAATTATAATTTTGTCCCTAGTTTCCAAAAATGGCAATTTAACCCCAAATGTTCCAAAAATTGACCAATTGGTCCCTCAACATCTTTCTCATGGCCAATTGGCCTTCAATTTTGGGAAATTGCATAAAGGTCCCTCAATTTTCTGAAATTCATAATTTTCCCCAAAATTTCCCCCAATTTCTCCCCTTCAAACTGACCGAATTTGATTTCTTCAAATTTACCATTCAATTGAGTTTAATTGTTCAAATTGAAGTTATGGATCAGTTCCCACACTTCCACACGATTCAATTGAGCTTTGAACCGCAACATTTGTGTCTGAATTGAGCTCAAATGGAGCTTCACTAGAAAACTCTTCGCAGAGAGAGAAAGTTTCGAAAGTTTACCATTGGAGGTGCGGTGGTCTGAGCTCTCGATTAGTGGAGGTAGCTCTTGTCTTGAGGTTCATTGTAGGATTAAGAATCGCAACAACTGATGGAGAATTTTGTCAGTAAAATTTAGCACTTTCTCTCTGTAATCTGTAACGATTAAGTAGGGCTGAGTTAGCTTATCTTTCATCTCGGTTGAGGTCGTATGAGGGCTATGGGGGTGTTGGGAAGGCTTGGTTTGGCCAGATTAGGGCTGAAATTTGCCAAATTCAGCTTGGCTAAAATAGGGCAGCTTTGGTTCATCAGAGCTACCTCACTGTTTGATTCTGCCAACGCTTCTCCTGCGGTGCTCGGGTCGAAAGGAAGGTGCTATCATGTAGCTGACTTCCCCTAGAGTCTATAGGACCTGACCTCGCCTTCTAAGGCTGAAAAAAATGCCTATATTAGAGCTCTGGTTCGAGCTTTGCCAAAAAATGGAGTAGTTGAGAGAGAATGGGGATTTTAGGTGTGTGGATGATGAATGGAGAGGAGCTCTTTATATAGGAGGCTTGGGGACCCTCTTTTCTTGACAAATTTCCTTTTTTTATTGAGCTTATCCTCTCCCTGAAATGGCCTGATCGGAGTCGTTTTTCCTTAATTGGTGTTATCCGTTTTTGCATTGAATGAATAGTGTTGCCATCTGAAGGAGGAAGATGACAATGTTCCAAATCGTTCAATGGGCAAATTAGTTGGTTCAAGCCTGATATGACCGATTTTCACATAATTAAAATTTTCTAAATTCATCTAAATTTATTTTCAATATAATGGTGGCTTCAATTCCCTATTTTGTATATTTTAAACCACCTAGAAAAATGAATTTAGAATCTTGTTCAAACTGATTCAAACTGGTTCAGTCCGGTTCACCTTGAACTGATCTAGTTTTTCCTTCATGAATGTCATGAGGTTCTTTTCCATTATTTTTATGACTCTTTAAGTCACTTAGGACTTGCCAATTTCCCAATTTACCCTATTCTTATGTGTTATGGTTTGTGAACTAACTCGGTTTCCTCTTTCGAAATGACCGGTTCTTTTCTCGATTTTATTAACTATAAAGGGATGGGGTTTACATAGATAATCCTCCCAGGGACTATCACCCAGATGGGTAGAAAGTGGGCGGACTTCATCAGTCGGTCCACGATGACCCATATTGCATCCTGACCCCTTTTTGTTATTGGTAGCCCAGTTACGAAATCCATGGTGATATGCTCCCATTTCCAATCGAGGATCGGAAGGGGTTGTAGTAGTCCGAAGGGTTTCTAGTGTTCGGCCTTAATCTGTTGGCATGACAGGCATCTGGCAGTATCCCTCTTCATCCCTTTCCACTAGTACCCTTGTATTAGGATGTGGTACATCTTGGTGCTGCCGGATGCATGGCGTACATTGAGTCATGTGCCTCTTCCAGTATCCCTCTTTTCAATTCCAGATTGTTCGGTACTGAGACCCTCCCTTTGAAGGTCATTAGCTCATTGCTCTTTACTGTGAGGTCTTGGGCTAGACTATCAATAGTCTATTTCCAATGGGGACGGAGCTCCTCATCCTCCTTTCGTAGGGCCTGTATTTGATCTACTTGGTCAGGTCGTATGACTAGGTTATCCATTAGGTTATCCCAGCTCTTGTCCATGCTGAGGTCCACTCTCAAACTGTATAATTGGCTTAATAGGGGTAGGTAGCTAGTCCTTACTGTGGCCACTACTATGTGGCACTTGTAGCTAAGTGTGTCGGCTACCATGTTGTCCTTACCGGGGTGGTACTCGATCGTTAGGCCGTAGTCCTTGACCATCTCCAGCCACCTTCGATATCGCAGGTTGAGTTCCTTTTGGGTAAGGAAGTACATCAAGCTCTTGTGATCGGTGTAGATGCGGCACTTTACACCGTATAAATAGTGACACCATATCTTGAGGCGAACACTATTGCTGTCAGGTCGAGTTCATGGGTGGGATAGTTTTTTTCATGGTGCTTCAATTGTCGCAAGGAATAGGTGATGACCCTCCCCTACTGCATTAGGACACACCCTAATCCTTGTTCGGATGTGTCACTGTATATTGTGTACTCCCCAAAGTCCGAGTTGGGTAAGCCTAGCACTGGAGCAGTAGTCAATCAAGACTTGAGCTCTTGGAAGGATTCCTTGCACTTTGCGTCCATAATCTACACCCTTCCTCTTGAGGTGAGTTAATGGAGCTGCAATTCTTGAGAAGTCCTCTACAAACTTTCGGTAGTATCCTGCGAGGCTGAGGAAACTATGCACTTCGGTTGGGTTGGTGGGAGCTTTCCAATTAGAGATGGTCTCTATTTTTGCAAGGTCCACCTTCACTCCATCTTTTGACACTATATGCCCCAAGAAGCCCCAAGAGCCGATTTTTTCGTAAGGTACTCAGGGTGGTCTCTAAGTGCATCCGGTGTTTCTCTTCGATTCAGGAGTATATGAGGATATCGTCTATGAACACGATCACGAACTTGTCCAAGTATGGCTAGAACATCTAGTTCATCAAGTCCATGAAGGTGGCAGGTGTGTTTGTCAAAAGGGCCTACCCTATACTCGTAATGTCCATATCGTGGTCAGAATGCGATCTCTTTATGTCCTCTTCATGAATCTTTAAAGCTCAATTGGATTGTATGGAAGTGTAGAAATTGATTCATGCATTGGAGCAATTAACCCTATTTGAACGGCCAATTTCAAGAAATCAAATTCGGTCAATAGAAATGAGTGAAATTTGGGGAAAGATTTGGGGGAATTCAGGATTTCAAAATTTTGAAGGACCTTAATACAATTTTTTAAAATTGGAGGTCAATTGGTGATGAGGAAGATGTTGGAGGACCAATTGGTCAATTTTTGAAAGAATTGGGACCAATTGGCTATTTTTGGAAAGTTAGGGGCAAAACGGTAATTTTAGAAAAGTTGTGGACCAATTTTTAAATTTGGAAAATTTGAGCCCCATTTACAATTTTAAGAAAAATTAAGGACCCAAGTGGGATATTGGAAGTCCTTAGGACTAGATTTGGGAAAAATTGAGCACTAAGGACCTAAAGTTAAAAGTGTATGAACTTTAGGTACCTAAGTGAAATAAAATCAAGAATTAGGGCCTTGTTGCCCATACATGAGAACAAGAAGGTTTTCATGCTGAAACTTTCCTGATAAGGATACCTAAATTGTGTAGGGACACTTGGACCAGAACTTGAGCAAGAGAGTCAGACTTGGACTTGGAAAACCGATTGGAGACGAACACGTCACAATCATCGGATGAGTGGGCTTACTAACGTTATACCCAATTGCAGTGATTAACACATTTTAACCAAAAACTCCACAGTGAGTTGGACATTTTAAACGTCATACTTGGTTGGAGTGATTAGCACACTTTTATTAAATTAAAAACCTACTTACCGGTTGTGAGTGGGATTATTTAAGGCTATACCCGATTGGTATGATAAACTCCTTTATAAAAAGGAAAGACCACCAAGAGTGGGAATTTCTCTCAACAAACACGGTTGGTATGATAAGTGTATTTTGAGCTTAAAAACCATCTTTCAAAAATGACTGCCCCTGACTCTATGCCAATGCTTAAAATATTTGGGAGACTTTTCTTATGACAGTTGAGACAGCTTCAACTAGTTGGAGGCCTAGTTTATGAACTTATAGGGCTCAAGGCCCAATTTTGAAAAACTTGTGAAGTGGGCCCAAGGCTAGTGGTCACGAGCTAGAGCCTTTAGACAAACATTAGTAAAAGAGCCATAAAATTTTTCAATAAAACTAGAAATTTTGTGTGACTTGCCACAGTAACAAGTTAGGACTGACAAGGCTCAATGGGCTAGTGGTAGTGCGCTAGGATTAGGTCGACAGACCAGTTAGACAAACAACTACAGGCCAAGTCAAGTGTTGGGGCCATTGGACCGTCGGTACCAAATATAATGGCTAATACGCTAAGACTATTGTTTGTGCATGCACTCTGATTCGGGACCATTGAGATGCCCACGATGGGTAGTAATGGACTCCAAGGACTACTAGACAACTTGGTGGTGATAAGGGCAGGTTGTTATGCCAGTTAGTCACGAAGGTGGTAAGAGCTTCTTGTGCATGAGATTGGGGTGAGTGGGCAGGATGAGGTCTCCATCCTCATACAGACACGAAGTGATATCGGTTTGAGGGTCGGGCGCCTGGGGCATCAGTCAGACTCAAGGTAAAAGTGGTCAAACTTCTATCAGGGTGGACAACAAATGTTTGTACCCTTTATGCGAAAGGGCATGTGTATGTTTGCCAAACACCTCCCGAGCAAGGGGAAGTGCTAAAAGAGCTAAACACACATAATAAATGAAAATGATGAAAGCCTTTGAAAAAGGATGTGTTAAATGATGGCTTTTGATAAACTATTTTTTTAAAACTCACTTTCAACACCCGCTCACTAAGTTGTAGAAACTCACCCCCTCCCTTTAACCCCTTTTTGGGAAAGGAGACAAACCCTTAAAGAATTCCTCGAAGCTGAACCCTAAGTTAGGTATCCTAAAAATCCTTATTATTTTCTCAAGTTTTGTATAATGCTTTTCTAGGAAACCAAGTCAGAAGGACGTCTGACTCCTCACGGTCTAAAAGAAGGGAAAATCCTTCTTAGACCAAAGGGAGTGTCGGGTTGCTAATGGGGTTCCGACCAAACCAGGTTGGGGCGTGACAACATTCATGGCATGCTATGGGCATTATGAATTCAGAGTCATGCCATTTGGTTTAATAAATGTCCATGTAGTCTTCATGGATTTAATCAACCGAGTTTTTCAAACTTACTTGGACAAATTTGTGATAGCATTTATAGAGACATACTCATCTACTCACGAACAAAGGAGAAACACGAAGATTGTTTGGGGATCATGCTAAATACCTTCAAAGAGAATAAACACTATGCCAAATTTTCAAAGTGTGATTTTTGGCTATAAGAAGTAGGTTTTCTAGGGCATATTGTTTCCAAGGTATAAATTAAGGTGCATCTTGCTAAAGTGGAAGCAATATCAAATAGAGAAGCCTCCACCATCCTGATGATGATCTACAACTTCTTAGGATTGGCATGATATTACCAAAAATTCATGGATGACTTCTCAAGAATTGTTGCACCATTAACCCATTCAAAAGGAAAGGAGTATAATATTAGTGGGGTGAAAAGTACGAGAGTTCCTTTTGAGAATTAAAGTCACAACCGATGACAACCCCCGTATTTGCACTACCAACCCAACCGCTAAAGAATATACCGTGTACAGTGACGCTTTTGGACAAGGCTTAGGATGTGTACTCATGCAATGAGGGAGAGTAATAACATATGCATCAAGACAACTAACGACGTATGAGGTAAATTATCCTACCCATGATTTGGATTTGGCAGTCATAGTGCTCACCATTTAGATTTGGTGACACTATCTTTATGGAGTGACCAGTAGGATATTCACGGAACATAAGACTTTAAAATACCTCATGATGCAAAAGGAACTCAATTTAAGACAAAGGAGATAGGTGGAGTTGGTCAAATACTATGACCTAATAATAGAGTATCATCTTGGTAAGGCCAATGTGGTAGCAGATACCCTTAGTTGGAAATACCACATGGGAGTAGCCTACATTATGATAACTTGTGTGCCCCTATTGGAACAAATGATTAAGTTGAAGATCAAACTCGACACAGACTTTTAGAAGCGGTGTTTACTGGATAAGGTTGCGGTGAGACCTAGTCTAGTAGAACAAATCAAGAACCAATAAAAACTGGATATGAAAATTAAGCCATACATAGATTAGATAGACAATGGAGTAACATAAGACTTTTCCATAAGATTGGATGAGTTGTTAACCTTTAAAGGGAAGGTATGTGTGCCAAATATGGACGAACTAAGGAGATCAATACTGGAAGAGTCACATGATTCAGTATATACGATGCACCCCTAAAGCACAAAGATGTTTCGGACCCTAAAGAAAGGGTATTAGTGGAAGGGTATGAAAAGAGAGCTGAATACACATTAAGATATTTGTCCTGTCAACAAATTAAAATAGAACATCAGAAGCCCGTAGAAATATTACAATTGTTGCATATCCCTGAATAGAAATGGGAAAACATCACCATGGATTTCGTGACAAGATTACCTATGATTCCAAGAGGGCATGAAGATGGCTAATTATGGATCAGTTAACCAAGTTAGTACATTTCTTACCCATACAAGTAACGAATCCAATCGAGAGGTCAGCAAACTTGTATATTGGGGAAATAGTGCGGTTACACAGGATTTTGGTGAGCATAGTGTTAGATCGAGACCTCTAGTTTACATCACAATCCTGGTCAAGTCTACAGGACGCTTTAGGGACAAAACTCTACATGAGCACGACATTTCGCCCTCAGACCAATGAACAATCATAGCATAACATTCAAACATTGGAAGACATGCTCATGGCATGTATTTTGACACTGAATCGGAAATAGGAGGATTACTTATGTTTGATGGAATTTGGTTACAAAAACAATTATTATACTAGTATACAAAATGCACCCTACGAAGATTTGTATGGGAGACTGTAACACCAGAAAATCCCAGATTTAATAACTGGGTCGAGTTAAGTTGGAAAATGTGTTTGAACCAAGTTTAGGCTAAGGGTGTCACAAAACTCCCTAAATTGTTAAGTGTTGAAAAAAATCCCAATTGAGCGGTTGTTATGTCCATTCAATAGTAAATTGAATTTAGAATTTTTAGGTATTTTTATTTTCTCAAGAACCGGTCGGAAAATGGGTGAACAAAGCCAAAAATTGTCAAAGCAGCTGAGAAATTAGTTGGAAACTGGTTTGCTATAGTGGAGACTGGTTGGTGCGAAGCATGAGGTGCATGCACACGTTGCCATGTGCATGCGTGTCATCTTCCTTGCCCGACCAGTAGACCGAATTACTCTAATTTTACTCGATGAATCACCCAAAGAAATTGAATCCACCACTTGGGGAAATTTATTCATTACTAGATCCATATGTTATGAATGAAGAAAGAACAATATGGATAGATAGCCACGCAAGTCTAGAACACATCCATATAAAGCTTGGATGTTTCCTTAATAAATTTTGCTTAGAATTCTCTATAAACCTTAGACAGCTCCCAATTTTGGTGACCCAACTACCAGAGAGCATAGCTCCACAATTCGACCACCTCTGATGACTGTCTTGGTTCCCCTAGAAAGTTGAGGAGCTAAGCTTTCCATTACCACCTCTCTTCACCCTCAAATCCGCTTCTATAGTTTCTAGTGATATCACATATTATGCTATCTCTGTTTACTAGAAATAGAGTAGTTGTTTCAGGGGCAAATTTTGATGGCCTAGACGACACTCATGAGCTAATAAAAATTCAGCATGTCCCTCATACAACCAACTTTCCATAGCCTACAGCTTTGTTTGATTTTAATGAGTTTTGGGTATGAATTAAATCATATAAGTCTTAGATCATGAGTTAAGTGACCAAGCTAACTTAAATGCACATTGCAAAATCTACTTGCCACCAACTAAGGTGATTTAAGTGGCAGCAGACTCCTTGAGCAATTAGCTTTCAAATTGCACCAGCCTCGATAATCGACATTCCATCTCCGATTAGTTCCTGTCTTTGACTTGACTTTTACTCATTTGCATACAAGTTTCCAATCAACCCAATTAGAGCAATTCCAGCTAACTCCAACCAAACTATGTTTACAGCAACCTAGAGGGAGACTAGGGGATCTTAGCACTTAATTTGGGAATTTTTAGAGATACTTTTGTTTTGGGTCAAAGGTTGAGGTCTAAAATGCAAATATTTGAAAGTTAGCGACCCAAATGTGATTGAGCTTTCTGTGGGGTCTTCCTAAGGGATACAATAAAGTTTTGGGGTAGATTGGAAAGATTGGTGAAGTTTAGGGACTGGGTTTGCCTATTTTGAAAAGTCTAGGAGCCTATTTACAATAAAGGTAAAGTTAAGGACTATAGTGCAAATATCAGTATTTGTGTGGCCAAAAGGTAACTTTTGGTTTTTAACTTTATGTTGTGCTCATCATCCCAACCGAGTATGTTGTTAGTAAACCCATTCACCTATTAATATAGTGAATTCCACTAGATCGGTTCTTTGTATTCATGCAAGCTTGTTGTTGCTAGCGTTCCCAGTACTTCGTGCTCCTATATGATGTGAACATTTGGTTCATTATCCTTTGTCCTAATAGCCTTCATTCATTCCAAATGAATGAGAAAGTCAAACTTTCATTTATTTGCAATTAGGTCCCCAAAGTTATTTCTCTTTAAATTTAAGTCCCTAATACCGGTTTTCCCTCAAATTGAGTCCCAAACTTTTAAAATTTCTCATAGGACCTCAATTAATTCAATTTCACAAAAAGGGGATTAATTTCCCAAATTTCCAATTTGGTCCCCCAACTTTTCCAAAATTACCATTTTGCCCTTCCTTTACAAAAATGGTAAGTTTCACCCCAAAAATTCTAAAATTCCTCAATTGGCCCTCTAATATTTTTATCATGCCCAACTGACCCTCAATTTTAGGAAATTGTATTTCAGTCCCTCGAATTTTTTAAAATCCCCAATTTCCCCCAATTCCAACTCTTTAACACGGCGGAATTTGATTTCATCAAATTAACCGATCAAACACCTTTAATTTTTGAAATTGAAGTTGAAATTGAGTTTCTCCATGTTCATACAATTCCATAGAAGTTTTAATCGAGAGTTTTAATGCCAGAACGAGCTCAAACGGAGCTTCGCCAGAAAACAGACTATAGAGAGAAAGCTCTAATTACTCACCGGTGAGGGCACGACGGACATAGCTTTCGATCTGGGCAAATAGCTCTCATCCTGAGGTTCATCCTAAAATCAAGAATCGCATCAATTGATGCCGAATTGGATTAGAATTTCGTCATTGAAATTTGGTCGACTATCTCTCTAACACTGATAAGAAAATGTAAAGGGGAGCCAAATTGGCTTACCTTTCGGTCCTAATTCGACCATGGAAGGGCTGAGGAAGTGTTGGGAGGGCTTGGTTTGGCCTGAAGAGGGCTGGAATGGCAATTTCAACTCAGCCAAAATAGGGCAGCTACGGTCCGCCGGAGCTGCTTCACTATTTCATCACGCCATGTTTCTCCGGCGACCCTCGGAGCAAACGGAGACTACATGCGTGTAGTTGACTTCTCCCCGATTCTAAAGAACCCGACCTCACCTTGTTTGGCTCAGAAAAGACCCCATATCGGAGCTCTGGTTCAAGCTTCACCGAAAAATGGAGCAGTTGAGAGAGAATGAAGTTTTCAGGTGTGGAGAAGATGAAATGGGAGGGGCTCTTTATATAGGGAGCTCGAGGACCCATTGGCCGTTCGTATGGCATCATTATGACAAGCATTGAAGACCTGAAATGTACCGAACGGAAGCATTTCTTCTTCACCGGTGTTGCTTTGATTTTTTGGCGAGTGAACACTGTTGTCATCCTGAGGAAGAAGATGACACTGTTCCGAACTAAACAGGACTGGTCCAAATTGGGTTCGAAGCTAAAACCAGCCAATTCACTACTCATTCGACTGATTTTTTCAAATCTAAAAACTTCTAAATTCATCTAAATTCATTTTCTATCCAATGGTCTCAAATCTCCAATTTGAATTATTTAAGCCACCTAAAAAAATGAATTTAGGATTCGGTTCAACAGTGGTTCAAACCGGTTCGAATCTGGTTCACCTGAACCAGTTTGGTTTTCATCCCCAATTCCTTCACAAGTCCATTTCCATGTCTATGTGACCCTTCGGTCACGTAGGGTCCATAAAATTCCCAGTTTACCATCTCTTTTTCGATTCTAGTTTATAAACAAACTCGGTTATTAAACCGGTTTAACCCAGATCGGGTCCAGTTCACCTAAACCGGACTAGTTTTTCTCTCCCACATTATTCTAAGGTTCCTTCCTAGGGTTTATAAATTTCTTTGGGGTACAAGGGAGTTGAATTTCTCTGATTTTCCCATTCTCTATCGTTTCCGGTTCATGAACCGACTCAGTTCATAAACCGATTCAATCCCTTTGGATCCAGTTCATCTAAATCGATCTGGTTTTTCTCTTCCAATTTGTCCTAAGGTTCTTTTCCATGGTATTATGAACCCTTTGGATCACCCAGGAGTTATAAATTCCCAAATTGCCCGTTCACAAATGATTGGGTTTTTGAACCGATTTAGTTTTCTCACTCGGTTTGGCCGGTTCTTTTCCCGGTTTTCCTTAGCTAAAATGGGCATGGTTTACAATACCTGTCTCACAAGCGTCTTAGTTGATGGTCTTTAAGGGTAGGCTTTTCGAAATCTTCCGAAAGGGATATAAGGGAGGGGGTGAGTACGACTACTCAGTGAATGGGTTTTCAAAACTTTTTAACTTTAGGAAAAAGATAAATTTTGGAGGGTGCCAGATTCCTTTCTTTCAAAACCATTTCATTTGAAATCTCGAGTTTTATCACCATTTCCTTATTTAATCATGGTGTGTCATCACCCAACACACATCCTTCATCATGAAGGTTTAACACACATTCGTAGGCCAGCCCGTCCACTGAACCCACTTGTGGCTTCGGAGTAACTTTACCAGCCACCCAAATAGAAATATGTCCACTTCTCCCCTAAAAATGAGTGGATTTTCACGACATCCAACCCTCAATCCCGAAATCAATTCTTTGTGTCTGTATGAGGACAGAGCCCCCATCTCGTCCCCACCCCAGTCTCATGCGCTTAGTGCTACTCCAAATTTCGCACGATCACCTAGTACGACGAACTACCCTTATACTTACCTGGTCGTCAAAGGACCTTATGATGAATCACTACCCCTCATGGGCGTCTTGATGATCTTAAAATCATAGTGCATGCACAAACAATATTTTCTTCTCATGCCATGTAATCTGTGGTGCCATTAGTCCAACGACTCCAACCTTCAGCTTAACCTGCAGCTATTTGTCTTGATTGGTCCGGAGACCAGTCATTTCACACTGCTACTAGTTAACCGAGTGTGTCATTCCCATCTTGGTACCAAGATCAAACAATTCATTTATTAAAGTTTTATGGCACATATATCATGTTTGTTTACGAGCTCCTACTCGTGCCCATTGGCTTATGGCCCACTGTTTGAGATTTTTTAAAACGGGGCATAATAGCCCCCAAGTTTCAAAACCAAGGCCCCCGACCTATAAGAGCTATTCAAGCTCCCATCATGAAGGTTCCCAAATAGTTTAAGCATTGGCACATAGTCAGGGGAGAGCACTTCCGACAAAATATATTTTAACTATCCATTATACCGACTGGGTTTAAGGACATCTCTGCTCATAACCGATGAACGGATTTTCAACTTCCTTCGAGAAAGTTTCATCATACCAACCAGATATGATCTACTTACAATTGGTAAGTAGTTTTTCCACATGATTTTCACATCACTCCTCTAAGTTATGATGTTTAAAATACCACTTAATAGTGGGTTTTCATTTCGAGGTACTTTCCATCCCCAACCAGGTATGATATAAAATTGCACTCACAACCGGTAAGTGGTTATTATCTTTAAATTGTGCTCATCATCCCAACCGGGTATGACGTTAGTAAACCCACTCACCTGTTGATGCCATGAATTCCACTAGATTGGTTCTTTGTATTCACGCGAGCTTGTCCTTGCTGGCGTTAGCGGTACTTCATGTTCCTACACAATATGAACATCTCGGTTCATTATCCTTTGGCCTAATAGCCTTCATTCATTCCAAAATAAATGAGAAAGTCAAACTTTCATTTATTTGTATTTAGGTCCCTAAAGTTATTTCTCTTAAACTTTAAAACCCAAATGTCGGTTTTTTCCTCAAATTCAGTCCCAAAACTTTTAAAATTTCTCAAAGGACCTCAATTTATTCCATTTCACAAAAAAGGGATTAATTTCCCAAATTTCCAATTTGGTCCCCCAACTTTTCCAAAATTACCATTTTTCCCTTCCTTTACATAAATGGCAAGTTTAACCTCAAAAATTCTAAAATTCCTCAATTGGCCCTCTAACATTTTTATCATGCCTAATTGACCCTCAATTTTAGGAAATTGCATTTTGGTCCTACGAATTTTCAAAAATCCCCAATTTTTCTCCCAATTCCAACTTCTTAACACAGCCGAATTTGATTTCATCAAACTGACCAATCAAATGCTTCCAATTGTTGAAATTAAAGTTAAAATTGTGTTTCTACATGTTCATACGATTCTCCAGCAATTTGAATCACAAGTTTTAACGTCAGAATGAGATCAAATGGAGCATCGCCAGAAAATGCACTATAGAGAGAGAAAGCTTCGATTACTCACCGGTGAGGGCACAGTGGTCCGAGCTTTCGATCTGGGCAGATAACTCTCATCCTAAGGTTCATCCTAGAATCAAGAATAGCAACAGTTGATGCCAAATTGAGTTCAAATTTCATCATCAAAATTCTTCTGATTCTCTCTCTAGCACCAGTCAGAAATTATAGAGGGGAGTCGAATTGGCTTACCTTTCAGCCCTAATTCGGCTGTGGGAGGGTTGAGAAAGTGTTAGGAGGGCTTGGTTTGGCCTGAGGAGGGCTCGAAATGGCCAATTTCAACTCGACCAAAATAGGCCAGCTTCGGTCCGCCAGAGCTACTTCACTATTTCATCACGTCGGTGTTTCTCTGGCGACCCTTGGAGCAAACGGAGACTACAAACGTGTAGCTAACTTCTCCCCAGTTCTAAAGAACTCAACCTCACCTTCTTTGGCTTAGAAAAGACCTTATATCAGAGCTCTAGTTTGAGTTTCACTGGAAAACTAAGCAACTGAGAGAGTGAGCTTTTTAGGTGTGGAGAGGATGAATGGGGAGGGGGTCTTTATATAGGAAGCTTGGGGACTTCTTGGCCATCCGATTGGCACCTTTATGACAGGTATTGATGGTCGGAAAGATATTCAAACAGAGACATTTCCTCTTCGCCGGCGCTGCTTCGATTTTCTGGCGAGTGAACAGTGCTATCATCTGGAGGAAGAAGATGACAATGTTCCAACCCGGTCCGAACCGAGTTCGAAGCTTAAACCGGCCGGTTCACCCATTCGACCGAGTTTGTCAAATATAAAAATTTCTAAATTCATTTTCTATCCAATGGTGGGCTCAAATCTCAAATTTAAATTATTTAAGCACCTAGAAAAATAAATTTAGGATCTGGTTCAATAATGGTTCAAACCGGTCCAAACCGGTTCTGATCCGGTTCACCTGAACTGGTTTTGTTTTCATCCCCAATTCCTTCAGAAGTTCATTTCCATGTCTTTTGTGACTCCTTGGGTCACTTAGGGTCCATAAAATTCTCGGTTTGCCATCTCTTTATCGATTCTGGTTCATAAACCGACTCGATCCTTAAACCGGTTCAATCTGGTTCGGGTCCAGTTCACCCGACCTAATCTGGTTTTTCTCTCCCACTTTGTTCTAAGGTTCCTTCCCAAGGTTTATAAATCTCTTCAGGTCACAAGGGATCCATAAATTTCCCTGTTTGCCCTTTCTCTATCGGTTTCGGTTTATGAACCGACTCGGTTCATAAACCGATTCAATCCAATTGGATACAATTCATCTAAATCGGTCTAGTTTTTCTCTTCAAATTTGCCCTAAGGTTCTTTTCCAAGAACCCTTTGGATGACCCAGGAGTTGTAAATTTCCAAATTGCTCATTCCCAATTGATTGGCTACATGAACCGATTCAATTTTTACTCAGTTTGACCGATTCTTTTCTTGGTTTTCCTTAATTCAAAAGGACGGGGTTTAGAAATCTCCCCTCCTTTTAGGACTTTTGTCCCCAAAACATAATTGGTAACCTTGCATGAGGAATCATTTCCTTTGATATCCATTTGGTGTTTGCTTAACAGGCAAACTCTTCTCTTGTTCTCCCAACTAGCCCTTTTTACATTATTCACCTAAGGAATTTCTTTTCCTTTATATCTTTTACTCCCTTCATGGAGTTTATCATAACTAGAATACCTTACTTAAGGGTATATTCTTAGATTCACATCTCTCTTTTCTTAGAGCAACATTTTCCCTTTGATCACAAAATAACTAGGGAGCTATAGGATTCTTGATAAGCCTTCTCCTATGTAAGGTTATAAGCCTTATGCTAGCGTTTATGGCTTCATGTTTGGCTCCCTTCATACTTTGAGCTGTGATCTCAATAGGTCCTAGCATAATCCTCTTGGATACTACCTCATTTGTCTTTTGAGATTTTTACCATACCTCAGGCATTAGGAAGCTTCTAAGGTCGTCTTCCTACCAGGACAGAGTATTGGATAGAGTCATCCCTAGTTTTCTTGGTTCCTCTCCTAGGAGCCATCTGAAAATTTTAAGATCAATCCTATTAGTTACTATATTTTCTAGTCTTGATTATGTATTCAAGGAAACATGCTATGATACCACTCAAGTTGTCATGCCCCGACCCGGTTTGATCGGATCCCCGTGAACAACCCCCCACTCTTCCGGATTATTAAAGGGTTTCCCCTTATTATAGGCCATAAAGAGTAAGGTGTCCTTTAAACCTGCAACTTTTCCTGGAATAACATAAATCAAAACTACACAATATTTTAACTTCATCATACCTGTCTCACAGGCATCTTAGTTGATGGTCCTTAAGGGTAGGCTTTCCAAAATCTCCTGAAAGGGATATAAGGGAGAGGGTGAGTACGACTACTTAGTGAATGGGTTTTCAAAACTTTTTAACTTTAGGAAAAAGATAAATTTTGGAGTGTGCCAAACTCCTTTCTCTCAAAACCATTTCATTTGAAATCTTGGGTTTTATCAACATTTCCTTATTTAATCATAATGTGTCATCACCCAACACACATCCTTCATCATGAAAGTTTAACACACATTCGCAGGCCAGCCCGTCCACTGAACCCACTTATGGCTTAGGAGCAACTTTACTGGCCACCCAGATAGAAGTACGTCCACTTCTACCCTAAAAATGATTGGATGTTCGCAACCTTATACTTATCTGGTACGACGAACTGCCCTTATACTTATCAGGTCATCCAGGGCCCTTAGGATGCATCACTACCCCCTCACAGGCGTCTTGATGATCCCGAAATCATAGTGCATCCACAAACAATATTTTCTTATCATGCCATGTAATCTGTGGTGCCATTAGTCCAATGGCCCCAACCTTCAGCTTAACCTCCAGCTATTTGTCTTGACTGGTCCGGAGACCGGCCAAGTCGACTGCTGCTAGTTAACCAAATGTGTTGGTCCTATCTTGGTACCTTGACCAAACAATTCATTTATTAAAGTTTCATGGCACATATCTCATGTTTGTTTACGAGCTCCTGCTTGGGCCTACTGGCCTATGGCCCACTGTTTGAGATTTTTTTAAATCAGGCATAATAGCCTCCATGTTTCAAAACCGAGGCCCCCGGCCTATAAGAGCTATTTGATCTCCCGTCAAGAAGGTCTCCCAAATAGTTTAAGCATTGGCACACAGTTAGGTGAGTGCACTTCCGACAAAATATATTTTTAACTATCCATTATATCGACTGGGTTTAAGGATATCTCCGCTCATAACCGATGAACGGGTTTTCAACTTCCTTCGAGAAAGTTTTATCATACCAGCCGGGTATGATCTACTTACAACTGGTAAGTAGTTTTTCCGCATGATTTTCACATCATTCCTCTAACTTGTAATGTATAAAATACCACTTGATAGTGGGTTTTCATTTCGAGGTACTTATCATCCCCAACCGGGTAGGATATAAAATCCTACTAACAACTGTAAGTAGTTTTTATCTTTAAGTTGTGCTCATCATCCTAACCGGGTATAACGTTAATGTCGTGAATTCCACTAGATCGGTTCTTTGTATTTACGCGAGGTTGTCCTTGCTGGCATTCCCGGTACTTCGTGTTCCTACATGATATGAACATCTCGGTTCATTATCCTTTGGCCTAATAGCCTTCATTCATTTCAAATGAATGAGAAGGTCAAACTTTCATTTATTTGTAATTAGGTCCCTAAAGTTATTTCTCTTAAACTTTAAGTCTGAAATGCCGGTTTTTTTCCTCAAATTGAGTCCCGAAACTTTTAAAATTTATCAAAGGACCTCAATTTATTCCATTTCATAAAAGGGGGATTAATTTCCCAAATTTCAAATTTGGTCCTCCAACTTTTCCAAAATTATCATTATGCCCTTACTTCACAAAAATGGTAAGTTTCACCCCAAAAATTCTAAAATTCCTCAATTGGCCATCTAACATTTTTATCATGCCTAATGAACCCTCAATTTTAGGAAATTACATTTCAGACCTTCGATTTTTTTAAAATCACCAATTTTCCCTAATTTTTCCCTCAATTCCAACTTCTTAACACAGTCGAATTTGATTTCATCAAATTGACTGATCAAACACTTCCAATTTTTTAAATTGAAGTAGAAATTGAGTTTCTACATGTCCATACGATTCTCCAGTAATTTGAATCGCAAGTTTTAACATTGGAATGAGCTCAAATAGAGCTTCACCGTAAAATGGACTGTAGAGAGAGAAAGCTTCAATTACTCACTAGTGAGGGCACGGTGGTCTGAGCTTTTGATCTGGGCAAATAGCTCTCGCCCTGTGGTTCATCCTAGAATCAAGAATTGCATCAATTGATGCTGAATTAAGTTAGAATTTCATCATCAAAATTTTGTTGGTTCTCTCTCTAGCACCAGTTGGAAATTGCAGAGGGGAGCCAAATTAGCTTACCTTTCAGTCCTAATTCAGTCATGGGAGGGCTGAGGAAGTATTGGGAGGGCATGGTTTGGCTTGACGAGGGTTCGAAATGACCAATTTCAACTCGGTCGAAATAGGGCAGCTTTGGTCTGCTGGAGCTGCTTCACTGTTTCATCACATCGGCATTTCTCCAGCAAATCTTGGAGCGAACGGAGACTACAGGCGTGTAGCTGACTTCTCCTCAGTTTTGGCTCAGAAAAGACCCTATATTAGAGCTCTAGTTTGAGCTTCACTGGAAAACTAAGCAACTGAGAGAGAGTGAGCTTTTTAGGTGTGGAGAGGATGAATTGGGAAGGGATCTTTATATAGGAAGCTCAGGACTTCTTGGCCATCCAATTGGCACCTTTATGACAGGCATTGATGGCCGAAATTGTATTGAATGGAGATGTTTCCTCTTCACCGACGCTGCTTCGATTTTCTAGCGAGTGAATAGTGTTGTCATCTGGAGGAAGAAGATGACACTGTTCAAAGATTAAACCGACCGGTTCACCCCTCATTCGACCGAGTTTTTCAAATCTGAAAATTTCTTAATTCATCTAAATCCATTTTCTATCCAATGGTGGCCTTAAATTTGAATTATTTAAGCCATCTAGAAAAATGAATTTAGGATTCGGTTCAATAATGGTTCAAACCGATCCAAACTAGTTTGGATCCGGTTCACCTGAACCAGTTTAGTTTTCACCCCTAATTCCTTCACTAGTCCATTTCAATGTCTTTTATGACTCCTTGGGTCACTTAGGGTTCATAAAATTCCTGGTTTGCCATCTCTTTATCAATTTTGGTTCATAAATTGACTCGGTCTTTAAACCGGTCAATTCGGTTTGGGTCCGGTTCACTCGAACCGATCTAGTTTTTCTCTCCCACTTTGTTCTAAGTTCCTTCCCAATGTTTATAAATCTCTTCGAGTCACAAGGGATCCATAAATTTCCTTGTTTTCCCTTTCTCTATCGGTTCTGGTTCATGAGCCGACTTGGTTCATAAACCAGTTCAATCCAATTGGATCCAGTTCATCTAAACCGGTCTGGTTTTTCTCTTCCAATTTGTCCTAAGGTTCTTTTCCAAGGTTTTATGAACCCTTTGGATCACCCGGGAGTTGTAAATTTCTAAATTGCTCGTTCCCAATTGATCGGGTACGTGAACAGGTTCAATGTTTACTCAGTTTGACCGGTTCTTTTCCCGGGTTACCTTAATTCAAAAGGGCAGGGTTTACAACACTTCTCCAAGATCAACCTCAGTTTTGGGTATCACCAATTGAAAGATAAGGAGGAGGTTATATAAAAGACTGCCTTTGGACAAGGTACATGCATTACGAGTTTAAGGTCATGCCTTTTGGACTTATTAATGGTCCAACGACATTCATAGACTTAATGAACCAAATCTTTCAACCCTACATTGACTGGTTTGTGATCGTCTTCATCAACGACATCCTAGTGTACCCCAGACTAAAGCGCACTACGAGGTACACCTCAAAATAGTGTTGGACAAGCTACGGAAGGAACGACTATATGCCAAATTCTCAAAGTGTGAATTTTGGCTAAGTGAAGTGGCATTACTAGGGCATGTGGTGTTATGAAAGGGGATTCAGGTGGATCCCACCAAGATCGAGGTAGTATCCAATTAGAAAGCTCCCAAGAACCCAACCGTGATGAGGAGCTTCCTGAGAGTAGCAGGATACTACCGGTGTTTGCATAGTTTGTGATATATGTAACTACTACTGTTCACGTGGAACCAACAAGGGAGACCGAGAGTAACCTGACCGTAGAGTAGGCTACGATTCGAATAGCCTAAGACAAAGGTCTCAAAGGGGAAAAGTAAACCACAATACTTGATATTGTTAAGTTCAAGTAATAAGATGAAAACTTTTATTAGGTGGTTTACGGGGGAATGTTTGAATTATAACCCATGTAGTGGCCCGATGTCAATACCCAATTCACTAAGATGTGCACTCACTCCCCTCCCCTAAACAAATTGTAGGTTAAGCCGAGAAGGCACGATGTAGGAAGGGAAGGATCTTCCCGAGGCACATATTGTTTAAGGTAACCTCATACCCTGTTCATAAATGTGCCTTAAGTTTCTTATCATGTTACTATTTTCCCAGTATATTTTGGTAAACTGTTTTGGGGGCTCAACCTCGAAACTTCAAAAAAAAATTTGAATTTCCATTGCATTTTATAGGTATTTTACTGGAAGCCTTGATCCATTCGATTCTCACTATGGTGAAGGTACCCACCATAGTGGTTATCGACAGGGACGAATGGAGGGGCACGGGTCTCCGGCCAACAAAATTGGGTTGGGGTGTGTCAAAGACTGTGTTGTACCCCCTTTATTATGAGATGATGTGGGGGAACGAAAACTCGAGAAGATAGATCTCATTGAAGACACCACAGAGAAGATTAAGTTCATAAGAGATCGACTTAAGGCAGCTCAAGATCGACAAAAGAGTTATGCATACCATAGATGAAGAGAATTGAAATTTGAAGTGGGAGATAAGGTATTCTTAAAGGTGTCACCTTGGAGAGGGATTTTGAGGTTCCAACAAATGGAGAAATTGAAATAAAGATACATATGTTCTTATCCAATCACCCAAAGAGTCGGACATGTTGCGTATAAGCTAGAATTGCCTCCAAAATTACAATGAATACACGATGTGTTCCATATATCAGTACTAAGGAAGTACAAGCAAGACCCAAGCCTTGTGTTAGAATACCCATTGCCATAGCTAGAAGAAAATCTATCCTATGAAGTAGAGTCTGTCCAAATCATCGATCGACTGGAAAAGAATATCTGGAACAAGAAGATTCCAATGGTGAAGGTCCTCCAGCATGGTAACCAGATCGAGAAAGAGACATGGGAGATCGAGTATGTAATTAGTGGGAAGTATCCCTAGTTATTTAATGTATATAAAGTTTTTGGGACAAAACTCCTTAAAATGAGTGGAGTAGTTGTAAACCCTATTTTCCCAAAATAAGAAAAACCAGAATGGGGAACCAAAAATTTTTTTAAAATAAAACCATGATTTAATGTGAAATGAAATTGTGAAAAGAAATAAAAAAGGAATCTCAAGTAATCCCCGAGTAAAGATTGAGGTTCCAAAAGTTGAGGAAAATAATCCAAATGTAAATTAAAGAGAGAACTGGACCGATTCAGGGCAAACCGAGATATAATCAAATTAAACTAGATTGAACTAAGAAAAACCAGTTCAAATATTCATTTTTTGAGGTGACTTAAAAATTTTAAATTGGAAAATTAAAGTCAGCACCATTTAGAAAATAAATTTAGATAAATTTAAAAATTTTAACTTTTAGAAAATTGGTTGAATCGGGCCTGAACCGATTAATTTTTTATTTCGGGTCGTCAAATTCGATCCAATTGAACCGATTAATGGCCTAGTCAGGTCAACACCCACCTGCTAGGTTAGCGCCCCGTCAGCAGGCGTGATGCATGACTAAGCGCAAATCATCGTCCACTAGGTCAACGTTTGGAAGCATTGACCAATCAGAGTTTGACACATTTCCCTCGTCTGAAGAAATTTCACATCACCGGGAATTGACCAATGGGAGCGTGACACGTGACCTTTGTGAGCGGTCAATCAAAGGAAATCCCCGTCAGTCGGACTGACCAATGAGAGGGTGATACTTAGAAAGTGCGCTATATCAACAACCAACTAGGATGATTGGGAAGGACCGACTAATTAGAGAGCAACACATGGCAAAGCCATGTCAGATGGCCACAACCAACCATAAGAGGACATGTGGCAAGGGAACATCATGTCAACTAGGAAAGCTAATGAATTTAAATCAATCAATTAGAGGATGGCATGTGGCAAAGTCAACAATAGTCATCTAACGGTCAGATTTGGTTAACTGCCATGTTGGATAGAGAAACTAATGGGAGGTCGCCATGTGTCCAATTAATAGCTCAAAGGGTGACTCGGACGTTGAGTGAGATGTTACGTTAGCAACTCCAACTAATCACTATAAGCCATGTGGTAGCCTGGATGTCTAAAGCTTGCACGCGCACACATAATATCATCTTCAACCTTTGAAGAGATGAGTATAGAGAAGGTCGGCGGACTGCCATAACACTGATGAGCCATAAATCTCTCCGACAAGGCCTTAAATCAGGGAGTTAATAGTTGACCAATAGTGGAACAGATAGAACCTTTAGTTCCCGAGCTACCTATATAATAAGCTCCCCATCATTCGTCCTTCCCACACCTCCAAAGCTCAAAGAATTGCACTACTCCATTTTTCGAATACCCATGAACTAGAACTTCAACCTTGACCTTTTTCTCCAGCTCCAATCGCACAATTTAGTTCTCTATAATACTATATAAGTCATCTACCTATCCCTACCATTCGTTTAGCTCAAGGACCACCAAATCTCACATGTGAATTTCTGCAGAAACTTCGAGCTCAGTTCGGGCCACCTCCAAGCTTCATACGACTAAGTCAACCCTCCTCCTACTCTCCACGATCAAGCTCTGGCCCCCCTGAGCCCTAGTGATAAGCCATTACCACCGCTCTTCGTCGAAATAGTGA
Organism: Trapa bicornis; assembly: GCA_030064425.1. NCBI lineage: Eukaryota > Viridiplantae > Streptophyta > Magnoliopsida > Myrtales > Lythraceae > Trapa > Trapa bicornis. The sequence goes on from CM057740.1 coordinate 9,247,995, forward strand.
ATTTACAAAACTAAATTCGTGAAATTTTAATAAATTAAATTCTCATTTCCCATGCCATCAATTGATGTGCAATTTGATCATGTGAGGAACCCCTTGGAGAGAGCTAATTTTCCATAACAAGAACTTCGGCAACCATACACTTGTCGGTAAGAAATCAAATATTTCTCAATTTATAAATATTTTTCTACAAACCTCTGTTTAAGCTCATTTTTAAGCCAAATCGGATTATTGAAACCTTGAAATGCTTATAGGAATGTAGAGAATATTATTAATAGCATTTTTGAAACAATTGATGAAGTTTAGCATGTCAATTTAATAATTTAATAATCGGGGACCAAAATGTAAATTTTGAAGAAATTTGGGTGAAATTGTAATTTTTGAAAATACGAGGATTTTAGTAGAAATATTGAAAATTAAAGACTAAATTGTAAATATGGCAAGTTAAGTGATTTAATTGTAAATAAAAATAAAATTTGAGATTCATTTACAATTAAAATAAATATAAAGATTTATTTGTAAATTAATGTAATTTAAAGTTTTATTTATAAATAAAATAAACATAAGGATTAGATTGTAAATAAAGTAAATTTAGGAGCTTAATTGTATATAAAATAAATATTAAGGGTTTATTTGTAAATGAATTAAATTTAGGAACTCATATGTAAATAAATGAAATGATAGGGAGCTAAGTGTAAATTCTACATTTTATAATATTTCAATTATCCATAATGATATAATTATGAAACCCTTTACGTATGTATGCAACACAAAATAAAAATTTCTGAAATCCATCCAGGATGAATAAGTCACATATCTCGGGTGAGTGAGATTTATGGCATAATGCCTGGTTGGGCCGATGAACATAACCTTCTTAGTACAAAAAAGTTAAAACCCTTTTTTTCATAAATACACTCCTTTGAATCTGGTCAAAACTAATTTTGAAAAATATTTATGATAAAAACATGAAGTATGAAACCTATATAATAAATATTTTTTAATCTTGATGTTCGAGTGGGACCAAAACCACGATTTTTTAAAAAGAAGTGGGCCCAATGTCATATGTCTAGCCCGTAAACAATTTCTAATTTATGACCAATATAAAATATATCATAAATTGATAATATTTGTTTAAATTGCCGAATCAGAGTCGGGTTATAGCCCATTGGGCTAGTAGTACGAACAAAAACATATTAAATAAAAGGTTATTGTATGTGTTTGATAATGATAAAGGATTATGAGATGCTCAGTATGGAGTAGTGATAGTTATAAGGGCTACTGATTAGCAAGCATGTAACAAGGGAATCTATCGCTAGTCTAGTATGTCTCGAGGGTTTGGGAGTCCCATGCGCAATAGATTTGATGAAGGGGAAAGGTCTCATCCCTCTAATAGTTGACAGATTCATCGAAAATGTGTGGGGTTGGCCAATAGTGCTCACACAAACTAATAGTCAAAGTTGTAGACTCGTACCAATGTGATGGAAATTTTAACCATTTACCAAGGTGGTCGATAAACGTGCTTTGTAGCACAAGCAGGACAATTAGGACGTCTATTCTACCAATATTTGATCCCTACCATGATGGTGAATGATGTTTGTGTTGTGTAAAACCAATGTTGTTTAAACCATCTTTTAAACTATGTGTAATTGAAAATATTTTTATACTTGTTCACTAAGTTGTCAAACTCACACTCTTTTTCTAAATCAATTTAGGAATTTTGAAAATTTGAAAATAAGAAAATCTCAACCAACTACTCAACCAAGTACTCAACCAAGGTACAAAGAAGACCTTATACATTTTATCTGTATCGGTTTTGTTAATTATATTTTATAAAAGCTAATAGAATTAGATTTGAGCATTTGTTCTGACTAATCTATAATAGTAGTTAATATTATTTTAGCAAAAAGAGTGGTGATGAATTGTTTATAGACACCGACAAACCAAATCGAAATGACGCATAACATGTATCTAGGCTCGATAGTATTTTGGGGTCTCATTGTGTGCGCTTAGACTTCTCTTGTTATTAGGTTGGATTTCAAATGAATACGTTTTATTTTTTGTGTTAGTCTTTTTTAAGGTTTTTTAAAGTTTTTTAAACTATTATGGTTTGATTACAAGATTGAACTAAATCGGATCAATAATGGGAGTAAGATTAAATTTCCTTTTTTTTAATCGACTAAAATTATGCTAATGCAATTATTAGTTTTTTAATTTAATTTCGAGTTTAGTTTAATTCCATCCAACGAATTAAGAAATTTTTCTGCCTCTATCTTGTTGTAAGTTATTTAGTTGAAATATATGTTACAAATTGTTAAATCTAATTCCAATTCAATAAAATTCAATGAAAGTTATTTTTTATTATCTATCTTATTAAATTGTTGAGTTTAAAATATTATTTTTAAAATATTTAATATTAAAGTATATCTTGTATACTATTTAATAATTGAGAAGAAAAGGGTAGGATGGGTTTATGAACGTATATATTGGCTTTAGTTCATAGTGGTGGTCCAGTAACAGGTCCAATGGCCAGCGTGAGACAAGAGAGGAATATAATTTAAAAGATACTATTTATTAATTACACATATTGATATTCTTGGATTAAAAATGAATAATAAATTATTTAGTCAATATACTAATTTTGCGGAATCTTGTATTCCAATACTTAATATAATAATTTATATTCTCATGTTAGAATTAAAAGGAATGAATAGCCTTTTATAAATGTTTTTTATATGAGTTATTTTATAAAAGGAATTGATATAGTAAAGTATAAATTTGAATTAAAAAATATATACGATTTTTAAATATACTTATCTCCACTGAATTAAATAAACTATTTTTTAAACATTATTTAAATTCATATTAAGGAATAAAAAGAAGGGACGGCACTTCATTTGTCTATTTTGGGAAGTGCGTGGCCTATGGAAGATATTTCGACATAATGCGTGTCCCTATCCTTGGTCGATGGTTTTTTGTTTTTTCAATGGAGCAGGGCATGGGTTTATGCCTTGAATGATGTAAACGGGTAATGTAAATTTGTTGAGGGAATGGTGCCCGGTTAGAAGCTGGTCGGAGGGTGACCGAGAACCCCCTCCAGGGCAACTGAAAAGGGACCCAGAAGGTCTTAGCCTCCCCCGTGACCTTGATTTTTAAAAAATATATATTATTTTAATAATTACATAAAATTAAAATTGTGTAAATTTGTGTACTACAGAGTTATATTTGAAAGATTTTGAATTATTGTGTAAAAAAAAAGAAAGATTTTGAATTATTGTTAATTATTTTTAATATAATTTTGAATATATATATATATATATATTTAAGAGGGGATACTGTCGTAGACACGTACGTGTATATAAATGCACGCTCAGCCGCTCGTAGCCACTAAACCTACCGCAAAACACCACGAAAGCTTAAATCTGACAACGCCAGACCAAATACCTCCCTCACACTGACCCCCACCGGATAACCATCCGATACAGCCGCCCACACCATCACCACCACTACCATGGCGGGCCAGTCGAGGAAGTGGATGATCCTGGTGGCCACGATATGGATCCAGGCGTTCACGGGGACCAACTTCGACTTCTCGGCCTACTCCTCTACCCTGAAATCAGTGCTCGGAATCTCGCAAGTGCAGCTCAACTACCTGGCCGTGGCCTCCGACATGGGGAAGGTGTTCGGCTGGTCTTCTGGCCTGGCTCTCCTCCACCTCCCTCTGGCCGTGGTCATGTTCATCTCCGCCTTCATGGGCCTCATCGGCTACGGCCTCCAGTGGTTCGTCATCTGCGGCGTCATCACCGTCCCCTATTTCGTGGTCAGTACAAATAACTCACCCCATTCGTTCCACTCAGTCCCTGTTTCATCTTCATCCATGGTGAACTTCTCTGTCACAATTTCTCCATAGGCCTGATTCAGTCTGAGAGCATATAGTGTGGCTGAGAAATCAAAGTCAAAATCCAAATATCTAGGATAATGCCCAAACATCAAAACTGTTGTTTTCCTTGTTTCCTACGGAGAAGATCAAAACACATGAACCTAAAGAAAACATTCCTTTCTTAGCCATTAGTTGTTATTATTAAGTATTTTATTAAATTGGATTTATATATTAATAACTCACCACTACTATTTATTAGTTATGTTCATTGTCTTGAATTATTATTTGGGATTTAATAATAATTATATAATATATTAGGATATCACTTGTGTAAAATTTGATTAAATGGGTCAGTTGATGTAACAATGAAACATTGAGCAAGAAAAATGTATTAACCCATACAATTAAAAACAGCTAATTTCCCTTGTCAGAATTTTAGTTTCCTAATATTCCTCTTCACATCACCATTCTTTCTACACAATGTTCCCATTCAAAAACAAAACATTTAGGTGCAACAAATATCAAACCCATGATGGGAGCATGAGAGAAAATCAACTCGAGTTTTTTTACCATAAGAAAGCAATCACCCCAAATGATTTCATATCAAAAAGGAAAATTATGTATTTTTTTGTTTGCAATATGAAAGGAATCTTCTTCTGTTTATGGCATCTGGATTTTGATGAACTACCGGTCAGCCCTAAAAGGGGATGCCAATGCCATTGTGCTGTGTTGGACCTTCAAAATCACGTGGACCCAGTGCTTTTTAGTGTAGGTGCTTGAGAAGTATATAATACAATAAATAATATACCACTCCTCTAGAAAAGGATGTCAATCTACTGGTCAATTGACAAGTAAGGAGCAGGCAGTAGACTTATAATAAGTTCGGGTCGAGTAAACCCGGAACTGCGCGCAAATCGGATAATTGGGTTCCAAAAGTGGGATCCAAACCCAAATCCAAGGGATAGTGATCGGGTTCAATCACAAATTTGGGGAGCATGATACATATTATAAACGGATAATTAAACTCAGGTTTGATCGGTTACACTCTACCGATCTTATTTAAAACTTAATTTTTTAAAATTTTTATGTAAAATATAATGCTACTAGAATTTTATAAACTTTTTGGTATAATTATTTATTATATTAAGTAAGATTATACTCTAAATTAAAATTTTTATAATATTTATTTAAATATATAATATATTATTAATAATTTTGAATTAAATAAGTGTTACAAGATACCCTCTTTTCATTATAAGATAAGTTTGAACATACAGATTACTTTTAATCATAATTTATTAAAATTAAAAGATTTTATTTTTTTATTTATTTCCAGTCGAATTTAAAATTATACGTCAGATCCAAAATGGATCCGGGCGGGAACTTCAAGTCCTTAAGGCATGGACCGGACCGGTACGCTGGATCGGTACCCAAATCTAACTATAGTTTGGATCCAGATTTTTTTACTCCGAATTTTGAAAACTGGACGTGTTCCCAAATCTGAATTTTTTATGCTATTTCCCAATCGACCCTTGAAGTTTTCAAGTGTTTTTCAATTTTTTGCAAACTGACTATACGAGGTTGTGGGTTTTATTTCCACTTATGGCAGGAGTTCCTCCTTTGCTTGTTATCAGGCTGCAGCATCTGCTGGTTCAACACTGTCTGCTTCGTCCTGTGCATCCGTAACTTCTCCTCCAACCGCGCCCTCGCTCTCTCCCTAACGGTCGGCTTCAATGGCGTAACTGCAGCCCTCTACACCCTCATCGCTGACTCCCTCGACCCTTCCTCCTCCTCCGTCTACCTCCTTCTCAACGCTTCCGTCCCCCTCCTCATCTCCTCCCTGGCCCTCGTCCCCATCCTCCGGCAGCCCACCCTCAGTCCCCTGCCACCGGAGGCCGTCCGCCTCGACTCCCTCATCTTCCTCATCCTCAACGTAGCCGCCGCCCTCACCGGCATCTACCTCCTCATCATCGGGACGTTCTCCACCGATATTGGCACCGCCCGGATCCTCCTTGGAGGGGCAGTGGTTCTCCTCGCTTTTCCGCTCTTCATCCCAGGGATATTGTACGCGCGGTCGTGGTTCCAGCAGACGGTGCGGACGAGCTTCCGGCTCGAGGACTCGGGGTTCCTTCTGGTGGACGATGAGGACCTTGAGCTGCACAAGGAGCTTATAACGAGCGATGTGAGTGTCCATGAGAATGGGCTGACTCATTTGATCTCAGAGAACGGGTCCAGCTACGGGCTCACGAGGCGGAAGCACCCGGAGATTGAAGGTAATCATGACAGACACTGTTGTAACTAGTAGAAAGAAAGGCAAGTATGAGAAAAGGGATAGTGATCTTTTAAAAACGTATGGGACATAGAGAGCATTTTTAACGTCTTATGATTATGTATCTTAGCTCGCCATGCATAACCAAAGCTCTGGTCTTGTACGACATAATGTGTAGGTTGCTGCGAGGCGATCATAGGGAGGAATCAGCTGGTCATGCTAGGGGAAGAGCACCCGGCGAGGTTGCTGGTGAGGAGGGTCGATTTTTGGCTATACTACGTGGCATACTTCTGCGGTGGCACCATCGGGCTCGTCTATAGCAACACCTTAGGCCAGATCGCGCAATCGCTCGGGCAAGCCAGCCAAACCACCATGCTTATCACTCTCTACTCCTCGTTCTCCTTCTTCGGCAGGCTGCTCTCCGCCGCCCCGGACTACATTCGCGCGTAAGTTACTTTTTTCTTTTTCTTTGAATTTCTATAGTGAGTACATGGAATATAGAGTGTATATCGGATACGCATTACACAAGCCCTAAAAAAATGTATGAAGTATTTTTGCTTTTTTTTTTATGTGCTGTGATGATTCCTACAGGAAGCTGTACTTTGCACGGACAGGGTGGCTGAGCCTGGCCCTGATTCCGACGCCGGTGGCCTTCTTTATGCTAGCAACCTCGGGGAACGCTACGGTGCTAGCGGTGGCCACGTCATTCATCGGACTGAGCTCCGGCTTCATATTCGCGGCGGCCGTCTCCATCACGTCGGAGCTGTTCGGGCCAAACAGCGTGGGCGTCAACCACAACATCCTCATCACCAACATCCCGATCGGCTCCCTATCCTACGGGCTGCTGGCCGCAATCGTGTACGACTCGAACACATCCTCGGATTCCACGATGAGGAGCCTCTTCTTATTCTTGTTCAGCGATTCCACGGTTTGCTATGGCAAGGCTTGCTACTTCCTCACCTTTGTGCTCTGGGGTTGCTTCTCCGTGGTGGGATTGACCTGCAGCTTGCTCTTGTTCCTCAGAACCAGACCAGCCTACGACCGGTTCGAGAGGGGCAGGATTTCCGCCCAATTGTACTGAGTTTTTGGTCCGTTTTTGTTTCATGTTCTTTTCCCCTCAATAACACAGAAAAGGGTGATCAATTTTTTCACTACACTTTTAACCCCAAATTGCTCAAGATAACACTTGAAATCCGAATTTTTTCCAATAAAAATTTTTAAATTTAACTTTATTCAATATCAATCCCTTGTATGATGAACCCAACAACACAAAATGGACCTAAATGTATCTCGAATCATAAGCTAAGAAGTGCCCGGGAGGAGTGAAAGCCCTTTTCAAAGGAAGAATTGAAAATTCTACATGATGCTGATATACCATAGAAAGTTTGTTGAATGCACATGGGAATCAGAGATAATGAAGCATGGTACAAAAATGGAGCACATGGACTGGCTGTCAAGTTGGCATTTGCCTCCTTTCCCTGACATAGCTGCCCCGTTCTTCTTCACTCAGAATAGTACAAGTCGGACAAGGAGAGATGTCCTCAGATTCGAGAAGCTGGACCACTCGATGCATGGAACATTGTATGGCATTCGATAAGAGAGCGTCCAGGCTTTCTTATTGTACTCCCTCGCAATTAGGGTCTACAATCTCGCCGTGCCTATCCTCTGTTACTAGGAAATTCAACTGCAAATTCAAAACACCCCCAGGTTTTGAGAAATAGTGCAAATACTTTTGTCTTCAAAGGAGCAACTGGGCTACAAGAATTATCGGCTGCCTAACAATAAATCAACAGAAATATGGAAAGGCAAAAACAAGAAATCATAAGTGTACTCCTTGTGATAATTTGTGCGTAATAGTTGGGTATCTTTGTGTAGCATGTTTGTTTGTTTCTTGGCAGTATCATCACTTTTCGACTATTTATTGGCCGGATTATTACTTTTGGATCGGTTCTTGACCCAATAAAATTTTTAAAAATTTTTTTGTTCAATTTTCTATTAAATTAAATAAAAAATTATTTTATTTTAATTTGTTTAGCCCACTATAAAAATAGGGGGTTTTGTAATTTGAATCAGTTCAAATCCAGATTGAACCAGTTCTTACTCGGTTTTTTCCCGATACTTGATTTCTGACCCTGAGATATTCTCTAAGGTCTATTATATCTTTAGTTGCCGTCTTAATTCTCATTTCTAAACCATATTCTTAACCCAATTCGATCTTTAATTATGGGTCGTATTTTCTTTCTCGATCTAACCTTATTTCCTGGTTTGGTTCGGGTTGGTTTCCAATTTGAGGATTCGCGGTGTTACAATTTTACTATACTTTGTTATGATTGAAGGCTAATTAAAATTTTCATGAATTTATTTGATCTCAATACTTATACAAATCTCATGTGGTCAGTGGGGTTCAAAAGCTAGGAATAAGAGTTGTCTGTGATATTTTTGTGGATGTATTTTGTTGTAGAGGCCACTAGAAATGGATTGAAAATGTGTTTCTCTCTTTTTAGCCATTGAAGTGCAATAATTATTTGATCACACAAGTGCCGATATAGTGCACATCAGTGGGCGAGAGTGACATTCAAAAGCTAACTTAAATAGCTTTCCAATTGTACTTGAATTACTCAATTGTTCGAGAATTCATGGTGTTATAATTTTACTATACTTTGTTATTATTAAAGGCTAATCAGGATTTTCATGAATTTATTTGATCTTAATACTTATGCAAATCTTATGTGGCCAATGGGGTTCAAAAGCTAGGAATAAGAGTTGTCTGTGATATTTTTGTGGATGTGTTTTGTTGTGGAGCCACTAGAAATGGATTGAAAATGGGTTGCTCTCTTTTTAGCCATTGAAGTGTAATCATTATTTGATCACACCAGTGCCGGTATAGTCACATTAGTCTTTTTTTTTTTTACAATTTCCTACAAATTTTGATCGAACCTATATTTGCCCAATGGATGCAATTTGGTGAGAGTGACATTCAAAAGCTAACTTAAATAGCTTTCCAATTGTACTTAAATTACTCAATTTGGTGATTAAGAAATAAAGTTATGGCTTATGAAATTTGGGTCACCGAAAAATGGAGCTATTTGACTTTTAGAGAGAATTCCAGTGAGCCATTAGCGAGGAGAGAGCAAAGACTTAATGTTCACGTTCTAGACTTAATTATCTATCTAAACATAGGCTCCTTTAATCAAATCATATCTCACATATTCCTACAAAAATTAATTTCATCCGTGGTGGGATTTGGAAATGTGGTGAGGGAAAATTAGGTATGTAACACTCGAAAATCCCAATTAAATAACCGAGACGAGTTGAACTGGAAAATAAGATTGAACCAAGAAGGAAAACCTAAACCGATAAACTAAATCAAATTTTAATGAGAGAAGTGATCGATGGAAAGGCTAAGAGGGATGAAAAAGGTCACGAGGGATCTTATGAAACAACACAAGATACGAGATCAAGGATTGGAAGAAACCCGGGAAATAACCGGCATGAACCGAGTTTGGTCTGGCATGAGTCTCAAACCCCCTAAAATTTTGCAATTTCTAAATAAATCAGAATGAGACAGTTCTTGAGTAAATTAAATAGAAAATTGAATGTAAAATTTTTGGTATTTTTATTTTTCCAAGAACCGATTGAAAAATGGGTGAACCAGACCAAAAACCACTGAGCTGATCCAAAAATTCGCCAAAAATGAATTTGCAACAGTGCATACCAATTGGCTTGCCACATTGGGTGCACGCACGTACGGAGTGCGGGGCGTATGCATGTGCCAACACATGCATGTGTGTCGTCTCTCTCGCCCGACCCACTCCGATTTTAGCATTTTAACTCGATAACTAACGGTAGACGATCTGAAATCCACTGCCATAGAGATTAAATAATTTCCATAGCTATACGCCATGTAATGACTCATGGAAGCTATGACTATATTGTCACGCCCCAACCTAGTCTTGGCACACTGCCACTAGCCCATCGAACCTTGTCAGTCTTGACTTGGTATCGTGGAAAATCACACAACACTTCCATTTTAATGAGAGTTTTCATGGCACTTGTTGCTCATGTTTGTTTATAGGCTCCAACATGTGCCCACTAGCCTTAGGCCCACTTCACGATTTTTTTTTTAAAAAAACTAGACCTTGAGCCCTATGGGTTGAAATTCGAGGCTTCCGATATAACTATTCTAGCTATTGTTAGGAAAGTCTACCAAAGAGTTTAAGCATTTGCACACAGTCAGGGGGGACCTTTCCAACAAAATTTCTTTTAGCTTAAAGTACTAATCACACCAACCGGGAGTGATCATAGGAAGGTCCACTACCAAGTGGATTTTCACTTCTAAATATCATACTCATTACCCCAACCGTGTAATGATATTTGAATATACCTATTCACATCCGGTAAGTAGGTTATTAACTTAGTAAAGGTATGCTTATCACCTCAATTGAGTATGACATTTAAAATATCCCATTCATAGTGGTCTTTTAAGTTAAAGTGTGCTCATCATCCCAACTAGTATGATTTATAAAGTTCCCACTCACCCGATGACTGTGACGTGTTCATTCCCAGTCAGTTTTCCTAGTCTAAGTTGTGCTCCCCTTTTTGGTTTACTTTCTGGTTCAACGTGTCTCTACACGATTTGAGCATCCTTTATAAGGAAGGGTTCAGCACGAAAGCCTTCTTGTTCTCACGTATTGACAACCGGGCCCAAATCTTGGGTTTATTGCACTTAGGTCCATAATGTTCATACTTCTTGACTTTAGGTCCTTGGTGTTAAAATTTCCCCCAATCAAGTCCCAAGTACTTCCAATACCCTCTTTGGGTCCTTAATTTTCTTAAAATTGTAAATGGGGCTCAAATTTTCCAAATTTCCAAATTGGTCCCAAACTTTTTTAAAATTACCGTTTTACCCCTAATTTTCCAAAAATAGCCAATTGGCCCCAATTCTTTTGAAAACTGACCAATTAGTCCTCCAATATCTTTGTCATTGCCAATTGACCTTAAATTTTGAGAAATTGCTTGGTGATCCTTCATTTTTTCGAAATCTTCAAAATTTTCCCAATTTTACTCTTTTCTACTGATCGGATTTGATTTCTTCAAATTGACCATCCAAATAGGGTTATTTCCTCAAATTAGTGGCATGAATTAGTTCTATACTTCCATACAATCCAATTGAGCTTTGAATTGCGATATTTAGGTCTGAAACGAGCTCAAACAAAACTTCGCTAAAAAATTAGACGTAGAGAGAGAAAGCTTATCGTCGAAGGTGCGGTGATCAGAGTTCTTGGTCTGGAGAGTCAGCTCTTGTCCTCAAGGTCCTTCTAGGATTAAGAAATGGGTCAATCATCCTCAGGATCATAGGAAATTTGATCAAAGAAGTCTGTCATTTTCTCTCTCTAGGATTGAACTACAATGACGGAGGAGGGGCGAATTCACTTACCTTTTTCCTCTAGAGCGGTCATGTGATGGTCGTGGGGGATGTGAGAGGACCCAATTTGGCCACAAGAGGTCTAAATTGTTTGAATTCAAATCGACCAAAATAGAGCAACTTCAGTTTGATGGAGTTGCTTCATTGTTTGGGTTCGCTGGTGCTTCTCCTGCGATCCTCGGGTCGGTTGGAGGTGGGCACTAGGTAGTTGACTTCCTCCCGAGTTTGTAGGACTTGAATTTTTCTTCTAAGGCCAAAGAAAGTGCCCAAGTCGGAGCTTTGGTTTGAGCTTCCCTAAAAAATAGACCATTTCAGAGGAAGAGGAGAATTGAGGTGTGTGGAGGATGAACGGAGGGGAGCTCTTTATATATGGAACTCAGAGACCCTCTGCCCTACTAGTTTCCTTACTGGTCATGCTCATTTTGATCAGAAATTGCCTAAATCAGAGAAAGTTTCCTTCGGCGGAAAAGGGAAGAAAATATTTACTCGATGAACATTGTCAACGGACAGAGGAGGAAGATGACACTATTTTGCACGTGCGAGCTTTGCATGTGAGGGCCGGCCGCATGGCAGCACGTGATTGACTAGTCCGATTGACATGGTGATCCTACTCAGCCATCGCATCAGCTGTTGATCAGTTGATTGGACACTTGGCAGCCTCCCCTTGGCAACTTGTGTCTACGTGGTTGTTGACTGGGCATCTGCTGACCATTGACTGGGCACGTGTCTCTCCCTAATTGGTTAGGGCTTTCAGACGCTGACCGAGTGGTTGACGGGGCACTCCTTACCATGTGTTGTGTGCTGATTGGTCACATGTGTTGACTGCATGCTAACTGGTCAGCTGTCCATTGACCAGCTATACCATTGACTCGTTTGGTCCCACCGGGTTCGTTGACCTGAAAGTGAAAATTGGCCAGTTTAGGCCCGATTAGACCGATTTTCTAAAAATTAAAAATGTCTAAATTAATCTAAATTCATTTTCTATTTAATGGTGGCCTCAATTTTCTAAATTGATCTTTTTAATCCACCTATAAAAATGGATTATTGAACCAGTTCACCCCGATTCAATCTAGTTCAAGTCCTGTTCACCCTGAACTAGTTTGGTTTTCTCATCCAATTCGACTCATGGTTATTTCCCATGATTTTTATGAATTTTTGATCACTTGGGATTTTAAAATTTCCCACTTTAACCCCTTCTTTACCATTTTTGGTTCATAAAACGGTTCGGTTTTCTTTATGTAAGTCACCAGTTTTATCATGCCCCGACCTGATTTGGTCAGATCCCCGTAAGCAACCCGCCACTCCCCTTGGTATATGAAGGATTTTACCTCTTTCTAAACCACGAGGATTCATGAGTCTTTTTTCCTTGATTTTTCCTAGAATAACATTATACAAAACTTAATATATTAAAAGCTTACGTACCTGGCTTAGGGTTCATCTGTGATAGGTCTTTAAGGTTAATCTCCTTTTTCCTGGAAATGGTTAAAGGGAGGGGGTGTGTTTCTACAACTCAACGAGTGGGTGTTGGGAATGAGTTTTAAGAAAATGTTTAGTTTGTCAAAATCATGCCAATGTTTTAACATCACTTTTAAAGCTTTTCTCAAATCTCAAGGTTTTTTTTCCAATTTCATATTAGGTGTGTTTAACTCTCTTAGCACATCCCCTTGCCTCAGAAGGCATTTATCAAACAAACACATGCCCTTTATCATAATAGGTACAAACATTCGCAGGGCAGTTCCAGACTGCACCCATTTGGGAATCAGCCTGACTTTGCCGTCCACCCTGAGATAAGTCCTGAACTTCTACCATGAGTTTGAGTGGATGTCCCAAACATTCGATCCTTAGACCCAAAATCCACTTTGTTGTCGAATGAGGACGAAGACCTCATCCTGACCCCACCCCGGTCTCATGCGCAAGAAACTTCCAGAGTTTCATCACTAACTGGCACGACGAACTGCCCTTATCTCCACCATGTCGTCCATCAACCCTTGGACCCATCACTACCCCCTAGGGCGTCTTGATGGTCCCGAATCCATGAATGCATGCACAAACAATAATTTTTCATAATTTATCCATTTTCTTTGGTGTTGATGGTCCAATGACCCCAATACTCAACCCGACCTACAACTGTTTTTCTAGGTCAGTCTGTCGACCTTGCCCTGATGCACTGCCACCAACCCATTGAGCATTGTCGGTCCTGACTTAGTACCGTGGCGAATCACACAATTAATTTCCATCTTTAAATAAGAGTTTTCATGGCTCTACCTATTCATGTTTGTTTACGGGCTTTAGCCCGTGCCCACTAACCTTGGGCCCACAACACGTATTTTTTCAAAATTGGGCCTTGAGCCCTAGGAGTTCAAAACCGAGGTCCCTAGCCTGTTAGAGCTATTCTAGCTCTCGTCAAGAAGGTCCCCCAAATTGTTTAAGCAATGACACCTAGTAAGTGGAGAATACTTCCGACAAAATCTTCCTTTCAGTAAATAAGCTCATTATACCAAACATGTATGATGTTTAAATAATCTTACTCACAACCGGTAAGTAGGTTTTTAACTTTTAAAAATGGTACTCATCATCCCAACTGGGTATGAAGTATAAAGTTCCCACTCACCCGATGATTGTGACATGTTCGTCCCCAATCAATTTCCAAGTCCACGCTAGCTCTCTTGCTTGTGTTCTAGTCCCAAGTGTCTCTATACGGTTTGGGTATCATTATCAAGAAGGTTTGGCACGAGAGCTTTCTTTTTCTCACGTATGAGCAACTAGGCCCAAATATTTGGTTTCTTGCACTTAGGTCCTTAAAGTTCATATTTCTTGACTTTAGGTCCCTGGTGTTAAAATTTTCCTAAATCAAGTTACAAGGGCTTCCAATATCCTCCTTGGTTCCTTAATTTACTTAAAATTATGAACGGGGCTCAACTTTTCCAAATTCCCAATTTGGTCCCTAATTTTTCTAAAATTACGGTTTTGCCCCTACTTTCCAAAAATAATCAATTGATCCCAATTCTTGCAAAAATTGACCAATTGGTCCCCCATCATCTTTCGCATTGCCAATTGACCTTCAATTTTGAGAAATTCCATGGGGGTCCTCAATTTTTCAAAATCGCCAAAATTTCCCAAATTTACCCCAAATTTCTACACCTCTCTACTGATTGAATTTGATTTTTTTCATATTGGCCACTCAAACTGTGCTTCATCGAAAAACTATTTGTAGATTGAGAAAACTTTGAAAGCTTACCATCGGAGGTGCAGTGGTTCGAGCTCTTAGTCTAGGGAGGTAGCTCTCATCCTTAAGGTGTTCCTAAGATCAAGAATCGCTACAATTGATGTGCATATCAATGGGAATTTAGTTAGTGAAGTTCAACACTTTCTCTCTCTAGAACTAATCTGCAACGATGGAGGAGGGCCGAATTGGCTTACCTTTCACCTCTATGGATGTTGTGTGATGGCCTTGGGGGTTGAGGGAAGGCTTGGCTTAGCTTGGCCATAGGAGGTTTGAATTGGCCAAATTCAGGTTGGCCAAAATAGGGCAGCTTCGATCCGATAGAGCTGCTTCACTATTCGATCTCGTCGGCACTTCTCCGGTGATCCTTGGGTCAAAGGGAGGTTGTTGTCAGGTAGCTGACTTCCTCCAAAGTCTATAGAACCTGAGTTTGCCTTCTAAGATTGAGAAAAGTGCCCAAGTCAGAGCTTTAGTGTGAGTTTTGCTGGAAAATGGAGTGGAGCATGAGAGGATTTGAGGTGTGTGAAGGATGAATGGAGGGGAGCACTTTATATATGGAGCTCAAGGACCCTCTGCACTACCAGTTTCCATATTGGTCGAGCTTATCCTGTTAAGAAAATGCCCAAATCGAAGGGAATATTCCCTCGCCGAAGAAGGAAAGTTTTTCTACCATATGAACAGTGTTGTCATCCCAAGGAAGAAGACTACACTGTTCTGAATCGGACCGGACCGGTCCAAGCAAGTTCAATGGCGAAAATTGGCTAGTTTAGGCTCGATTTGACCGGTTTTCTCCAAATGAAAAATTTCTAAATTTATCTAAATTAATTTTTTATCTGATGGTGGCCTCAATTTTTCAAATTGACATTTTCAAACCATCTAGAAAAATGAATTTTCCAATCTGGTTCATTATGGTTCAATCTAGTTCAGGTTTGGTTCACCATGAACTGGTCCGGTTTTCCCTTCCAATTTACTTCATGGTCCTTCCCCATGATTTTTATAACTTTTTGGTCACCTGGGATTTTCCAATTTTCCATATTTACCCCTCTTTATCATTCTTGGTTCCTTAAGTGGTTCAATTTTCTCATTTAATTGACTAGTTCTTTCCTAGTTTTCCTTGATCTGAGATGACAGGTTTCATAGGTTTTTTTCCTAGTTTCCTTGGTCTAAGAGGATGGTTTCAGAAATATCCCCTCCTTTTAAGGGTTTTTTTCCCCAAAACTTGATTACGTATCCTTTTTATCGAGAATAATTTCCCCTTGATGTCGACTTGAGGTTTGGTTGACATTTTACCCCTTTGGTTATTCCTTCACTCAATTGTTTAAACCATACACTTAAGGAATTTCTCTTCCATTCCATTATCCACTCACTCCATGGAGTGTATCCTTATTAGGTATATCTTACCTACAAGTCCAAAGATACACCCTTAGGTCCACTTCTTACTCTGCTTAGGGTAAGACTCTTTCTCTTTAGGGTTCTAATCCAGGTCATTGGGTTGGATGTTCTATAAACGTCCGACCGTCCCCGTTCCTATTTATCTTCTTTGGTCATTCAAACTCCTTAGTTCGGTGTCCTTTTGAGCCTTTCGTACTAAATTTCACGGATTTTGGTATTATCCCCTTCTAATTTTGGTCCTTCCTCCATCCTTTCTTTATTACAATTTTCGGTCCACCAAATTTTACATTTGCCCTCATCATGATTAACTAAATAACTAACCATTTATTACTTGAGTTACATTTTCCTAGGTCTATTGGTCCCGCATATCCCTTGTAGTGAGACACATTCTAGGGTTTTATCTTTTCCATTACCATTCTAGTTCGTTCCTTGATGACGCATCATGCCTTTCCAACCTTCTAGGAGTTGCTAGGCTTCGCTCCTTCTTGTCATCTGGTAGTGATCCTCAACTTCCCTCAGTGTTATCTAATCGTCCCCTTTTCTTCAATATTGTGCTATTTCGGAGCGTTTGGTTCTCCTTATTTATATGTCATTCCTCATCTTCCTTATTGGGTTTTCTCGATTCCAACCATCTGGTTTCCTATCCACTTTTGGACTTGCTGACTTACTCATGGTTTTTCTCCCTTCTGTTTCCTTCTTCATGTCCAATGGCATCCTTACATATAGATTTTCCCTTCTTCTAGTCCATCCTTAATCACTTATAATCCTTTCGGGGTTTCTTATTTTGAGTGGATCCTCTTTTGGTCCACCTATCGATTCCTTAGTTTGGTAAATCCCATTTTTAGGGTCATTCTCTACCATTTCTTTCAATATAGGGACTTCCGTCTTGGGAGTTTCATGCTCAACCTCCCTACTACTCTCTAAAGGTTTTTTTTCCTTCCTCCCTTTTATTACACTATTTTTTTTATCAGCGTAATTGTCCGCCTCTAATCCTTCATTGCCTTCCAATTCCTTTCCGTCACTTCTTTGCTTTTACAGATACCTACCTAGAACAATTGAATGCCGTTTTCCATGTCTACCCTTTCTGGGGAAATCCTAGGGGTACGTCCTTTGTACCCTATCCTTATTCTCAATTGTATTCATTTCCAGTTGGTCTCCTTAAGTAGTGTGTTCAGATTTTCTTTACTTCGATATTTCTTGACCCCTTTGCAAGAGGCCCACTTAATCTGTTCTGCGGTTTGGGTTTGGTCTCTAGTCCTTTTTAGTCAGTTTATTTCTTATCCTGGACACTCTGCCTACTTATCCTTTCCTTGAGTTTATCTTTCCCCTTGGATTCTTGAGAATATGTTTTCCTTGTGCTTGCCCCTCCCCATCTGAGCCCACACTCTGTCTGCGTATTTGCCTTCTCTTCCCAACTCAGCTAGGTCCTTTGCCCCTTTGGGATATGTCCTTCCCACAACTCCCTTTCTTGGTAGGCTCCTTGTCTTCTCGGAATTCATTCATAAAGTTGCCTATTCTTTAATCTGACATTGTTGCCCTCTCCCCTTTGCTCGTCTGTGGAGATCTTGTGGACCATCCTTGGCGCCCCATTTTTTATTTGTACCCTTTATGGTTTCTTCCTACTTAGTTAAAGTTTAGGTTTCTATGCGCTTGAAGATCCTTGACCTTATTTGAGACTACTTGGGCTTAAGTCAGACTATCCTAGAGTTGACACTAACTCCTTTGGTTCTTTCTACTCTTCCATTTTAGGGAGGTTTTTCTTGTACACTCACTCTTTTTGGGTGGTCCTTTCATGTACTACCTTGGTCCATTTGTCTCACCGGGTCGCTCTACTCAGGAATCTGATGTGTGCATGATAACTTGCAAAAATAAGTTGGGGAAATAAAATATGCATCTATTATGATTCCTTTAAGGAAGTAGTTCTTTCTATCTATAGCTTATTATGGGCATTTATTTCTACTCTTATTTTAATCCCTTGGGGTCATAGGTTGAAAGTTTGCCTTCAAATTGTTTCAAGATTCACGGTCCGAGGGCTCTGAAGACATCGAGCTTGTGGATGTCCATCCGTACTCCTGGTGGGCATCCCTACTGGGGCAGACTCCATGGAACACCTTGAGCCCATACCTTTGCAATATTTTGGCCTCACACTTGTAGGCCCACCTTATCCAATTGGTGGGGTCTAAATTGTTTTGGGCTGGTGGGTGCTCTTGGAAAACCTTTATGAAAGTTGCGTGAGCTTCCCAATAGTTATTTTAGGCCTCCTTCTATATCAGGGTCCTTTGCTGTTGTCGAGGTGCTGGGGGAGGTGTTGGGTCTCTTCGCGGAGGTGTGGACTCTTCTTGTCCTAAGGAAGGATTTCGTAGGTTGGTGTGTTTCAGTACCTCTCTGAGGAGTTTCCCATAGTCTATGACCATATCCTTCAGTACTTTCTTTCCAAACTTAGCAAGCTTTTGGTCACTTATCTTGCTTGAGGTAGAGACCTTTTTCAAAGGTTCGTGAGTGGGGTGAGTTCGAACGACGAATTTCACAAGGACTCTTCTTCCTATGGGGTAATTAAGTCTCATTAGTATCGGGTAATAGTTTTGACAATGCTTTCGAGGGAAACACACTCTGATACCACTCAAGTTGTCACACCCCAACCCGGTTTGTTAGGTCTTCGTGAGCAACTCTCTAGTCTCTTCGTTCAAGAAGGATCACCCCTTCTTAGATTATGAAGAGTTTGGTGTAATTTCTGAATTTGTTCCCTGGAATAGCATTAATCAAAACTAAAAAAAGCTTAAAAGAAAGTTTAAGCATACGTGAGTTAGGGTTTATCTTTGTGGGTTCTCTTGGTTTGGTCTCCTTTTTCCTGAAAAGGGAAAAAGGGAGGGGGTGAGTTTATATAGCTCAGTGAGCGGGTGTTGGAATTGAGTTTTTAAAAAGATTTAGTTTTTAAAATCATTATTCCCAAAATGTTTCACTATTTTCAAAGTTTTCACCATTTTCACTTATTATGTGTGTTTAGCACTTTTAGCACATCGCCTTTCATCAAGAGGCATTTAGCAAACATACACATGCCATTTATCATAAAGGGTACAAATATTCACCAATGCAGCATGCCCACTGCACCCACTTGTGGATCAGAGCATCTTTACTGTCCACCTTAATAGAAGTTCTCGACTTCTACCTTAGGTCGGATTGACGCCCTGAGCACCTGACCCTTAAACTCAAAATCTCTTCATGTCCGTATGAGGATGGAGACCTAATCCTGCCCCCATCCCTGTCTCATATGTAAGAAGCCCAAACATAGTAGCTTCAGGAAGCCCAAACACAGTAGCTTCAGGAAGCCCAAACACAGTAGCCTCATTATTAACTAGTACGACAATCTGCCCTTATCGCATTTGGGTCATCCAGCAACCCTTGGAACCCATCACTACCCATCTTGGGCGTCTTGATAGTCCCGAATCAGAGTTCATGCATAAACAATAGTATTAGAATATTAGCCATTATCTTTGGTGCCAACAATCCAATGACCCTCACATTCGACTTGGCCTATAGTTGTTTGCCTGACTGGTCCATCGACCTAGTCTTGGCGCACTGCCACTAGCCCATCAATCCTTGTCAGTACTAACTTGGTACCATGGCAACTCACACAACATTTCCATTTTAATGAAAATTTTCATGGCTCTTTTTACTTATGTTTATTTACATGCTCTAGCTCATGCCCACTAGCCTTGGGCCCACTTCACGAGTTTTTTTTAAACTAGGCCTTGAGCTCTATGAGTTCAAATTCGAGGCCCTATGCTAGTAAGAGCTGTTCTAGATCTCGTCAGGAAAGTCTCCCAAATAGTTTAACCATTTGCACACAGTTAGGGGAGAACCTTTCTAAAAAAATTGTTTTAGCTTAAAGTACTCATCACATCAATTGGGTGTGATGATGGGAGTAGGTCCACTCACAAGTGCATTTTCACTTCTAAAAATCATGCTCATTACCCCAACCAGATATGATATTTGAATATGCCTACTCACAACCGCTAAGTAGGTTTTTAACTTAATAAAGGTATGCTCATCACCCCAACCGGGTATGACATTTAAAATATCCCACTTAGAGTGGTCTTTCAAGTTAAAATTTGCTCATCATCCCAAATAGTGTGATGTATAAAGTTCCCACTCATCCGATGACTCTAACGTGTTCGTCCCTAGTTAGTTTTCCAAGTCCAAGTTGTGCTCCCCTTTTTAGTTCACTTTGTGGTTCAATGTGTCCATGCATGGTTTGAGCATCCTTATAAGGAAGGGTTCAACATGAAAGCCTTCTTGTTCTCACGTATTGACAACTAGGCCCAAATCTTGATTTTATTGCACTTAGGTCCCTAAAGTTCATATTTCTTGACTTTAGGTCCCTAGTGTTAACATTTTCCCCAATCAAGTCCCAAGGACTTCCAATACCTTCCTTGGGTCCTTAATTTTTTTAAAATTGTAAATGGGGCTCAAAATTTCCAAATTTTCAAATTGGACCCCAACTTTTCTAAAATTACCATTTTGCCCCAAACTTTCCCAAAATGGCCAATTGGCACCAATTCTTTCAAAAACTGACCAATTGGTCCTCCAACATCTTTTTCATTACAATTGACCTTAAAGTTTGAGAAATTTCATGGAGGTCCTTCAATTTTTTGAAATCTCCAAAATTTCCCCAAAATTTACCCCTTTCTATTGACTGAATTTGATTTTTTTCAAATTGACCATTCAAATAGGGTCATTTCCTCAAATTGGTGGCATGAATCAATTTCTATACTTCCATAAAATCCAATTGTGCTTTGAATTGCGGGATTTGGGTTCAAAATGAGCTTAAATAAAGCTTCGCCAGAAAACTAGACGTTGAGAGAGAAAGCTTCGAAAGCATACTGTCGGTGGCGTGATGATTCAAGTTCTTGTTCTAGGGAGTTAGCTCTTATCCTCAGAGTCCTTCTAGAATAAAAAATTCGGACAATCATTGTCTGGATCACTAGGAATTTGATCAAAGAAGTACGCTATTTTCTCTCTATAGGACTAAACTACAACAACGAAGGAGGGCCGAATTGGCTTACTTTTTTAATGTAGAGTGGTCGTGTGATGGTTGTGGGGGCTTTGGGAGGACTCAATTTGGCCACATGAGGTCTGAATTGGCCGAATTCAAATCGATCAAAATAGTGTAGCTTCGGTTCGACGGAGCTGCTTTACTGTTTGGGCTTGCCGACGCTTCTCCAGAGATCTTGAGGTCGGTTGGAGGTGGGCGTCAGGTAGCTGACTACTTCCAAAGTCTGTAGGGCCCAAATTTCTCTTCTAAGGCTGAAGAAAGAGCCCAAGTTGGAGCTTTGGTTTGAGCTTCACTAGAAAACTGAACACTTCAGATGGAGAGGAGAATTGAGGTGTGTGGAGGATGAATGGAGGGGAGCTCTTTATATAGGGAGTTTGGGGACCCTCTGCCCTACCAATTTCCATACTAGTCGTGCTCATCCTGATAAAAAATTGCCTAAATCAGAGAAAGTTTCCTTCACCAAAAAAGGAAAGAAAATGTTTCCTTGATGAGCAGTGTCATCGGACGGAGGAGGAAGATGACACTATTCTGCACGTGCGAGATTCGCACGTGCGGGCCCGACCACATTGCAATACGTGATTATCTAGTCTAACTGACATGGCGATCCTACTCAGCTGCCATGTCAGCCGTTGACCAGTTGACCGGACAAGTGGCAGCCTCCACTTGGTTGCTCGTGTCAGCGTGGCTACTGACCCGGCATCCACTCACCATTGACCATTGACCGGACCTATGTCTCTTCTAATTGGTCAGTGCTTTCAGGCACTAACCGAGCGGCTGGTGGGGCGCTCCTTGCCATGTACTGCATGCTGATTGGTCACGCGTGCTGACTGAGTGCTAACTGGTTAGCGGTCTGTTGATTAACTAAACCATTGACCGGTCTGGTCCGACAGGGTCCAATGACCTGAAAGTGAAAATCGGCCGGTTCATGCCTAATTCAACTGATTTTCTCAAAATTAAAAATTTATAAATTAATCTAAATTAATTTTCTATTTAATGCTGACCTCAAGTTTCCAAAGTTATCTTTTTAAGTCATCTAGAAAAATGAATGATTTAACCGGTTCACCATGGTTCAATCTAGTTTAAGTTTAGTTAACTGTGAACCATTTCGTTTTTCTCATCCAATTAGGCTCATGGTTGGTAGTACAAGGACCTATACTTAATTAAAAGAATTTTAGGGTCATAAATGAGAAAAATTAGGGAAAAATAGATCCTGAAACCTAAGTTATAAAGAAAAATGGTAGAATGATAATTTTACCCAAAATTAGAGACCATTCGACAATTAGTAAGAAATAGAGATTTGAATCGTTCCAAATCCTATTTGGGGCCAGAATGGGACCCAAGGATACTTGGGGGACCCAATTGAAAGACTTGGGAATGTCTTAGGTATGAAAAGAGAAGTTTTAAAGCATAAGGGCAAGATGGTAATTTTACTCGAGTTGAGTACCAAGTGGTAATTTGGAAAAGTAGTACCACTAGGTAGTAAATAAAGGAAATATGTGCATTTCAATAAGTGCAAAGTTGAAAGAAAATGATCTTAAGCCTGAGTGACTAACCTTAGAGATGGTTAGGGCATGGGTCGGTTTACCGATGAGTGAGTTGAGTAGCCTAAGCCCATGAGGGTAAACCATAAATTCATGAATGAATTACGATGTGTTAAATTTATAGGCAATACGAGGGAAACTAACCGTATATTTGGTAAATATTGTAGATAAAGCAAAAGATCACTCAAGTGAGAACGAGAGCTGAAATCTCTAGAACCCTTAGAATGAACAAGTTTTGATACTCGAGGTGAGTGGGTGTATTGACGATGAGTCCGATTGGACCAACCGAAGAAAAACATTGTATGTTTGATTGAATGATTGACCTAGTGCTTAAAATGAAAAGCAAATTGATTCTTATAAATCATATAAGAAGTGTGAAATGACTAAGTACTTGTCCACTTAAACAAATACTTCTTTAATGACTAAAAGTAGCGATCGATCGTGTGACCGATATGTGCCATTTGATTTAGGTAAGTTAGGACTGAGTGTCATGCACCAACCCAATTCCCTCGGCCAGGGTCCTGTGCAACCCTCGCCAACCCCACAATGTTATAGAGGCGGGTACCTTCACCAAGGTAATGCTAGTGGGACCAAGGCTTAGAACTATGGAACACTTGTGTCATGCAAATAAGTAAAAGTTATGGGATTTTCTATATCAATTTCCAATGGAAGAGTAACAAGTGTCCTCAGTCAAAGGTCAATTGAGGAGAAGACTCGTCAGTAGAGCTGGCCAATGAGGAGTTGACACATGGCAATGGTGCCACAGTTGACTAGGATGTCAGAGAAAGAGTCGACCAATCAAAGGTTGACACATGGAAAGCCATGTTAGATTTCCTCAACTAATTAGAGGCTGACACATGGCATTGACACAATGCATTAGGATGGAAAATTGACTTTTTAAAGCAGCCAATCAGAGGATGCCACATGTCACAGTCAAGATGGTCAAAGATGGTCAGTGGGCATGTTAGAACGGGCGACCAATGGGAGGTCGCCACATGGCCGATCAACGACTTAAAGGATGACTTGGACATTGAGGAGGAAGCCATGTCAATGAACCCAGCCAATCACAGTGTGCCACATGGCAGCTCGTCTTCAACCTCTAAAGTTGGTAGATAATAATGACAGGAAGGACGGGGATCTCGTTAGTGGTAAAAAAAATCATTTCGACATGGACTTCAATGGAGGATATTGCGGTCGATTGATGGATGAATGGATAGACCTGTCAATCCCTAAGCTTATAAAGAGCTACTCTCCATCCATCCTTCTCATCCCTCAAACAACTAAAGAAGAAGAACAACTCTATTTCCTAGCGAGACACAAACCAAAGCTCTAACTTGGGCATTTTTCTCAAACTCTGAAGGCAAATTTGGGTCCTCTAGAATCATGAGAGAATCCTCCACCTTCCTGCAAATGCCAACCAGCTCGAAGGTCATCGGAGAAGAGCCGGCGAGCCCGCACAGTACCTTCACTCCCTTGAAAGTCTGCACACCAAATTGGTCGAGCTGAATTTTGGTCACCCTGACGTTCTGAGATGAGGTCGACCCTCCCACGGCTCTAGCCGACCAACCCTCAACCTCCCTACACCTTAGAGGTAAGTGAATACCGCTTCTCTTTGCCAAAACAGTAAACTTACAAAACAAAAATGTTTGAACTTGTTAACAAAATTTTCCCTGCCCAAGCAGTCAATTGATGTGAAACTTGATCCTATTAGGATCCACTTAACGAGCACTTGCCACCCATACCTAGAGCTTTGACGACCTTTCCTTCGTTAGTAAGAAATCCAAGCTTTCTCTCTCTAGAAGAAGTTTTCGGCGAACCTTCGTTTTAGCTTGATTTTGGGTTAATTTCAGTAATTTAAAGCTAAGAATGCTCGGGGGAAGATGGAAAATATGATTAGTAGTCTGTTAGGAGGAAATTAACAACGTTTAGATGATTAATTTGATGAATTGAAGATTTGAGGTTAAAATGTAATTTTTGATGAAATTGAGGATTTTAAAAAAATAGGTTTTTTTATAAAATTGATATAAATTGAAGGTCAATTTATAATTAAGATGAAATTAGGGACTTAATTGTAATTAAAATAATTTTTTGGGAATTTAATTATAATTAAAAATATTTCTAATGATTTATTGCAGTTAATATAAATTTATAAAATTATATAAATGGGTGAAATTACAAATAAAAGTGGAATTAGGAATTTTGGTAATTTAAATAGGAATTATTTGCCAATAAAAATAAACATAGTGATTTCTATGAAATTATGAGAAAACTAGGAATATAAGTGAAAAAAATTGGGTGAGTAATTCATTACCTGTGACAATGTAGGTACGAAAATAGGCTATGACCTTCAATCGAGAGAAGATCTAGAGACTTTGAAAATCCATTCGGGACGAACGAGTCACGAAATACATGTGTGTGAGATTTTCGGCATCATGCCCATTTGGGGTGATGAAGGTACCTTCATATTACCCAAGGTTAGAAAATTATTTTCTAGAAGTAGTCTCCCTGATTGTGTGAACTTGCTCAAACACTATGGGAGCTATTTTTTTATGAGAGCATGAAACATGCATTTACTTAGACCTAGAATTACTCTAGTGGGCACAATGCCTCAATTTTGGAAACTAAAATGGCCCAAGGCCAAGTTTTGAAAAAAACTCGTGAAATAGGCCTAAAGCCTGATAATCATTATGGAATGTTTTTTCATAAATGGTTATATTATGTGATAAAGCTATCGAGTCGAAGCCGTTTCGTCGAACTCATTGAGCTGATAGCACCAAAGATAAAGGTCTCTCTTAAAAGACTATTGTTTGTACATGCTAAAATAAGGAACCATCGAGGTGCCCAATAAGGGGGTAGTGTTGGTTCTAAAAGCCGCTGGATGGCTTGAGGACCATAAAAGAAGTTTTGTCGTGCTAGTATATCAAGAAGCTTTGGGAGCTTCATGCACATTGACACCGATGATGAAGGAGGGGAGGTCTCATCCCACTATAGCGGACACAATGACTCAATTTAAGTCTGGGGGATGGTTAGTAGTGCTCACCCAGACTTGTGGTTGAAGGTGTAACCTTCTACCAGGGTGGTCGGTAAAGTCACTCTAGGCCATAAGTGGAATAGTTGGGGACTATTATGTGAAAGTATGATCACTTTGATGATAAAGGGCGTGTGCTTGATTGTTAAAATACATGAAGGAAAAATGAATAATTAAGCCTTTTAATGACAAAAGTAGCGTGGGGGTCTAATTACCCAAGAATGAGTATGGAGATATAATGTGAAAATTGAACAACCCCTTACCTTTATTTCCTTTTACTACCTGCTCACTGAGTTATAGAACTCACTCATCTCCCTTAAACCCTTTCATGAAAATATGAAAAGGAATGGGGTGTAGAGTATATCCCTTGGTAAACCTTATGTAATAATCATATTTTCGTATGTTTTATGGAAAAACATATTTCTGTAAATTATTTTGAAAATTTTTCCGGTTACACCTAACTCCTGCATATACCACAACAATATTTACTTTATACCATAAATAGTGGCGGGTTGTTCACAGGGATTCGACCAAAGTGGGTCGGGGTGTGGCAACTTAAGTGGTATCGGAGCCATATATTTTTGAACTTGAGTTTAGGGAAATTAACTATGTTATAAAATCATGATGTTTGGGAAAATATTTTTGAAACAATATTGGAAATAATTATTTCATGAAACTTACCTTCCGAAAATATTAAACTTATAAAGAATATTTCACTTGTAGAAATATTTCTAAGAAGAGAACCTCCCAAAGTTCGATGGAAGATGAGAACCCTCCACCAAACCCTAAAATCCAGAACTGACCCAGGCCCAAGAAGAAGTAGAGAAGAACTTCTAGGAAGCCTACGCCAATTATGTAAGAGCCTTCCATAAACTACCACCTATTCAAATAAGTCAAGAACTAGTAAACCCGATGCGGCGAGCCATTGAGTATGAACTTATAGTACTAGAAATGTATGGGATTTCCATTATTAAAAAAAGAAAATTCAGGAAATCATGGAGAGATGCGTCTTCATCAAAGTATGAAGAACCTTGTATGAACCAATGTTCTAGGTGTGGGAAGTACGAGAAGGAGAATGATGAAGGTGATCCTTAGACTTTGTCACGCCCCAACCCGGTTTGGTTGGAACCCCGTGATCAACCCGCGACCCTTCCCGTACTAAATTAGTATTTCTACCAAATAGACCAGGGAAGGTAAAGGTGTAGAAATACACATATTTTCCATAACAAAATTAACAAAAAAACTAAATGAGAGTATACCTGTTCGCAGTACCTTAGACTTGCTCCCTTATCTTCCGCTTTTCTCGACAGGAGGTTTTTCCTAAAAAAAGGTTTAGGGGAGGGGTGAGTTCTACAACTCAGTGAGCGGGCATTAGGATGAGTTTTGATAAATACAAAAGAAAGTTTATAATTAATATCCTTTTTGTTTACAAGTTTTATGGGTTTAATCCCTTCTTAAAAAAATGTTTCAATGCTTCCTCTGGCTCGGGTTTGGTTTAGCATACAACCACTCGCCCTTTATCAAAAAGTGTTCATACGTTTGCAGAGCTGTCTCTAACAGCTCTACTTGAAATGCCTCGACCTGGTTTGGTCAGATCCCCATGAGCAACCTGCCACTCCATTTGGTCTAAGAAGGATTTCACTTCCTTCTAAATCACGAGAAGTCAAGCGTCCTTTTTACCTAATTTTCCTGGAATAACATTATACAAAACTTATTATGTTAACAACTTTACATACCTATATTAAGGGTTTGTCTGACGGTCCAACAACCTCGACACTCAACCCGACTTGCATCTGTTTGTCTGGCTGGTTCATCGACCTAGCCTTGATGCACTACCGCCAGCCCATCAAGAATTGTTGGTCTTAACTTGGTATCATGGAGAATCGCACAATTTATTTCCATTTTAAATAAGAGTTTTCATGGCTCTTCCTATTCATGTTTATTTACGGGTCTCAACCTCTACCTACTGGCCTTGGGCCTATTGCACGTGTTTTTTTAAAACTAGGCCTTAAGTCCTTTGAGTTTAAATACCGAGGCCACTGGCCTGTTAGAGCATTTCTTGCTTTCGTCAAGAAGGTCTCCCAAGTTATTTAAGCAATGGCACACAGTCAGAGCAGAACACTTTGGACAAAATCTCTTTTAACTCATCACACTAACTAGGTTTGATGATAGGTCTGCTTACAACCGGTATGCGAGTTTTTCCTTTCCATAAGGAAGCTCATCATACCAACCTGGTATGATGTTTAAATGATCCTACTCACAACCGGTAAGTAGGTTTTTAACTTTTAAAACGTACTCATCATCTCAACTGGGTATGAAGTATATAGTTCCCACTCAGAATTGGTAAGTAGGTTTTAACTATAAAATGATGCTCACCACCCCAACTGGGTATCATTGTGAGTAAGCCCACTCACCCGATGATTGTGATGTGTTCGTCCCTAGTTGGTTTTCCATGTCCACATTAGCTCTCTTGCTTGATTTCCGGTCCCAAGTGTCCCTACACGATTTGGGTATCATTATTAGGAAGGGTCTGACATGACAACCTTATTTTTCTCATGTATGGGCGACTAGGCCCAAATCTTGGTTTTTATTGCACTTAGGTTCCTAAAGTTCATACTTCTTAATTTAGGTCCCTAGTGTTAAAATTTTCCCAAATCAAGTCCCAAGGATTTCCAATATCCTCCTTGGACCCTTAATTTTATTTAAAATTATATACGAGGTTCAAATTCTCCAAATTTCCAAATCGGTCTCCAACTTTTCCAAAATTACTATTTTGACCCTAAGTTTAAAAAATAACCAATTGGTCCCAACTCTTTCGAAAATTGATCAATTGGTCCTACAACATCTTTCTCATTGCCAATTGACCTTCAATTTTGAGAAATTGCATGGAAGTCCCTCACTTTTTTGAAATCCCTAAAATTTTTCCAATTTTCTCCAATTTCTACCCCTCTCTACTAACCAAATTTGATTTCTTCAAATTAGCCATTCAAACTGGGTTAATTGCTCCAATTGATGGTATGGATCAGCTCCTACACTTCCATATGATTTAATTGAGATTTGAATTATAGAATTTGGGTCCAAAAAGAGCTCAAATGGAGATTCACCAGAAAATTGTACGTAGATAGAGAAAGCTTCTAAAGCATATCGTCGGACGTGCGGCGGTCTGAGCTCTTGATTTGGGAAGGTAGCTCTCGTCCTTAGGGTCCTTATAGGATGAAGAATCACTACAATTGATATCAGGATCAAGGTGAATTTAGTTAGTGAAATTCAACACTTTCTCTCTCTAGAACTAATCTGCAACGATGGAGGAGGGCTGAATTGGCTTACATTTCACCTTTATAGAGGTCGTGTGATGGCCGTGGGAACTATGGGACAACTTGGTTTGGATGTAGGAAGGCTATATTGGCCGAATTTAGGTCGGCCAAAATAGGGCAGCTTCGGTTCGACGAAGCTGCTTCACTGTTTGATCTCGCCGGCACTTCTTCGACGATCCTTGGGTCGTAGGGAGGTTGCTGTCAAGTAGCTAACTTCTCCCAAAGTCTGTTGGATCCGACTTCACCTTTTGAGGTTGAGAAAAGTGCCCAAGTCAGAGCTCTAGTTTGAGCTTCATCGGAAAATGGAGCACTTTTGAGGAGGAGAGGATTTGAGGTGTGTGGAGGATGAATGGATGGGAGCTCTTTATATAGGGAGCTCAAGGACCCTCTACACTACCAGTTTCCATATTGGTTGAGCTTATCATCTTCAGAAATTGCCCAAATTGGAGGGACTATTCCATCGCTGGAAAAGGAAGGTTTTTCTACCATATGAACAGTGCTGTCATTCCAAGGAAGAAGATGACACTGTTCTAAACTGAATCGGTCTGGTACGATCGGGTTCAATGTCAAAAATTGGCCGGTTTAAGCCCGATTCGACCAATTTTCTGAAAATAAAAATTTTATTAATTAATATAAATTCATTTTCTATCTAATGGTGACCTCAAGTTTCCAAGTTAAGATTTTCAAACAAAGTAGAAAAATGAATTAAAAAACCAGTTCATTCATGGTTCAACTCGGTTCAATCTGGTTCAGGTTTGGTTCACCATGAAACGGTCCGGTTTCCCCCTCTAATTTACTTCATTGTTCTTCCCCATGATTTTCATGACTTTTTGGTCACTTGGAATTTTCCAATTTCCCATTTTAACCCCTGTTTATCATTCTTGGTTCCTTAATTGGTTTGGTTTTCTCATTAAATTGACTAGTTCTTTCATGGTTTTCCTTGATCCGAGATGACAGGTTTCATAACTCTCCCCTCCTTTTAGGACTTTTGTCCCCCAAAACTAAATTACGTATACTTTATATTGGGAATAATTTCCCTTGAGGGCAACTTGGGGTTTGCTTTGACGTGCTACCGCTTTAGTTGTTCCTTCACTTAGCCATTTAAACCACGTGCTCGAGGAATTTCTTTTTCTTCATTGGTTTACTCACTCCATGGAGTTCATTAGAGTCAAGCATGTCTTACCCACTAGTCAAAAGGTACATCTTTAGGTCCCCTTCTTACTCTACTTAGGGTAAGACTCTTGCTCTTGGGGGTTCTTGTCCAGTATTTCAAGATTAGGAGTTCCAAAATGCCTAATCATTCCCATGTCTAGTTATTCTCTTGATCGCTGAAACCCTTAGCTCAATGTTCTTTCGAGCATTACCTACTTGTTTTCATGGGTTTTAGTGTTATCACATTTTCGTCCTATTTTGACCCTTCCTCCATCCGTTGTTTATTACAACTCTAGTCTAAATTCTATGTTTGACCTTGTCATGCTTAACTAACTGACTCTTTCTTACTTGAGTCACATTTTTCTCGGGACTGTTGGGCTTACATGTCCCTTAAAGCATGACATGTTCTAGAACTTATCTTTGTCCATTAGAATTCTAGAACATTGCCTTGATGGTTGTTCTCAACTGTCCAACCTTTCGAGGATTGTATAAACTGTTATCCAATCATCCTTATTACCTTTGATGTCATGTCTTACATAGCCATGTCAGTTTTCCTTATCTACTTGTCCTTTCCTAGCCTCCTTATTGGGATTTCCTGGTTCCAATCATTGTGCTTCCGGATTACTTCTTGACTTACCGACATGCTTTGAATTTTTCCTTACACAGGGCCTTCCACATCTCCAATGGCATCCTTTACTCAAGGATTCTCTTTCTTCATTCCTTCCTTATTCACTCCTCACCATTTCATGGTTCCTTATTTTGAGTTGATCCTTTCCTGTCTATATGTCGATTCCTTTGTTTAGGGAGTTCCCTTTTGATGGTTTTATTCCTTACTATATACTTTAAAGTAGAGACTTCCACCTTAGGAGCTACACGTTCAACCTTCCTACCATTTCTTGAAGGTTTCCTTCCTTCACATTCTTACAACCTTTTGATTTGGAGCTTTCGCCCACATTTAATCCTTCACCGACCTTAATTTCCTAGTTCACCCCTTAACTTCCCATATGAGGTATCTCTGATTGTTGAGTCTTATTTCATGTCCTTTGCGTTAGGCCTCGATAATCAATCTAAAGCTTCATGGGTGTGGTCCGGAATTAGTCCAAGTGTCTGTTGTGATTCCTTTAAATCACGTTTTGACTAGACTATGTCCTTTCTCAAGGCTTTACTTCCTTTGAAATTCATTTCCTTGTTCTTTTATTTGGGGTATGCCACCCATTCTCACTTATTACTACATAATTTGATGTTATTCTACCACTTACCCGTTCCTTAGGTTTAACTTACTCCTTGAGTCCTCATAAATATGCATGCTTTGTACTTGATCTTTTCACCTCAACCAGCATTGCAATTGCGAGCCATTCTTCATTTCCGAATTTAATTAGGTCCATCTCCTCTTCGTTGGGGCGTATATTTCCCCGAGACTTGTTTCCTTGATTGGCTTCTTCCTTTCTTCACCCTTGTAGGTATCCGATCTTTAGGCAACTTTATGACATCCTTTGCTGTCATCCTTCCTGTATACCCTTCCTTGGAAATCTCACGGTATGTATTTGTACCCTTTCCTTAATCCTATTTGTATCTCGTTCAAATTTTCTTCCTCGGGAAGGGTTCAGATACTGTTTATTCCAAGATTTCTTGACCTCTTTGTGCGAGGCTTACTTAATCCTCCTCATGGCTTGAGTGTGGTCACCAATTCATTTTCGACCATTGATTTCTTTAAGGATTTCCTTCATCCTTCTTTTCCCACATTTGTCCTTTCCACTTCTTCCTTCTTCATTGGGGTTAGAGTCCATGATTCTTTCATGGGCTAGTTCATTAATTGCCTCGTCCCTACTACTCTTCTTGTTTAGTTGTCTCGAGACAATTGTCTCTTGAGTCTACATGTCCTTGATGTCCATCCTATCACCTTTTGTAGGGTGTAGTCGTTACTACTTCTCATTCCTCTTAGGGTGTCGTTTATTCTCCTTGATCATTCTATTATGACTACTTGCTTCCTACTTAGCTCCTCTACTTTTCCAATGAAGGTCACACTTGCCAACCCGAGATATCATATTTGTCGTCCATTGTTTGGGCTTGTCTTCTCTTGTGGAGGTGTTTCCTTCTTTACTCCTAGATGGCTTGGTAACTCTCCTTAAGGAAAATTTCCCTCGCATCTATACTCTACTTTGTTTGCATTTTCTTCATTTGTTCCTTCTTGTCTTTCGTGACCCCTCCTCATATGGTTGTGGTATGAGAACGCACTTTGAGAGATGGAGTTTTTAGGAAAAATTGGAATTTTTATTAATAATGGGTACAATACATTTTGGGTGTTATCCCTATTAAATGAAGTAGTTGGGAAGCTAGTATACTAGGTTCTTGGTAAGCATCCTTCTTGGTTATAAGTCCCTTGCAGTGTCCTTGGTGTTAGGTTTGGCTCTCCTCATACTCGTGGGTGTGACCTCAATAGGTCCTGGCACCATACTCCTTGTTGGTATTGGATACTTCCTCATAATGTCTGTCATGCCCCGACCCAGTTTGGTCAAATCCTCATGAGCAACCCGCCACTCCCTTTGGTCCAAGAGGGTTTCACCCCTTTCTAAACTGCGAGGAGTTAGACATCCTTTTACCCTGTTTTTCTTGGAATAACATTATACAAAACTCAATATATTGAGAATTTACATACCTGTCCTAGGGTTCAACTGTGGGGGTGTCTTTAAGGTTGATTTTCCTTTTCCTAAAAAGTGTTAAAGGGAGAGGGTGAGTTTATACAACTCAGTGAGTGATTGTTGGGAGTTAGTTTTAAAAAAACATGCTTAATTTATCAAAACCATTGCCAAGGTTTAACATTCCCTTTTCAAGGATTTTTCTCAAATCTCAAATCTCAGTACTTTTTCCCATTTTCATATTAGGTGTGTTTAGCTCTCTTTGTCCATCCTCTTGCCTTCGGGAGGTGTTTAGCAAACAAACACACACCCTTCATCAGGAAGGGTACAAACATTTGCAGAGCAGTCCCAGACTACACCTACTTGGGGATCATCGTGACTTTGCTGTCCACCCAAATAGAAGTCCCAAACATCTACCATGAGTTTGAGTGGACATCCTAGATGTTCGATCCTTAGATCGAATTCCACTTTGTGTCTGTATGATGATGAACACCTCATTCTGACCCCACCTTGGTTTTATGCGCAAGAAACTCCTAGAGCTTCATGACTAACTGGCACGATGATCTGCCCTTATCTCCAGCAGCCCTTGGAACCCATCACTACCCCTAGGGCATCTTGATGGTCTCGTATCCATGAGTGCATGCACAAACAAGAGTTTTCATGATTAAGCTAACCTCTTTGGTGCTGACGGTCCAACAGCCCCGACACTCAATCCGACCTATAGCTGTTTATCTAGGCCGGTCCGTCGAACTCACCCTGATGCACTGCCTTCAGCCCATCGAGCATTATTGGTTCTGACTCGATACCGGGGCAAATCACACAATCAATTTTCCATTTTAAATAGTTCAATGAGTTAACACCTTTTGCCCCTGACCTGGTAGGACTGACAGATATATGCTAGTGATTCATGGATGGTCTCAACATGGACATACGAGACCGGATGGGAGTACTAGGGCACCCCACAAATCTGGCGATGGTGATTAGTATGTCTCACGAATGTGAGTGACTGGTACAAACCCGACACCACCGAATGGAGTAGTCAACCCGGAAGGAGGACTAGGACCAAGGGCGTCATGGAGGACGGAAGGAGTATATTGGTCCAAGATGGGGAAATAGGTAGGGTTCCAAAAGAGGAAGGATGTGTCCCCACGTCCTAGAAAAGTGATCCCCACCATGCCACAAGGAAACCCTCGCTATCTAGGTGCCAAAGGTACCACGAAGGAGCTTGCTTGTCGTGTTTTACATGTGGGCAAGTGGGGAAATTTGTGAAGGAATGCCCTACTCTTATGGAGAACAAGCAACGAAACACACTTGGACCACCACAAGGGAACACCAGGACTCCAAGGTAGGACACCACAGCCAGAGTACCTGCTAGGGTATACAACCTCACGTAGGAAGAGGATAAAAAAGACCCAAGTACCGTAGCGG
Organism: Trapa bicornis; assembly: GCA_030064425.1. Classification (NCBI taxonomy): domain Eukaryota; kingdom Viridiplantae; phylum Streptophyta; class Magnoliopsida; order Myrtales; family Lythraceae; genus Trapa; species Trapa bicornis. Next base: position 9,282,330 of record CM057740.1, read on the forward strand.
GTACTTCTCAAAACCCTTCCAACTAATATTGAGAAAAACATGTAATTTGAATTTCATTCAATAATGGAATTCTTTTCTTCTAAAAACATGTGTTTCTTTAATCAAGGTACACACACTTGTGGGTACGAAAGGTCTACGCCCTCTTTGACTTGGGAGCAGAAAGATCCTTCATCAGAGAAGATCTAATCCCAAGTCTACCCCTAGAACTCACTTCTCTAGAACGAAATCTCAACATCCTCACACCCTTAGGAGAAGGATTAAATAGATATCCCATATCCCAAGCTCCTTATCAATATGGCTCCAGCAGAACTAAAGGAATTGAAGGAACAACTGGATGAACTATTGAAGAAAGACTTCATACGCCCTAGTCAGTCTCCATGGGGTGCACCAGTCCTATTCGTAAAGAAAAAGGATGGGAGCATGAGACTTTGCATCGACTATAGGAAGTTGAACGAGGTCACCATAAAGAATAAATATCCACTTCTACGGATTAATGACCTGTTCAACCAACTAAAAGGAGAAGCCTACTTCTCCAAGATAGACCTTCGGTCAGGATACCACCAACTCAGGATCCAAGAAGAGGATACTCCTAAGATTCCATTTCGATCCTAATACGAACATTATGAGTTTAGGGTGATGCCTTTTGGCTTGACAAATGCCCCTGCAGCCTTCATGGATTTAATGAACCGAGTGTTCTAGCCACACTTGGACAAGTTCATGATAGTATTTATAGACAACATTCTCATATACTCACGGACTAGGCTGGACCATGAAGAGCATCTAGCTATCACCTTGGAGATACTATGAGAAAACCGCTTATATGCAAAATTCTCCAAGTGTGAGTTTTGGTTGCATGAGGTAGGGTTCTTAGGGAACATAGTGTTCAAGGATGGAGTCAAGGTAGACCCAACAAATGTGGAAGCCATATCTGATTGGAAGGCACCCAAGAATCCCTCTGAGATACATAGTTTTTTGGGCTTGGTAGGATACAACAAATGGTTTATGCAAGATTTCTCTAAGATAGCTACCCCTTTAACTCGTCTCACAAGGAAAGAAGTAGAGTATAAATGGAATGAGAGCTGTGAGAAATCCTTCTTGGAGTTGAAGACCCATTTGACCACAGCACCTGGACTCTATCTACCTAACCCAAGTGTAGGGGTGTACTCCGTCTATAGTGACACATCCAAACAAGGACTCAAATGTCTATTGATGCAATAAGGAACAGTTATCGCCTACGCTTCCTAACAACTTAAGGTGCATGAGCGAAACTATCATACCCATGACTTAGATTTAGCTGCAATAGTGTTCGCCCTAAAAATTTGGCGACACTACCTATACTTTCTAACTTAGAAGGAGTTGAACCTCCGCTAGAGGAGATGGCTAGAATTAGTTAAAAATTATGACCTTGTGATAGAGTATCACCCTGGGAAGGCCAATGTAGTGGCATATGCTCTAAGTCGCAAGTACCAAACTGAGGTGGCACAGATAAAAACAAGCTACTTACCCTTGTTGCAACAGTTGGGAAGAATGGAGGTGGACTTTAAGATGGACAAGAGGGAGAAATGCTTGCTGGATGACTTAGTGGTGAGACACATCTTAACATAACAAATTAAGGTCCAACAAAACATGGATATGGAACTCCTACTCTATTTGGACCCGGTCAACAGATGGACAAAACTGGACTGTGACCTTCGAGGTGACAGAGTACTAACCTACAAGGGTAGAGTATGTGTGCCTCAAGATAAAGAACTGAAGAGGTTAATTCTGGAAGAGGCACATGACTCTATTTATGCAATGCATTCGGGCAGTACCAAAATGTAATGCACTCTCAAATAAGGATATTGGTGGAAAGGGATGAAGAGGGAGATTGCAGAATATGTATCCCGATGCTTGTCCTGTCAACAGATTAAAGTTGAGCATTGGAAACCATCAGGACTGCTACAACCCTTGCCAATTCCAGAGTGGAAATTGGAGCACATCACTATGCACTTTATCATGAGACTACCTGTGACTAGAAAGGGACGAGACGCGATCTAGGTCATTATGGATAGATTGACCAAGTCCGTCCATTTTCTACCTATAAGAGTGACAAATTCAATGGAACAACAAATTGTCTTATACATGAAGGAGAAAGTGAGACTCCATGGCGTTCCTGTGAGCATAGTGTCGGATAGAGACCCTAGATTTACCTCGAGGTTTTGGCCTAGTTTGCAAAGTGCCTTGGGAACCAAACTCCACATGAGTATGACAATTCATCCTCAAATCGATGGATAGTTTTTGCGAATGATCCAAACACTAGAAGACATGCTAAGGGCATTCGTACTCACCATGGATATGGGTTGGGAGAAGTACTTGTGCTTGATGGAGTTGACGTGCAATAATAGTTATTAAGCCAGTATTCAAATGGCCCCTTATGAGGCCCTTCTATGGACGACCATGTCGTACTCACTTATTTTGGAAAGAAATGGGGGAAAGGAAGTTGGAAAGGGTCGAAATAATCAAGGATGCCATGGAAAAGATTAAGATAATCAGAAGTCGACTTAAGGCCGTCCAAGATAGGCAAAAGAGTTATGCGAATCATTGGAGGAGAGATCTAGGATTTGATGTGAGGGATCAAGTGTTCCTAAAAGTATCCCCAGGAGGGGAATACTTAGGTTTCAACAATGGGGAAAGTTGAAACCAAGGTACATCGGTCCTTACACAATAATCCAAAGGATAGGACCGGAGGCATATAAACTAGTACTGCCTCCAGACTTACAAAGAATACATGACGTATTCCATATCTTGGTACTCCAAAAGTACCCGCCTGATCCTAGCCACGTGTTGGATCAACCTCCACTAGAATTGGAAGAGAACCTGACTTACCAAGCAGAACCAGAGCAAATCTTTGATCGAAGATATAAGAATTTGAGGAATAAAAACATTCCTATGGTCAAGGTTCTTTGGTAGAATGGACCCGTGCAAGAAGAGACATGGGAAACCCAGAGTGTTATAAGGGATGGGTACCCTCAATTGTTTGACATGTAACTTGTTATTGGGGACAAATCACCTAAAAGGAGGAGAGAGTCGTAAACCACGTACCTTTATAGATAATAAAACTGAGAAAAGAATAGGTCATTTCAAAAGAGAAAACTGAGCCGATTCACGAACCACAACTGATAGAGAAAGAGAAAATTGGGAAATTAACAAATCCTGAGTGACCCAAAGAGTCATAAAAACCATGGAAAGGAACTTTGGGATGAATTGGAAGAGAAAACTAGACCGGTTCAGGTGAACTGGACCTATATCGGATTGAACCGATTTGAACCATCATTAAACTAGTTTCTAAATTCATTTTTCTAGGTGGCTTAAAGTATACAAATTATGGAATTGAAGCCACCATTGGATAGAGAATGAATTTGATGAATTTTGAAAATTTTAATTTTGAGAAAATTGGTTGAATCGAGCATGAATCGGCCGGTTTAAGCATCGAATTCGTGGTACTAGTCTGGTCGGGTTCGGAACAGTGTCTTCTTCCACCTTCAGATGATGACACTATTCATTCAATGCTAAATGCACAGCACCGATGAAGATGAATCACCTTCGTTGATGCTATTTCAAGCCATGAATGAGCTTGACCATGATGCCAAACTATCGAGTAGAGAGTCCCAGAGCTCCCTATATAAAGATCTACTCTCCATTCATTCTCCTCACACTTGAAATCTCCATTCTCTCTTAACTGCTCCATTTTCCAATGAAGCTCAAAGCAGAGCTCCGACTTGGACCATTTTCTTAACCTTAGAAGGTGAGGTCGGGTTCTTTAGATTTTGGGGGAAGTCAGCTATCTAATAGCAACCTCCATTTGATTCAAGGACCATTGGAGAAGCGCTGGCAAAATCAAACACTGAAGCAGCAACAAAGGATCGAAGTTGACCTATTTCGGCTGAGCTGAAATCGGCCAAACTCAGCCCTCCTCCAGCCAAACTAAGCTTTCTCGACACTCTCACAGCTCTCACACGACCTCAATGTAGCTTCAAGTGCATGAGACTAGGGTGAGGTCGGGATGAGGTCTCTGTCATCATATGAACATAGAGAATTGTTACGGGATTGAGGGTCAGATGTTGTGAACATTCACTCATTCTCAGGGTAGAAGTGGATGTGCTTCTATATAGCTGGCCGGTATAGTCGCTCCAACACCACAAGTGGGTTCAGTGGACGTACTGGCCTGCAATTGTGTATTTAATCTTCATGATGAAGGATGTGTGTTAGGTGATGATACACCGTGATTAATAAGGAAATGGTGGTAAAAATCAAGATTTGATATGAAATGATTTTTGAAAGAAAGGAGTCTGGCACACTCCAATACAAGTCTTCATGGTTTAAAGGATGTCCCGATTTATAAATCGGGAGACTGGCAGGTTGATCACGGGGATCTGACCAAACCAGGTCGGGGCATGACAATATATATGTCAGCGGTTCATGGACGGTCTCAATATGGACATACAAGACCGTATGGGAGTACTGGGATGCCCCATGGACCTGGCGGCGGTAATTAGTATGGCTCACGAATGTGAGCGACTAGTGCAAACCCCATGCCATCAAATGGAGCAGACGACCCGGAAGGAGGACAAGGCCAAAACCGTCAGAGAGGACTGAAGGAGCATAATGGTCCAAGATAGGGAAATAGAGTGGCATTTCAAAAGAGGAAGGATATGCCACTACCTCCCCAGCAGGTAATTCCCACCATGCCACAAGGAAACCCTCACTGTCCTAGGTGAGAAAGGCACCACGAGGGAGCATGCTTGTCCTATTTTGCATGTGAACAAGTGGGATACTTTGCAATGAAATGCCCCACTCTTAGAGAGAAAAAGCAAAGGAATACACTTGGACCACCACAAGGGAACCCCCAGAATACCAGACTAGACGCTACATCGAGAGTACCAACAAGGGTATACAACCTCACCCAGGAAGAGGCTAGGAAAGACCCTAGTACTGTAGCGGGGACATCCCAAAACCCTCCCAATTAGTTTGAGAAATAATTTGTAATTGAAATCTTATTCAATAAAAGAAATATTTTGTCATGCCCTGACCCTGTTTGGTTAGATCCCCGTGATCAACCCGCCACTCTCCCGGTTTATTAAAAGATTTCCCCTTATTATAGACTATAAAGAGTAAGGCGTCTTTTAAACATGCACATTTTCCAAGAATAACATAAACAAAACTGCATAATAATTTAGATTTATCATACCTGTATCACAGGCGTCTTAGTTGATAGTCTTTAAAGGTAGGCTTTCTGAAATCTCCTGAAGGGGATATAAGGGAGGGGGTGAGTATGACTACTCAGTGAATGGGTTTTCAAAATTTTAGACTTTTAAGAAAACATTTATTATTGGAGTGTGCCAGACTCACTTTTCAAAAATCTCTTCATTTAAAAATTTGGGTTTATCACCATTTCTTTTTTGTCACGGCGTGTCATCACCCAACACATATCCTTCATCATGAAGGTTACTCACATTCGCAGGTCAGTACAACCACTGAACCCACATGTTGCTTTGGAGTGACTTTACCAGCCACCCGGATAGAAGTATGTCCACTTCTACCTTGAAAATGAGTGGATTTTTGCGAGATTCGACCCTCATTCCCGGAATAAATTCTTCGTGTCCGTTATGAGGACAAAGACCTCATCCCGTCCCCACCCCAGTCTCATGCGCTTGGTGCTACTCCAAATTTCCCACGGTCACTAGGTCATCCAGGGCCCTTAGGACGCATCACTACCCTTCATGGGCGTCTTGATGATCCCGTACTCATAGTGCATGCATAAACAGTGTTTTCTTATTATGCCATGTAATTTGTGGTGTCATTAGTCCAATGGTCTCGACATTCAACTCAACCTGCAACTGTTTGTCTCGATTGGTCTGGAGATCGGTCATGTCGCACTGCTGCTGGTTGACTAAGAATGTCGGACCAGCCTTGGTACCATGACCATACAATTTACTTATCAAAGTTTTATGGCACATATATCATGTTCGTTTATGAGCTTCCACTCATGCCCATTGGGCTATGGCCCACTGTTCGAGATTTTAAAAAAAATCGAGCATATTAGCCCCCAAGTTCCAAAAACCGAGGCCCCCGACCTATAAGAGTTATTCAAGCTCCCGTTGTGAAGGTCTCCCAAATTGTTTAAGTATTGGCACACAGTCAGGGGATAACATTTCCAACAAAAATATGTTTTCACTGTCCATTATACCGACCCAATATAAGAACATCTCTATTCATAACCGATGAACAGGTTTTCAACTTCTTTCGAGGAAGTTTCATCATACCAACCATGAATGATCTACTTACAACCGGTAAGTAGTTTTTCTGCAAGGTTTTCACATCACTACTCTAAGTTGGGATTTTTAAAATACGACATAGTTGTGGGTTTTTATTACGATGTGCATATCATCCCCAACCAGGTATGATATGAAATCCTACTCACAACCGGTAAGTGGTTTTTAACTTTAACTTGTGCTCATCATCCCAACCGGGTATGATGTTATTAAAACCACTCACCCGTTAATGCTGTGAATTCCACTAGACCGGTTCTTTGTATTCACGCGAGCTTGTCCTTGCTGGCGTTCCCAGTACTTCGTGTTCCTACACGATATGAACATCTCGGTTCATTATCCTTTGGCCTAATAACCTTCATTTATTCCAAATGAATGAGAAAGTCAAACTTTCATTTATTTGTAATTAGGTCCCTAATGCCTATTTTTCCTCAAATTGAGTCCCAAAACTTTTAAAATTTATCATAGGACCTCAATTTATTCCATTTCACAAAAAAGGGATTAATTTCCCAAATTTCCAATTTGGTCCCCTAACTTTTCCAAAATTACCATTTTGCCCTTCCTTTACAATAATGGTAAGTTTCACCCCAAAAATTCTAAAATTCCTCAATTGGCCCTCTAACATTTTTATCATGCCCAATTGACCCTCAATTTTAGGAAATTGTATTTCGGTCCTTGAATTTTAAAAAATCTCCAATTTCCCCCAATTTCAACTTTTTAACACAGTCGAATTTGATTTCATCAAATTTACCGATCAAACACCTCTAATTGTTAAATTGAAGTTGAAATTGAGTTTCTCCATGTTCATATGATTCCATAGAACTTTAAATCGCAAGTTTTAACGCTGGAACGAGCTCAAACGGAGCTTCGCGGAAAAATAGACTGTAGAGAGAGAAAGCTTTGATTACTCACTAGTGAGGGCACGGTGGTCCGAGCTTTCAATCTGAGCAGATAGCTCTCATCCTAAGGTTCATCCTAGAATCAATAATTGCATCAATTGATGTTGAATTGAGTTAGAATATCATCCTTGAAATTCTGTCGGTTATCTCTGTAGCTCCGGCCGGAAATCATAGAGGAGAGCCGAATTGGCTTTCCTTTCAGTCCTAATTCTGTCGTTGGAGGGCTAAGGAAGTGTTGGAAAGGCTTGGTTTGGCTTGAGGAGGGCTCAAAATGGGCAAGCTGCCCTGTTTCGGCCGATTTCAACTCGACCGAAATAGGGCAGCTTCGGTCTGCCATAGCTGCTTCACTATTTCATCACGCTGACGTTTCTCTGGCGACCCTCGGAGCAAACGGAGACTACAGGTGTGTAGCTGACTTCTTCCCGATTCTAAAGAACCCGACCTCGCCTTGTTTGGCTTAGAAAAGTGCCCATGTCGGAGCTCTGGTTCGAGCCCATGTCTTCTATGCCGGTTCGAGCTTCACCGAAAATGGAGCAGTTGAGAGAGAATGGAGTTTTCAAATGTGGAGAGGATGAATGGAGAGGGGCTCTTTATATAGGGATCTCGGGGACCCGTTGGCCATCCGTTTGGCACCTTTGTGACAGGCTTTGAAGACATGAAACATACCGAATGGAAATGTTTCTTTTTCGTTGGCGCTGCTTCGATTTTTCTGCGTGTGAACAGTGCTATGATCCCGAGGAAGAAGATGACACTGTTCCAAACCGGAGCGGACCGGTCTGAACCAGGTTCAAAGCTTAAACCAATCGGTTCACCCCTCATTCGACCGAGTTTTTCAAATCTAAAAATTTCTAAATTCATCTAAATTCATTTTCTATTGAATGGTGGCCTCAAATCTCAAATTTGAATTATTTAAGCCACCTAGAAAAATGAATTTAGGATCCGGTTCAATAGTGGTTAAAACTGGTCCAAATTGGTTCAGATTCGGTTCACCAGAACCGGTTTGGTTTTTAACCCCAATTCCTTCCCAAGTCCATTTCCATGTCTTTTGTGACTCCTTGGGTCACTTAGGGTCCATGAAATTCCTGGTTTACCATCTCTTTATCGATTTCAGTTTATAAACCGGCTTGGTCCTTAAACCTGTTCAATTTGGTTCGGGTCTGGTTCACCCGAACTGATCTGGTTTTTCTCTGCCACTTTGTTCTAAGTTTCCTTCCCAAGGTTTATAAATTTTTTTGTGGCACAAGGGAGTTGAATTTCTCTAATTTGCCCTTACTCTATCAGTTTCGGTTCATGAACCGACTCGGTTCATAAACTGGTTCAATCTAGTTGGATCCGGTTCATCTAAACCGGTCTGGTATTTCTCTTCCAATTCATCATAAGGTTCTTTTCCATGGTATTATGAACCCTTGGAATCACCTGGGAGTGTAAATTCCCAAATTGTTTGTTCACAAATGATCGGGTTTGTGAACTGGTTCGGTTTCTCACTCGGTTTGACCGATTCTTTTCCTAGTTTTCCTTAGCTCAAAAGGGCGGGGTTTACATATTTTCTCTAAAAATATGTGTTTCTTCAATTAGGGTATGTATAATTGTGGGAATGGAAGGTACACCCTCTTCTACTTAGAAGCTGAGAGATCCTTCATCAAAGAGGATTTAATTCCGAGTTTACCCCTAGAACTCACCCCTCTAGAAGTGATTTAACTCTTCCTGATTTAAAAAATAATTAATACTCTTGTAATTAGTGTATATCATATACTTAACCTCATAGATGTAGTGTCGCCAAAGCTTTAAGGCAAACACGATCGCAGCTAGTTCCAAGTCATGGGTTGGGTAATTTCTCTCATGTACCTTAAGATGTCGCAAAGCATAGGTGATAACCTTTTCTTGTTGCATCAGTACACATCTGAGTCCTTGTCCAGATGCATCACTATAGACGGTGTACTCTCTCGCGCTTGGGTTAGGAAGGGAGAGTGTAGGTGCGGTTGTCAATCGAGTCTTCAACTCCAAGAAAGAATTCTCACAGCTTCCATCCCATTTATACTCAACTCCTTTCCTGGTGAGCTGAGTCAGAGGGGCGGTACGAATTATCGATCGGAGGGATAAGAACTTGAGGAATAAGAGAATTCCTATGGTCAAAGTTCTTTGGCAAAATGGACCTATGCAAGAAGAGACATGGGAAACCAAGAGTGTAATGATGGATAGTTACCTTCAATTATTTAACATTTAACTGTTTTGGGGACAAAACCCTTAAAAGAAGGGGAGAGTTTAAACCCCATCCTTTGATAATAAGAAAAATCGGGAAAATAACCAGTCATTTCCAGAGAGAAAACCGACTCGGTTTATGAACTGTAACTAATAGAGAAAGGGAAAAACTGGGAAATTTATAAATCACAAGTGACCTAAAGAGTCACAAAAGTCATGAGAAAGGACTAGGATGAATTGAAGGTGAAAACCAAACTGGTTCAGGTGAACTAGACCTGAACCGGTTTGAACCAATTTAACCACTATTGATCTAGTTACTAAATTTATTTTTTCTAGGTGGCTTAGAAAATTAAAATTTAAGAATTTAAGCATTGGATAGAGAAAGAACTTAGATGAATTTACAAATTTTTAATTTTGAAAAACTCGGTCGAATTGGGCCTAAACCGACCAGTTTAAGCATTGAACCCGGTTCGGACAGGTCCGGTTCAGTTCAAAACAGTGTTGACTTCCTCCTTCAGGTGACAACAATGTTCACAAGCTGGAAAATCGAGCAGTACCAGTGAAGATGAAAAGTCTCTGTTCAAAGAGTTTCAGGCAATGAACAACCGCCAAAAAGGCACCAATCAGACAGCCAAGGAGTCTCCGAGCTCCCTATATAAAGAGCCCCTCCTCATTCATCTTCCTCACACCTAAACACTTCTCTCTCTCCCTATTGCTCCATTTTTTGGTGAAGCTCAAACTAGAGCTCTGACATTGGGGTTTTTATAAGCCAAAGAAGGGGTGGTCAGGTTCCTTAGATTCGGAGAGAAATCAACTAACTGACGGTAGTCTCCATTTTCTCTAAGGATCAACGGAGAAGTGCCAACGTGATTGAATAGTGAAGCAGCTCTGGAGGACTGAAGCTATGCTGCTTCAGCCAAGCTAAAAATGGGCAATTTGAGCCCTTCTCAAGCCAAACTAAGCTCACTCAACACTTCCACAGCCCTCATACGACTGAATTAGAGCTGAAAGGTAAGCCAATTTGGCTCCACTCGGTAATTTCCGATTAGTGTTAGAGAGAATCGACAAAACCTCACTAACCAAAGTCTCCCTCAATTTGACATGAATTGATGCGATTCTTGATCCTAGGAGGAACCTCATGATGAGAGCTATTTGCCTAGATCAAAAGCTCAGACCGCCACACCCCCGACGGTAAACTTTTGAATCTTTCTCTCTCTAAGTCCAGAAGCTACGATTAAGCTCAATTCAGATCAAAATGACACAATTCAAAGTTCCATTGAATCGTATGGAAGTGTAAGAACTCAATTTTACCTTCAATTTTAACAATTAACCTTGATTGATCGGTCAATTTGATTAAATCAAATTCGACCAGTTTGAAAGGGGGGGAATTAGGGGAAAATTTTGTGGAAATTTGGGAATTTCAAAAAATTGAGGGACCAAAGTGCAATTTCCCAAGATTGAGGGTTAATTGGCCATAAAAAAGATGTTGGAGGACCAATTGGTCAATTTTTGGGGTTGAATTTCCATTTTTGTAATGTATGGGCAATATGGTAATTTTTGTAAAGTTGGGGACCAAATTGGAAATTTGGGAAACTTGAACCCTTTTTAGGATTTTGGATAAATTGAGGGCCCAAAGTGAAATTTTGAAAGTTTTGGGACTCAATTTTGGGAAAATTGGCTTTAGGGACCTAAAGTTAAAAGAAAAGAACTTTACGAATCTAAATGCAAATTCTTGAAAGTTTGGGCATTTCATTCATTTATGATGAATGATGGCTATTAGGCCAACTATTAATGAATAAGGATGTTTATATTGTGTAGGAACACGAAGTACCAGGTACACTAGCAAGGATAAGCTTGCGTGAGGTAAAGAGCTGGTTAAGTGGAAAAATATACTGCACTTATCAGGTGAGTGGGAATTTTCACATCATATCCGGTCGGGATGATGAGTTACTCAGAATTAAAAACCACTACTATGTGGAATTTTAACATCACACCTAGATGGAGTGATGTGGAAACTACATGAAAAAACTACTTACCGGTTGTAAGTAGATTGTACTCAGTTGGTATGATGAACTTCCTAGAAGGAAGTAGAAAATCCGCATACCGAATATAAGCAGAGATGTCCTCACACCCAGTTGGTGTGATGGACAAATGAAAAAGTTATTTTTGTCAGAATAGCTCAGATAGGCTAGATGTCCTCACCTGATTGTGTGCCAATGCTTAAAAAGTTTTGGAGACCTTCTTAACAAGAGCTCGAATAACTCAAATAGACTAGAGGCCTCAGTTTTGGAACTTGGGGCTAAAATGCCCGATTTTAAAAATAACATATAGTGGGCCCAAGGTCAGTTGGCATGAGCAGGAGCTCGTAAACAAACATGTTATTAAGCCATGGAAAATTTAATGAATGATGTGTTTTGGTCATGGTACGAAGACAATACTAACATACTTGATGAACTAGTGGTAGTGCAACAAGACTAGGTCAACGGACCGGTATAGACAAACAGTTGCAGGTCGGGGCCATTGGACTAGTGGCACAAAGATTAATGGCTTATATGGAAAACTTTGTTTGTGCATACACTTAGGTTTGGGACCATCAAGATGCCCAAGAGGGGTAGTGATGCTTCCTAGGGGCTACTCAACGACATGGTGGAGATAAGGGCAGTTTGTCATGCCAATAGTCAAGGAAGCTCGACATAGCTTCATGCACATGAGACCGGGGTGGGGTCGAGATAAGGTCTTTGTCCTCATGCAGACACGAAGTTTCTTTTCAGGTTTGAGGTTCGGATGTCGCGAACATCCACTCATTCCTAGGGTAGAAGTGTATGGGCTTCTATCTAGGTGGCCATTAAAGTCGCTCTGACACCACAAGTGGGTGCACTGGATGGACTACCCTGCGAATGTGTGATCCCTTCATGATAAATGGCATGTGTTAATTGTTAAACACACCGATTGTGAGGAAATTGGTTTTGAATAACTGGGAATTCAAGGAAAGAATGGTTTTAAAGAAAAGAAGGAATTTGGCACACTCCAATTCAAAACATTTTATAGAAACTCTTGTTTCAAACACCCATTCAATAAGTTGTCGAACTCCCTTTACCCCTTTTTAGGTAACCAATAGAAAAACCTACCTAAAGACCTTCAACTAGCTAAACCTGGAAGACATGTATATAAGTTTAATTTTATGTAGGTTTGATTAATGTTATTCCAAGAAAGGTACAAGTCTAAAAGACATCTTACTACTCACGGTTTAAAGAAGAGGAAAACCCTTAATAATCCAGGAGAGTGGTGGGCTGCTCATAGGGATCCGATCAAACCTGGTTGGGGAATGACAACTGGAGTGGTATCAGAGCCTGTCTCCTTGAATTCATTATTAAGACTATATAACATAGTAATTAAATGGGATAAATCTTAAAATTTTCAGATGGCTCCCAAGAGAGAAACGAAGAAAACTAGGACTGACGTTACCAAAACTACCTAACACTCTACTCTCATAGGAAGACAACCCTATAAAGCTCTCCAATACCCGAGGTATAGTAGAAGTCCCAAAGAACCAAGAAACCGTAGGAGCAATTATCCAGGACGATGCTGCTAGAACCGGTTGAGGTCACAACCCTGATTATGAAGGGTGCCAAGCCTGAAGATAGGAATGCCATGAAGGGCTTAAAACCTTACCGAGGAGGACGCTTGTTAAGAACCCTGTAGCTCCCTATCTATTTCTTTTGTAACAGGCTAAGACCCCAACATATTGTACTCTTTCTCCATAAATGAAGAACTTGAAGTTCCTAAAACCATATCTCATAAAAACATAACAACCTTGTGCCTCAATTGTAGGAAGATTGCCCAAAAAATATAACCAAACAAACCCATGTTACTCTAGACACCACGGAGATCAAGGAGATTCCCATTCCAAATAAGGAAATGAACCAGGGAACTAAGGAGTTTAGGAAAACTTTTGGGGAACTATTGGGCAAGGAAGAAACGACAAGAAAATCGTCAAGGTGATTAAAGATTCTAGGAGAACTCTTGGAGTAACTACTAGGCGAGGAAATGACCAATTACAAAGGTGAGGACAATAGGAACACTACTTGAGAATGTGCTAAACACTACTAAGGACAAGTATCATGGTAACTTGTTATATGTGTAAGGGAAATGGGGCATGAAGTGAAGGATTATCCCACACCGCAAGGATTTAGAACAATACCGTCCAAGAATTACGCCTTCACAACTACAAGAGTCTGGAAGGATACCACCCCAAAACACGACTTCTGCTAAGAATTTCAACACACCCAGGAGGAAGCTCTTCAAGATCCTAGTGTAGTGGCGGGTACTTCTCGACCCAATCTCCCTTTAAGAAAAGCTAAAGCCCCAAGTTGGTAATACTATTCCAAAAGTAAATTTTGAGTTCTTAAAACTTTTATGTCCCTCAATAGTGGTGCAATGGTGTGCCTTAACTACATGAGGAAGAATAAAGTACAATAGGTTGGACCTCGATAAACTGCAAACATAATAGAGGGTAAATGAAGAATCCTTTGTTAAGAAGAAATTTCCAGCCATCTAGGAGCAATGAAGGAAGTGCCTCCACAAGAGAAGACAAGTTGAGCATTAGACGACAAATGGGATGTCTCAAGATGGTAAGTGCGACCTGCTTTGGAAAAAGCAGAAAAGCCAAATAGGAGTTTTTGACCAACATAGCTGAAGGAAGCAAATCGTAACAACAAAATAGTCAAGGAGAATAAATGATGTCCTAAGGAGGACCGGAAAGTAGTAAGGACTACACCCTAAAAAGGGCAATAGGATGGAAATTAAGGATAAGAAGACTTGAGAAACAATTGTCTCAAGATAATTAGACAAGGAGAATAGTAGGGACGAGGTAGTTAACGAACTAAACCTCATGAAGGTCATAAAGTTAAGCTCCAGTAAAGAACGGAGAGGTGGAAAGGCCAAACATTTGGAAAAGAAGGATGGAGAAAATCCTTAAAGAGATCAATGACCAAGACTAGATTAATGATCAAGCTCAAACCATGAGAAGGTTAGGTAAGCCTTTCACAAGGAGGATTTGAATGCCTCCCTAAAGAAATAAACTTGTACCGGGGTACAAGTGGGAATGAGGATGGGATACAAAAGATGTGCCACAAAGTTTCAAGAGTAAAGGTAAGTAGGACGAAGGATAATGGATGAAGGGTCAAAATAGGACAAAAATGTGATAATACTGAAACTTGTGAAAACAAGTACGTAATGCTCAAAGGAACACCGAGCTAAGGGTTTCAATGATTAAGAGAATAACTAGACAGAGGAACGATTGGGCATTTTGGAACTCCCAATCTTGAAATCCTGGGCAAGAACTCTCAAGAGGAAGAATCCTGTCCTAAGCTGAGGAAGAAGTGAACCTAAGGGTATACCTTTGGACTCGTGGGTAAGACATGCCTAGTTATGATAAACTCCATGGAGTGAGTAAACAATGGGAAAGAAAAGAAATTCCTTAAGTGCGTGATTTAAAGGGGCAAAGTGAAGGAATAACCAAAGAGTTAGCATGCCAAGTAAATCCTATGATAACATTAAGAGAGATTATTCCTGATGCAAATGATGTTGATTAAGTTTTGGCGACAAAACTCCTAAAAGGAGGGGAGGGTAGTAAATCTCGTCTTTTATAGTTAAGAAAACCAGGAAAAAAGTCAGTCGTTTCAAAAGAGAAAATTGAGCCGGTCCACGAACCATAACCGATAAATATAAGATAAAATGTGAAATTGACAAATCTCAAGTGACTCAAAGAGTCATAAAAATCATGGAAAAGAACCTTGGGACAAATGGGAAGAGAAAACTAGACGTCTTAGGGTGAACCAGACCTAAACCGGATTGAACCAATTTGAACAATACTTGAACTAGTTTCTAAATTCATTTTTCTTGGTGGCTTAAAATGATCCAATTGAGGAATTGAAGCCACCATTAAATGGATAAGGAATTTATATGAATTTAGAAATTTTTAATTTTAATAAAAATGGTTGAATCGGACTTGAACCAGCCAATTTACGCATTGAACCAGTCAGATCGATCCAGTTCAGTTCGGAACAGTGTCATCTTCTTCCTCTGGATGATAGCACTGTTCATTTAATGTAGAAAATAGTAACACTGGTGAGGGAAAAATGGCTCTGATCATGCCATTTTAGTGTGAGGATAAGCTTGACCTAAAAGGAAAGTTGTCGGATAGAGGGTCCATGGGCTCCCTATATAAAGAGCTACTCTCCATTCATCCTCGGCACATCTGAAATCTCCATTCTTTATCAATTGCTTCATTTTCTAATGAAGCTCAAACTAGAGCTCCAATATATGCCTTTTCTCATGCTCAAAAGGCAAGGCTGGATCGTATAGATTTCAGGGGAAGTCAGCTACCTGACATCAATCTCCTTTTGACCAGAGGTCTGTTGGAGAAGTGCCGGTGGAATCAAATGGTGAAGCAGATCTGACGGACCAATTCTGCCCTCTGTTGGCCAAGATGAATTCAGCCAAATTTGGCCTTCCTCCGACCAAACCAAGCCTTTCCAACACCCCCACAACCCTCATACAACCTGAATAGAGATGAAAGGTAAGCCAATTCAGCCCTTCTCTCTCATTTCCAATCGAAGTTAGAGAGAGAAAGTGTAAAACTTTACTGATGAAATTTTCCCTCGATTCAATGTCAATCGTAGCAATTCATGCTCCTAGAAGGAATCTCAGGACAAGAGCTACCATTCCCAATTGAGAGCTCGGATTGCCGCACCTCTGACGGTAAGCTTTCAATGCTTTCTATCTCTATGTATAGTTTTCTGGCGAAGCGCCATTTGAGATAAATTCGGACCCAAATGATGTGGTTCAAAGCTCAATTGAATCATATGGAAGTGTAGGAACTGATCCATACCTTCAATTGGAGCAGTTAACCCCAATTCAATGACCAATTTGAAGAAATCAAATTCGGTCAGATTGAAAGGGGGAATTAGGGGGAAATTAGGGGGAAATTTTGGGGAAAATTGGGAATTTTGTAAAATTGTGGGTCCTCTTTGCAATTTCTGAAATTGAAGGCCAATTAGCCATGAGAAAGATGTTGGAAGACCAATTGGTCGATTTTTGAAATATTTGGGTTTAAAATGACATTTTTGGAAAGTAGGGGCAAAATGATAATTTTTGAAAAGTTGGTGACCAAATTGGAAATTTAGAAAATTGGAGCCACTTATACAATTTTGAGTAAAATGAGGACCCAAAGGGAATTTTAGAAACCTTGAGATTCAAATTGGGCAAAAGTTGGCATTACGGTCCTAAAGTTAAGAAAACTAAACTTTAGGAACCTAAAGTGCAATTTATTGATAATTCGTGAGTCTAGGCTTTTATGCCAAACCGTAAGTGATAAGGCTGCCCAAATCGTGTATGGA
The DNA here is from genome assembly GCA_030064425.1 of Trapa bicornis. Lineage (NCBI taxonomy): Eukaryota > Viridiplantae > Streptophyta > Magnoliopsida > Myrtales > Lythraceae > Trapa > Trapa bicornis. The sequence goes on from CM057740.1 coordinate 9,299,136, forward strand.
CAAGTGTGACTAGAACGTAAGCAAGTGAAAGCTCGCATAGACTTGGAAACCAACTAAGGACGAACATGTCATTGTTATCACATGAGTGGGCATATTTACATCATACCCTATTAGGATGGTGAGCACTTAGAAATGAAAAATCATTTGTAAGTGGGATTTTAACATCATACTCGGTTAGGGTGATGGGCGGTTTAGGCTAAAACCAACTTATCGATTGTAAGTAGAGTAAATAATATCTGATTGGTATGATGGACTTCCTAGAAGGAAAGAGAAACCCACATTTTAGAAAATATATTTTTGTCAAAAGTGTTCTCCCTTGACTATGTGCCAATGCTTAAAATATTTGAGAGACCCTCTTGGCGAGATATAGAATAGCTCAAATAGGTCAGATGCCTCGATTTTTGAACTTGTAGGGCTAAATCCTGGTTTTGGAAAATCACGTGCAGTGGGCCCATGGCCAGTGAGCACGGGCAGGAGCTCGTAAACAAACTTGAAATGAGAAAGCCATGAAATCTATAATAAACTTGTTGTGTGATTTCACCATGGTACCAAGTCAGGACCAACAATATTTGATGAACTAGCGGTAGTGCATTAGGGCCAGGTCGACAGACCAGCCTAGACAAATAGCTACATGTTGAGTTGAGGGTCAGGGCCGTTGGACTAGTGACACCAAAGATAAATGGCTGTGTGAAAACTATTGTTTTGTGCATGTACTTGAGGTATAGGACCATCAAGATGCCCAAGAGGGGTAGTGATGGGTCCTAAGGGCTACTGGACAACATGGTGGAGATAAGGGCAGTTCATCGTGCTAGTTGTCTAGAAGCTCGGAGTAGCTTCTTGCACTTGAGACCAGGGTGGGGTCGGGATGAGGTCTCTGTCCTCATATGGACACGGAGTGGTATTCAGGTCTAAGGGTAGGATGTCCAGAATATCTACTAAGACCTAGGGTAGAAGTGGGCGAACTTTTATCTTGGTGGCCGGTAAAGACGGAGCGAGCCACAAGTGGGTACAATGGACGTGTTGCACCTACGAATGGTTAACGAACACAAATTGGTAAAGAAAGGGTACAATGGGAAATTGGAAAATCCTAAGTGACTTAAAAAGATATAAAAATCATGGAAAAGAACCTTGCAACAAATGGGAAGAGAAAACTCGACTAGTTTAGGGCGAACTGGACTTGAACCGGATTGAATAGAATTGAACCAGTTTGAACCATACATGAACTAGATTCTAAATACATTTTTCATGGAGACTTCAAGTGATCAAATTGGAAAATTGAAGCCATCATTGGATAGAAAACGAATTTAGATGAATTTAGAAATTTTTAGATATGAGAAAACTAGTCGAACGATTTTCTCCATTGAACCCAGTCGGACCGGACCGGTCCGGTTCAGAATAGTGTCGTCTTCTTCCTCAGGATTATAAGACTATTTATTGGTTCATAAACTTTTCTTCTCTGACGAAGGAATATTTGCTCAGATCAAGGTATTTTTGGGTGAGGATAAGCTCAATGAAAAGGGAAAGTGGTCGGTTAGTGGGTCCTTGAACTCCCTATATAAAATGCTTCTCTCCATTCATCCTCCACACATCTCAAATCGCCACTCTCTCTCAACTACTCCATTTTCTGGTGAACCTTGAACCAGAGCTTTGACTTGGGCATTTTACTTAGCGTTATAAGGCATGGTCAGATCTTACAGACTTTAGGGGAAGTTAGCTACCTCACAGCAACCTCATATTGACCCGAGAACCGCTAGAGAAGCACCGACAGAATCAAACAGTGAAGCAGCTATAATGGACCGAAGCTGCCCTGTTTTGGCTGAGCTGAATTCAGCCAAATTCAGACCTCCTTTAACCAAACCAAGCCTTCTCAACACCTCAACAGCCCTCACAAGGCGTCAACATAGCTGAACGGTAAGCCAATTCGGCCCTACTCCGTCGTTGCCAATTGGTGTTAGAGTGAGAAAGTGTCGAATTTCATTGAAAAAATTCATCCTCATTTGGACTTCAATTGTAGCAATTTTTTATACTAGAATGAACCTCAAGATGAGAGCTACCTCCTCAAATTAAGAGCTTGGACCGCTGCACCTCTGACGCTAAGCTTTCGAAGCTTTCTCTCTCTACAAAAAGTTTTCAAGCGAAGCTCCGTTTGAGCTCGTTTTAGACTCAGATCATGTAATTAAATGCTCAATTGAATAATATGGAAATGTAGAAATAAATCCATGCCATCTATTAGAGCAATTAACCCCGATTGAATGGCTAATTTGATGAAATCAAATCCAATTAATACAAACGGGAGAAATTGGGGTAAAATTTTGGGGTAAATGGGGGATTTCGAAAAATTATGGGACCTTCATGCAATTTCTCAGAATTGAAGGACAATTGGCAATAATAAAGATATTGGGGGACCAATTGGTGAATTTTTGAAATATTTTGGGCCAAATTGCTATTTTTGGAAAGTAGGGGCAAACTTGTAATTTTTGGAAAATTGGGGACCAAATTGGAAATTTGGAAAACTTGAGCCCCTTACACAATTTTAAGTAAATTGAGGATCCAAAGGGAATATTGGAAAATTGGGACTCAATTTGGGGAAAAGTTAGCATTAGGGACCTAAAGTTAAGAAAAATGAGCTTTAGGGACCTAAGTGCAATAAACCAACAATTTTAAGCCTAGTCGCTCATACATGAGAAAACGATGGCTATTATGCTAAATCTTAATTGATAAGGATATTCAAATCATGTAGGTACATGAGAAACTGGAACACCAGCAAGGAAAAGTTAGTGTGGACTTGGAAGATGACTTGGGACGAACGCTTCACAGTCACTAAGTGAGTGAGAATTTTCTAACATCATACCTAGTTGGTGTGATGAAGCACTTTATTAAAGGAAAACCTACTTACCAGTTGTGAGTTGGAATAAATGAACATTACACCCTATTGGTATGATGAGTTTCCTTAAGGAAAGGAGAAACCCACCTACTAGTTGTAAGTGAAGTTATCATCACACCCGGTTGGTGTGATGATTTAAAAAGCAAATTTGGTCAGAAGTGTTCTCCCTTGATTGTGTGCCAATGCTTAAACATTTGGAAGACTTTTTTTATGGGAGCTAGAATAGTTCAGGTAGGTCAGGGGCCTTGATTTTGAACTCTTAGGGCTAAATGCCAGTTTTGTAAAACACGTGCTGTAGGCCCAAGGCTAGAGGGCATGAGCAGAAGCTCGTAAACAAAATTAATTAAGAAGAACCACGAAAATTTCTAATGAAATGGATTGTGTGATTGCGCCATGGTACCGAGTCAGAACTGACAGTGCTCAATGGATTGGCAGCAGTGCGTCAGGGCCAAGTCGATGAACCAGCCTAGATGGACTAGCAGCAGTGCCCATACACAATTTAAAATATCTCATTCTCAAAATCTCAATTTTCAAAGCCATTTCTCAATTCTCAATCAGAGCTGGTATGTTTATCAACCAACACATACCCTCTATCATGAAGGGAACACACATTCATAGGGCAGCATGTCCACTGCACCCACTTATGGTGTTAGAGTGACTTTACTGGTCACCTAGATAGAAACACGTCCACTTCTACCCTAAGAATAAGTGGATGTACGTGACATCTAACCCTCAATCCCGTAAAGAAAACTCCGTGTCTATATGAGGATAGAGATCTCATCTCGACCCCACCCTGGTCTCATGCGCATGAAGCTACGTCCAGCTTCCCTAACTACTGGTACGACAAACTGCCATTATCTCCATTACGTCATCTAGTAGCCCCTAGGATGCATCACTACCCCTCTTGGACGTCTTGATACTCTAATTAAGAAGGGATAGGTGGAAAGGCTAAAAACATTTGGGGAAAAGAGATTGAAGGAAAGCCTTAAAGGGATTAATGGCTAAGACGAGAGTAACGATCAAAAGTCATGAGAATGCTAAGCAAAGCCTCTTGCAGGATGATCTAGAGATCTTAAAAACTAAAAAGATTTGAAATCCACCTAAAGGAAATAGATGGGTACTAGGAACGAGTGAGAAGGAAGATGAGGTACATAAGAAGTACACGTAAGGTTTCAAGAGCAACGAGAAGCAGGAGCAAATGGCATCAAAGAAGGTCATTTAAGGTTAGATGTTTTCAATGGAAAATTTTAAAGAGAATTTATGGATAAAGGAGTATAAATTCTACCAAGGAAGGAAGCCTTTGAAGGACATAAGTGTCCCAACCAAGAAGTAATGAAACCAACAGAAGTGGAAAAGAAGATAAGACCATGAATGATCTACAGATGGGGGTAGAAAGATCAAGTACAAAGGAAAGGTACTCAAGAGGACCCAAGGAGTAAGTTAAGTCCATGTAATGAGTAAGTAGGAAAAACAAGATCAAAAGTTGTTGTGCGAGTAAGAAAGGGACGAATTGCTGTAAAAGAGGAAACAGAGGAAAGCACGCCTAAGAACCCTTGGAAAAGTATACCCTTTAGTTAAGTAGTGATTAAAGTAAAAGATCACTGACATCAAGACTGGTGGTGGTCAACACTAAATTGATAGAGCCTAAAGAGCGGACGACTAGACATAGTGTGGAGTACAAGGAATAAAACCGAGAATCGGAAGTATCCCAAGTAACGTATAAGGGATGAAACCGAAATTTCAGTTATAGAAAGGGTTTAAACAAGCAAATATCACAATATAGAAAGGTACATGAAGAAAGGAAGGACAGAAACCTTGAAGGAATCATAAGAAGGTTGAGGATGTAGACCCTAAGGTGAAAGTCTCTACTGGGAGGGACATAGTAGAGAACAAAACAAAAATGAGCGAGCTTTCACAAACAAGTAATCGATACTTAAAATCAAAGGAGATTAACTCATAATAAGAATCGTGAAGTGATCATGAGAGAGTAAGAGTTGACTAAAAGAAAGGAAAGTCCTTGAGAAAAGGACGCCACTAAAACTAAGGATATAAGAAGGGTCAAAATTGGATAAAAGAAGTTAACACCGAAAACCTATGAAAACAAGTAGGTAGCACTCGAGAGGACACAGAGCTAAGGGTTTTATTGATAAAGGAAGTGACTACATGTAGGAATAATTAGGTGTAAACCCTAACCTATGGAGTTAAGGAAAAACTAGGGAAAGAACCGGTCAAACCGAGTGAGAAAACTGAACCGGTTCACAAACCCTAATCAATAGTGAATGGGCAAATTGGGGAATTTACAACACCCGAGCGACCAAAAGAGTCACAAAACCATGGAAAGAGACCTTAGGACAATTTGGGTGAGAAAACCAGATCGATTCAGGTGAACCGGATTCGAACCGGATTGAACCACTATTGAATGGGATGCTAAATTCATTTTTTCTAGGTGGCTTAGAAAATTAAAATTGTAGAATTGATGCCACAATTGGATAGAGAATGTATTTAGATGAATTTAGAGATTTTTAATTTTGTAAAACTTGATCAAATCGGGCCTGAACAGGCCAATTTAAACATAAAACATGGTTTGAACCGGTCCGGTGCGGTTCAGAACAATGTCGTCTTCTTTCTTTATATGACAGAAAATTGAACCAGCACCAGCGAAGAGGAAACATTTTCGTTCAGTATGTTTTAGGCCATCAATGACTGCCAATAAGTTGCCAAACGGACAACAGGAGAGTCCCCGAGCTCCCTATATAAAGAGCCCCACTCCATGCATTCTCCATACACTTCAAAACCTCACTTTCTCTCAACTACTCTGTTTTCCAATGAAGCTTGAATCAGAGCTCCGGCATAGGGTCTTTTTTTAGCCAAAGAAGGCATGGCCAGGTTCCTTAGACTCGAGGAGAAGTCAGCAACATGGTGGTAGTCTCCAATTACTCTGATGATCATCGGAGAAGCGCCGGCGTGATCGAACAGTGAAGCAGCTCCGGTGGACCGAATCTGCCCTATTTTTGTCGAGCTGAAATCAGCCAATTTGAGTCCTCCTCAGGCCAAACCAATCCATCTCAACACCTCCTCAACCCTCTTACAACCAAATTAGTGCATAAAGGTAAGTCAATTTGGCCTCACTTTATGAATTTCGATCGATGCTAGAGAGAGAACCGACAAATGTTTACTAACCAAATTCTCCCTCAATATGATATGAATTGAGGTGATTATTGATTATAGGAAGAACCTTAGGATGAGAGCTATCTGCCTAGATCGAAAGCTCGGACCGTCATGCCCCCGACAGTAAGCTTTTGAAGCTTTCTCTCTCTACGTTTAGTTTTCCGGCGAAGCTTAGTTTGAGCTCGTTCCGATGTCAAATTATGCGATTCAATATGCAATTGAATCATATGTAGGTGTAGGAACTTAAATTTAACTTCAATTTCAACAATTAACTTAATTTAATCCATCAATTTGATGAAATCAAATTCGGCCAAGTTGAAAGGTTGAAATTGGGGGAAATTTTGGGAATATTTTGGGGATTTCAAAAATTTGAGGGACTAAAGTGCAATTTCCTAAAATTGAGGGCCAATTGGGTATGATAAAGATGTTGGAGGACCAATTGGTCAATTTTTGGGGTGAAACTTGCCATTTTTGTAAAGTAGGGGCAAAATGGTAATTTTGGAAAATTTTGGGATCAAATTGGGAATTTGGGAAACTTGAACCCCCTTTTGTGATTTTAAATAAATTGAGGTCCCATGGTGAATTTTAGAAGATTTGGGACTCAATTTGGGGGAAAATCGGCATTAGGGACCTAAAGTTAAAGAAAAAGAACTTTAGGGTCCTAATTGCAATTAATTTAAAAGTTTGAGTATTTCATCCATTCAAGATTAATGAAGGCTATTAGGCTAAGTGATAATGAACAAGTATTTATATCATGTAGGAACATGGAGTACCGAGAATGCCAGCAAGGACAAGCTCGTGTGAAGACAAAGAATCGGTTAAGAAGAGATCACTGTGTTATCAGGTGAGTGGGATTTTTATATCATACTCGGTTGGGATGATAAGCACCTCGAAAATGAAAACCCACTATTAAGTGGAATTTTAAACATCACACCTGAAGGGAGTGATGTAAAAATTATGTGGAAAATCTACTTACCGGTTGTAAGTAGATCATACCTGGTTGGTTTAATGAACTTTCTGGAAGGAAGTAGAAAACTTGTTCATCGATTATGATTGAAGATGTCCTCACACCTGGGGTGGGGTGACGGACGGCTAAAATATTATTTTTGTCGAAAGTGCTCTACTCTGACTGTGTGCCACTACTTAAACTTTTTTGGAGATTTTCTTGATGCGAGCTCGAATATTATAGATAGGTCAGAGGCCTTAGTTTTGGAACATGGGGGCTATTATGCCAGATTGTTTTTGAAAATCTCGGACAGTGGGCCCAAGGCCAATTGGCACAAGCAAGAGCTCTTAAACAAATATGACTTTAAGCCATGAAAACTTTAAATGAATGATGTGTTTGGCCCGGTACCAAGATAGGACCGACATACTCCATGGACTGGCGATAGTGCGGCAAGATAGGTAAACAGACCAATCGAGACAAACAGATGGAGGTTGAGTTAAGGATCAGGGCCGTTGGACCAAAGGCACCAAAGATTAAATGGATCATGAGAAAAACTATTATTTTGTGCATGCATTGAGGTACGAGACCTTCAAGATACTCAAGAGGGGTAGTTATGCGTCCTAAGGGCTACTGGACGACATGGTAGAGATAAGAGTAGATTGTCATGACAACCGTTAGAGAAGCTCAACGAAGCTTCATGCACATGAGACCGGGGCTAGGGTCGAAATTAGGTATTTGTCCTCATATGGACACGAAGTTTTCTTTACATGATTGAGGGTCAGATGATGTGTACATCCACTCATTCTAAGGGTAGAAGTGGATGGACTTCTATCTAGGTGGCCGATAAAGTCGCTCCGACGCCACAAGTGGGTGCAGTGGATGTGCTACCTTGCGAATGTGTATTCCCTTCATGATGAAGGACGTGTGTTGGTTGATAAATACACTGTTTGTGGTTAATGATGAGAAATGACTTTGAAAACCAAGATTTTTTAGGATGAAATATCTTAAAGGAAATAAGGAATCTGCCACACTCCAATTACTATTCTACTTAAACTTAATTTTATTAAAATTACCCATTCACTGAGTTGCAAAAACTCACCCACCCTTTTTATCCCTTTTTAGGAAATAAAGAAATGACTAGGGATAATACCATGCCTTACCCTTTGTTAGGTATGCTTAATTATTTTAAGTTGCATTTTTATTGATATATGTATTCTAGGGAATAAGGTTGAAATTACACCTAGCTCCTCTTGAGTTAAAGAAGGGGGAAACCCCTCTCAAACAAAGAGAGTGTCAGGTTGTTCATGGGGATCTGACCAAACTGGGTCGGGGCGTGACATTTAGTATTTGGGAACTCCCAATCTTGAAATCCTGAGTAAAGAACCTAAAGGGGAAGAACCTTACTCTGAGCAAAGGAGGATGTGAATCTAAGGATATACCCTTGAGCTCTCAAGAAAGATATGCTTAGCGAGTATGGGTTCCATGGAATGAGTAAGCAATGAAATGTAAAGAAATTTCTTAAAGTGTGTATTATAATAGAGCTAAGTGAAAATAACCGAAATGTTTGTATGTTAACAAACTTTAGATTGACATTAAGAGAGATTATTCAATGTGCAAGGGATGTTGAATAAGTTTTGGGGACAAAACTCCTAAAATAAAGGGAGATTTGTAAACCTTGTCCCTTAAAGATAAGGAATCCGGGGAAAGAACTAGTCAACTCGATTGAGAAAACTGAACTGGTTCATAGACCCCAACCATTAGAGAAAGGGCAAAATGAGAAATTTACATATCCCGAGTGACCCAAAGAGTCACAAAAACCATGAAAAGGGACTTTAGGACAATTTAGATGAATTTAGAAATTTTTAATTTTGAAAAACTTTGTCGAATTGGGCTTTAACTGGTTGGTTTATTCATTAAACTTGGTTCGGACCGGTCCGGTATGGTTAGGAACAGTGTCATCTTCTTCCTTTAGATGACAACACTATTCACACGCTGGAAAATCTAACCAGCATCGGCGAAGAGGAAACTTTTCCGGTCAGTATGTTTCAGGCCATCAATGACTACCATTAAGTGCCAAACGGATGACCAGAGAGTCCCCAAACTCCCTATATAAAGAGCCTCACTCCAAGCATCCTCCACACACCTGAATACCTCACTCTCTCTCGGTTACTTAGTTTTTTGATGAAGCTCGAACCAGAGCTCCGACATAGGGTCTTTTATGAGCCAAAGAGGGCATGGTTAGGTTCCTTAGACTCAGGGGGAAGTTAGCTACTCGATGGTGGTCACCATTCGATCCGAGGATCGCCGAAGAAGTGCCGACATAATCAAACAGTGAAGCAGCTCTGGTGAACCAAAGCTGCTCTATTTCGGCTGAGCTGAAAATGACCAAATTGAGCCCTCCTCAGGTAAAACCACCTCTCCCAACACTCTCACATCCCTCACACAATCAAATTAGAGCTGAATGGTGAGCCAATTCGGCTCCCCTCTATAATTTCCGATCAGCGTTAGAGAGAGAAATGGAGAAACTTCACTGACCAAATTCTCACTCAATTTGACATGAATTGTTGCAATTATTGATCCTAGGAGGAACCTCGGGATGAGAGCTACCTACCCTGATAGAAAGCTCGAACCGTTGCACCTCCTACGGTAAGCTTTTCAAGCTTTCTACTCACAATTTTCTGGTGAAGCTTCATTTGAACTTGTTTTGGCATCAATTTATGCAATTCAAAGCACAATTGAATCATATGGATGTGTAGAAACTTAATTATACCTTCAATTTCAACAATTAACCTCGATTGAATGGTCAATTTGATGAAATCAAATTTGGCCAGTTTGGAAGGGAGAAATTGGGGGAAAGGGGGGATTTCGTATAATTGAGGGACCAAAGTGCAATTTCCAAAAATTGAGGGCCAATTGACCATGAAAAAGATGTTGGATGACCAATTGGTTGATTTTTTAAAATAATTGGGGTCAAATTTTCATTTTGTATATTAGGGGCAAAATGGTAATTTTTGAAAAGTTAGGGACCAAATTAGAAATTTGGAAAACTTGAACCCCTTTAATGATTTTAAGTAAATTGAGGACCCAAAGTGATATTTTGGAAGTTTCGGGACTAAATTTGGGGAAAAGTTAGCATTAGAGACCTAAAGGAAAGGAAAAAAAGTTTAGGGACCAAAATGCAATTAACTAAAAAGTTGGGTATTTTGTTCATACGTGAGAAATGAAGGCTATCATGCCAAATGTTAATAAACAAGGATTTTCAAATCGTGTAGGAACATGAAGAACATGAATGCCAATAAGGATAAGCTCGTGTGGAGACAAAAAATGATTAAGAAGGAATACACTACGAATTTCGGGTGAGTGGGTTATTCACATCATACTCGATTGGGATGATGAGCAACTCATAAATGAAAAGTCACTATTATGTGGAAATTTTAACATCACACCTAGTTGAGGTGATGTGAGAATTACGTGGAAAAACTACTTAATTGTTGTAAGTAGAACATACCTGTTTGGTATAATGGATCATACTGCTAACTAGTTGTAAGTAGAGATGTCATCACACCCGGTTGATGTGATGGATGGAAAATTTTATTTTGTCAAAAGTGTTCTCCCCTTACTATGTGCCAATGCTTAAAATATTAGCGAGACCTTCTTGATGAGAGTTGGAATAACTCAGATAGGCAACAGGCATCGGTTTTGGAACTTGGGAGCTAAATTGCCTAGTTTTGGAAAATCACGTACATTGGGTCTAAGGCCAGTTGGCACGAATAGGAGCTCGTAAACAAACACGATGATAAGCCATGAAAATTCTTAATGAATGATTTATGTGATTTGGCCATGGTACCAAGACAGGATCGACATACTCGATGGACTAGTGGCAGTGCCACAGTACTAGGTCGACCAACTGGTCTAGACAAATAGTTGTAGGTGGAGTTGTGGGTCGGGGCCGTTGGACTAATAGCACCAAAGATAAATGGCTTTGTAGAAAACTTGTGCATGAACTTGATGTCCGAGACTATCAAGATGCCTAAGAGGGGTAGTGATGCATCCTACGAGCTACTGGACGACATGGTGGAGATAAGGGCAGTTTGTTGTGCCAGCAGTCAGGGACTTCATGCGCATGAGATAGGAGTGGGGTCGGGATGAGGTCTTTGTCCTCATACGAACACAAAGATGATTTTGGGTTTGATAGTCAGATGTTGCTAACATCTACTCATTCCCAGGGTAGAAGTGGACGGGCTTCTATCTAGGTGGTCGAAAAAGTCGCTCCGATGCCACAAGTGGGTGCAGTGGATGGGTTGTCCAACGAATGTGTGATTCCCTTCATGATGAAGCACATGTGTTATCTGTTAAACACACGTGATATGAATAATAAGGAAAAATGTTTCAAAAATCAAAATTTGAGGAAGAAATTATCGTAAAGGAAATAAGGAGTCTGGCACACTCCAATTAAAAACTATTTTTATGAAAACTCATTTTCAACACCCATTCACTAAGTTGTAGAAACTCACCCCTCATTTCTATCCCATTTCAAGAGTAGATAAAATGACTAAGGAAAACATGAGGACCTACCTCATGTCAGGTATGCTTAAAAGTATTTTCTTTTTAAGCTTGCATTTTTATTGATATATGTTATTCTAGAGAACAAGGTTGAGATTTCGCCTGGCTCCTCTTGATTTTAGGAAGGGGGAAACCCCTCTTGAACAAGGGAGCAGTGGATTGATCATAGGGATCCGACCGAACTAGGTCGGGGCATGACACAAGGTGCTTAAGGGCAGTTTAGTCTCCAGTATGCCAAGAAGCTCAGAAAGCTTCCTACGCATGGAGATCAAGGCAGTAGGGGAAATGAGGTCTCGTCCTACAAATAGGACACGAAGTGTGATTAGGTTTAAGGGTCAGACGAGCGAGGTCCACTCAAACATGGGGTAGAGGTTGTTAACCTCTCTCAGGGTGGACGAAAAAGGCACTCTAGTCCACTAGTGGGGCAGTTGGAGTGTAAAACCCGCCCTTTTGAGCTAAGGAAAACCAGGAAAAGAACCGGTCAAACCAAGTGAGGATTCAGAACCAGTTCACGAACCCGATTATTTTTGAACGGACAAGTTGGGAATTTACAACTCTCAGGTGATCCAAAGGGTTCATTAAACCTTGGAAAAGAAACTTAAGACAAATTAGAAAACAAAAACCAAAGTGGTTCAGGTGAACTAGATTTCATAAAAATTTTAAAGTTAAGCGTGCTTGCCCGAGAGTAGCGTGAGGATGGGTGACCTCCTAGGAAGTATTAATTTTTTTGTAACCCGAAATTTCGGTCAAAAATTTGTATATACGCCTTATCATAAATAACCATAAATTAATATATATTTAATTATTTGAATTAATACAAATAATTTAATACAGAAATTAAATTATTGGAATTAATACCGAAATTTAATTTCTTGGAATTAATACCGAAATTTAATTTATTGGAATTAATACCGAAATAAAATTATTGGAATTAATACCAATAATTTATGGCAATATTAATACTAGTAATAAATCTCGCCCATTTAATACATGGGTTTTACGCCTATATAAAGAGGTCATCCCCATTTCATTCTCCTCACACCTGAACATTTCTCTCTCTCTCTCTCTCTCTACTACTCCATTTCACAGTGAAGTTTAAACTAGAGCTTCGACTTCAACATTTTTCTTAACCTCGAAAGGAGAGGTCAGGCTCTTTAGAACCGGGAAGAAGATAGCTATCTGATAGCAAACTCCAGTCAATCCGAGAATCGTTGGAGAAGCACCGGCATGACGGAATAGTGAAGCAGCTCCGACAGACCGAAGCTGCCCTATTTCGGCCAAGCTAAAATCGGCCATTTCAAGCCCTCCTCAGGCCAAATCAAGCCCTCCCAACACTTACTCAGCCTTTCCACGGCCGAATTAGGACCGAAAGGTAAGCCAATTCGGCTCCCCTTTGCAATTTTCGATCGGTGCTAGAGAGAGGGTCGACCGAATTTCAATGACGAAATTCTAATCCAATTCTACATCAATTGATGCGATTCTTGATTCTAGGATGAACCTCAGGATGAGAGCTATCTGCTCAGATCGAAAACTCGGACCGCCGTGCCTTCACCGGTGAGTAATCGAAGCTTTCTCTCTCTATAGTTCATTTTCCGGCAAAGCTCCGTTTGAGCTCGTCCCGGCGTTAAAACTTGTGACTCACATTTCTAAAGAATCGTATGAACATGTAGAAACTCAAATTCAACTTCAATTTCAATTTCAACAATTGGAAACGTTTGATGGGTCAATTTGATAAAATCAAATTCAGCTATGTTAAGAAGTTGGAATTGGGGGAAAATTGGGGATTTTAGAAATTCGAAGGATCAAAATGAAATTTTATGAAATTGAGGGTCAATTGGGCATGAAAATAATGTTGGAGGACCAATTGAGGAATTTTGAAAATTTTGGGGCAAAATTTACCATTTTTGTAAAGGAAGGGTAAAATGGTAATTTTAGAAAAATTGGGGGACCAAATTGGAAATTTGGGAAATTAAACCCCTATTTGTGAAATGGAATAAATTGAGGTCCTATGATAAATTTTAGAAGTTTCGAGACTTAATTTGAGGAAAAACTAGCATTTGGGACTTAATGTTAAAGAGAAATAACTTTAGGGACCTAATTGTAAATAAATAAAAGTTTGAATTTCTCATTCATTTGGAATGAATGAAGGCGATTAGGCCGAAGGATAATGAACCAAGATGTTCATATCGTGTAGGAACATGAAGTACAGGGAATGCTAGCAAGGACAAGCTCGCGTGAATACCAAGAACTGGTCTAGTGGAATTCACAGCATTAACGGGTGAGTGGGTTTACTAACATCATACCTGGTTGGGATGATGAGCACAACATAAAGATAAAAATCACTTACCAGTTGTGAGTGGAAATTTTATATCATACCCGGTAGGGGATGATAAGTACCTCGGTATAAAAACCCACTATTTAGTGGTATTTTAATCATCACCACTTAGAGAAAGTGATATGAAAATTATGCGAAAAAAACTACTTATCGGTTGTAAGTAGATCATACCTAGTTGGTATGATGAGACTTCCTCGAAGGAAGTTGAAAACCCATTCATCGGTTATGAACGGAGATGTCCTTATACCGGTTGGTATAATGGACAGTGAAAACCTATTTTGTCGGAAGTGTTCTCCCCTGACTGTGTGCCAATGCTTAAACTATTTGGGAGACCTTCTCGATGGGAGCTCAAATAGCTCTGATAGGCTAGGGGCCTCGATTTTGGATCTTGCGGGCTAGAATGCCCAGTTTTTTTAAAAATCTCGTACATTGGACCCAAGGCTAGTTGGCACAAGCAGGAGCTCATAAACGAACATGATATATGTTCCATAAAACTTAATAAGTGAATTGTTTGGCCATGGTACCAAGATAGGACCGACATGCTCAGTCAACTAGCAGCAGTGCGGCATGACAGGTCGACGGACTAGTCAAGACAAACAGCTGCGGGTTGAGTTGAGAGTCGGGACCATTGGACTAGTGGCACCACAGATTACATGGCAATATAAGAAAACATTGTTTGTGCATGCACTGTGAGTACAGGATCATCAAGACGCCCATGAGGGGTAGTGATGCGTCCTAAGGGCACTGGACGACCTGGTGGCTATAAGGGCAGTTCGTCGTTCCAGGTGTCTGTGCAAAATCTGGAGTAGCACCAAGCGCATGAGACGGGGGTGGGGACAAGATGAGGTCTCTGTCCTCATACGGACACGAAGAAGTGATTTTGGGATTGTGGGTCGGATGTCGCGTACATCCACTCATTCCCAGGGTAGAAATGGTTGTGTTCTATTCGGGTGGCAGGAAAAGTCGCTCTGAAGCCACTAGCGGGTTCAGTAGTGATACTGACTTGCGAATGTGTGTAACCTTCATGATGAAGGATGTGTGTTAGGTGAGGACACACCGGTAACTAAGAAATAATGGAAAAACCCAAAATTTTAAATGAAGTGGTGTTTTTTTTTTAAAGAAAGGAGTCTGGCACACTCCATATAAATGTTTTTCTTAAAAGTTAAAAGTAGACCTTTGAAAATACATTCACTAAGTAGTCGTACTCACCCCCTCCCTTATATCCCTTTCAGGAAATCCTAGAAAGCCTACCTTGAAAGACCATCAACTAAGATGCATGTAAGACAGGTATGTAAAGTTTAAAATTTCATGCAGTTTTGATTATGCTATTCTAGGAAATGGTGCAGGTTTAAAGGACACCTTACTCTTTACGGATTATAATAAGGGGAAACCCTTTAATAAACCGGGAGTGTGGCAGGTTGTTCACGGGGATCTGACCAAACCGGGTCGGGGCGTGACATGGAGGATGTCCGAAGAATGTGTAATACCTTTCTATGATAGGAAGGACGTATAATTGTGTGTAAACCCGAGAAGGGGTTGAATGTGAGTTACTATAATACTAATAACAGATGACTAAATACATCCTTAAGATTCCTCCCACTCACTGAGTCGTGGAACTCACCATGTCTCTCTAAACATTTTTTTGGAAGGAAGAGAACTACGCAAGAACATTTCTTCACCAGGACCTGAACTTGGTAAAAATTAAATTTCTAGTTTTGTTTAAAATTGTTTTGGAAAAACATGACATGTACTATGCCTGACTCTTCTTGATCCCAGGAAGGAATCCCTCCTCGAGATCTAGGAGAATGGCGGGTTGATCACAAGACTTTGACCAAACTGGACTAAGACGTGAAAACTTTGGTGGTATTAGAGCTTGTATTTTCCTGAATGCATTATCAAAACTTTATATCCTAAATAATAATTGAAAATTTTAAATCAGCTATGGCACTAAAGAGAGGAGCCAAGAGAATGAGTATGGCAATCACGGATTCCGCCGGTAACCCCCTTCCAGAGGAAGAGTCCCTGAGGGCCTAGCCGATCCCACAAGGTCTTAGCTGCGAACACCAAAGGTTGTACGAAGAATTTACTAGGATGTTCGAAGCACCCCATCTCGGCAACAAGTCCCACTTGGACTCCGAGTCCCAAACCCGACTCGAAGAGGCACAATTCCAATCCACTTCCGCCCCTGCCCCATCCCTCTTCAACATCCCTAAATATCTGAAGACACTCCGACAATTGGGGTGCAAGCCCTTCCAAGGAGTGAAGGATGTTGGGGCCACAATGGATTGGCTGGCAAGCCTTAAGAAATTCATGGAGATCATAAGGATGCCTCAAGACGAGATGGTGACGCCGGCGGAGTTCTTTCTAGAGTCCAGCACAAAAAGATGGTGGGATAACATGATGAGTCTCTCTCTCATCATCCCCACCTGGGAGGAGTTCAAAGATAGGTACTTGGAGGAGTAACTAGCTCCCCACCTGATTAATGAGAAGAAGATGGAATTCTGACAAGGAGCAAGTACGGTCTCAGAATATGAGACCAAATTTAATGAGTTAAGACCCTTCGCTCCCAACTTGGCAGGACCGGTAGACATCCGCCAAAAGTTCATCAACAGCCTCAATATGGACGTGAGAGACCGAATGGGGATTTTGGAATGCCCCACCGATTTGGTTGCCATCGTCAGCATGGCCCACGAGTGCGAGCTGCTGGTCTAAACGAGGTGCCACATGATAGAGCAGAACGGGCGAAGGGAAGAAAGGGGCCAAAGTAGCAAAGGAGGATAGAGGGAATAATGTAGTACGCAATGGGGGAACATACCATAGTTCCCATGAAGGGAGGTGAACGCACCCCTTCAAGGAAGGGCCCCTCCAGCCCCAAGTGGCAGAAGAATCATGAAGGGGCATGCACAACGTGCTACGGATGTGGGCAGCTAGGGCACTACATAAGAAATTGCCCAACACTATGGGGCAACGCTCCACGAAACACTCCCCAACCACCATCCGGGATTTAGAGGGCACACCCTATGGGGGAATGGAGGTGCCCATCCGAGTTTCGGCTTGAGTCTACAACCTAATACAAGATGAAGCATGAAAAGACCCAAGCGTAGTGGCTGTTACGTCCCAACATCCCCTTTGAATTGAGTCTCTAGTCCTGAGTCCTATAGTTCCTTTTTCCCTGATTTAATAAAATGCATTCTCTAAAAAGTAATGTTAAATCTCACTCAACTTACGTGCAAATATTTAGGAAGGAAATATACGCCCTCTTCGATTTAGGGGCAGAGCTATCCTTCATTAAGGAGACCCTGGTTCTAGATGTTCCTAGGCAACTCTCTCCCCTCATGCCACCCCTCCACATCCTTACACCACTAGGAGAGGCACTAGCGTGGCATGAGTTGCTTAAAGCATGTGGAATCCAGATAGGTGGGATAACCCTAGAAGCCGACTTGATTCCCCTCCTGCTAAAGGAAGTAGAAGTTATCTTGGGGATGGACTCGCTAAGCACATACCAAGCTTGGGTAGACTGTGGGAATAAGAGGATAACCTTCCATGCTCCTAGAAAGGAGGAGGTTGTATTTGAAGGGGACAAGGGAAGAGTCAGAATACACCTGGTGTCTTGTATAGTGGCATTGGACTTACTATGAAAATGATGTAAGGTATTCCTTGCCCAGATCACTTACAAGGACTTGCCAGAGGAAGGACTAGAAGCAATTTCGATAGTCAATCACTACCCCAACGCTTTCCAGGAGGAATTAACCGGCCTACCCCCAGATCGTCAACTAGAGTTCATAATTGAGGCGGTGCCTAGAACCCACCCCATATCACAAGCTCCCTATAGTATGGGGCCCAATGAACTTAAGGAGTTGAAGGACCAATTGGACAAACTGCTAGAGAAGGGCTTCATATGCCCAAGCCAATCCATGTGGGGTGCACCGGTCTTATTCGTCAAAAAGAAGAATAGAAGGATGAGGCTCTGCATTGACTATCAAAAGCTGAACTAGGTGACCAATAAGAATAAGCACCCTCTCCACATAATAGATGATTTATTCGACTAGTTACAGGGAGCAACCTACTTCTCCTAGATTGACCTACGATCTAGTTATTACCAGTTAAAGATTCAGGAGGAGGACATATAGAAAATTGCATTCCGATCATGATATGGGCATTACGAGATTAAGGTAATGCCCTTCGGACTGACCAATGCACTTGCAGCTTTCAAGAACCTGATGAACCGGGTGTTCCAGCAATACTTGGATAAGTCCGTAATCGTGTTTATAGATGATATCCTCATATACTCCAAAATGGAAGATGTAACGCCCCGACCCAGTTTGGTCAGATCCTCATGATCAACACGCCACACTCCTAGTTTATTAAAGGGTTTCCCCTTCCGTAAAGAGTAAGGCGTCCTTTAAACCTGCACCTTTTCCTAGAATAACATAAATCAAAACTATATAATATTTTAAATTTATCACACCTGTCTCACAAGCGTCTTAGTTGATGGTCCGGAGGAGGAAAAGTAAGTACATCAAACCAAAAGAAACAAATTAGTGGAATACGATACAGTTCATGTCTAATGTTGTGTACGAATACTTCAAAAGCGACCATATAAGATATAAGAAATATTTATAATAGGTAAGCAATATATTGGTTAGTATTAGAAGGGTTATCGAAAAAAATCATATGTAAACTACTTATAAAAAATATTTTCATCTTTTACCAATATATTCCCAATTAATTTATCATTCTCATTTGTTATAATTATATTTATAATCACTTAATAATCATATTCTCATTTAAAAAAAGTTTGAATTAAGATATGAAAGTTTTAATATCTTAAATATATTTTAGCATAATAAATTCGAACTAATTATGATTAGAATGAATATCAACAACTAATTATAAAAACTAATTAAGAAATAATCTCTCTATTTAGTGTCAACATAAGATTAATACCACTTGATATTTTATATTATATTATGTTGGAATATACTTTAAAAAGAGTTATTTTATATTTCATCTACACAAATATGAATAATTTTATATATTATGGAGATAGGGAACACAATGAGTCATTTTATAATCCATTCTAATAACATCTTATTGAAATTTAAAAAAAAATTAAATTATTCATGAATTGTAACAATTAAATAATTAGCATAATCAATTTATTCAATAAATATGAGACCAATATAGATTTGTAGAACACAAATAAATATAGGGTAAAAATGTTTAGTAGGAGCATGGTTGAGAAGATAAACATGCAAGAATTTAGTGTAAGAGAGAATTGAAAAATTTTCAATACTATATATAATAAATACGTATAATTTTATAAGATTACAGTATTTATTCTTTTTACTAAATAATAATTTGCTTTGTTCTCATTATATTATTATTAATATAGAAAATATTTAAAAATAATATATTTTAGGATTAAATTAATTTAAAATATACATATAAATTTAATATTAAAAAATAAACTAGTTGAGATTATAAAGATTTTCATCAAGACTACACTATATCATTTTGAACAAGTTAATAAAAAATCATTTCTACTATTGGAGAAATATAAATATATCTCAAAATTTTTAGAATTGGGTATAATTAATAAGTAGCATAAGTCATCCACATTATGAATTTTGGAGAGGGCATGAATAAGTTATTAATTTTTTTTATTTTTATTAATAAAAATAAATAAAAACTTTTGAACTGTTATTTTAAAAATAATATATTGACATTTTAATACATTCCCTAAAAAACTTGTATAATTACAACTCTTTCAATTACTAGCTTATTTCATATGTATTTAAACTTTTTTACTTTCATAATTTTATTTCCACATTTATATGAAAATTAATATTTTTATCAATTTATTATAAAATAATACATTCCTCAATTTTATATGAATTGAATAATAGGTGCATTTATTTAAAATATATATATATATATATCAATAACACAATACTAAAACAAAAAAACTAATTAATTTAATTGAACCACATTTCTCATATTTATTTTCTTTGTGAAATATTTGTTTGAATAGAAAATGAGT
Organism: Trapa bicornis; assembly: GCA_030064425.1. Lineage (NCBI taxonomy): Eukaryota > Viridiplantae > Streptophyta > Magnoliopsida > Myrtales > Lythraceae > Trapa > Trapa bicornis. The sequence continues at coordinate 9,319,075 of CM057740.1, forward strand.
CGTTTCCTATGAACATGAATATAAATAATATTATATTATAAGTATATTTTATATAATACTTGAAAAAAATATGATATCTAAAAGGGTAAACTACATACTTAATTTATAATAATAATAAAATATCAGAATTCACAAAAATTATAAATAATTGTAAATTGGATAGTAAATAACTTTTATCCACAATTATTGAAATATATACTTAAAATTTGATAATTTAGCGGTATACTCATATGTGAAAGAATCAACATCTTGATTGATCGGTGAAAGAGTCAACATCTTGATTGGTCGGTATGGGTATGATTCATGATATGTTCATTTCAATTACCAACTAATACATTATTGGTTTTTCTATTTTCTCTTATAATAAATTATTTTATTTAAAATATTAAAAATAATTTAATAATTAATACAATATAGGAATAATAATTTTTCATTTTATATCACTTGAATAGTACATACTTAAAATGATTTTTTTTCATATGGAACAATAATACATTACTAGGAAAATAATTGAGATAGTTATTTTAATTCATACCTATAACTTTGAATACTCCTTAATGTCACATATTTGGTGAATAATATAGTAGTGCTCTAAAATATGTGTATATATATATATATTAAGAATTATATATATTTGCATGAAACATATTAAACATTATATTATCGTAAATATATATTTTATTAGAGTGTCATATATTTACACAATTTTAAAAAATTATATATTATCATATATTGTAATTTAATTTAATCCAATATTTATCATATTTATTTTAAGAGTTAAATTTACATTTTAAGTTAATTATCTAATTAAATTTACTTTTTCAATGAAATTAAATAAAAATAGCAAGAGTATAAATGATTAAAACTATAGAAAGTATGAATTTGAATGGAATAGCTAATATTTTACTTGTCAAAAATAAAAAAATAAAAAATATTAACCATAAATAGCTGGTGAACAAACAATACATTAGTTGTATTAAGGTACTTCTTCAATATATAAAGTATACATAGTTCACTTGTAACCATAAATATTCTTGTAATCATAAATATATATATCTAATGTGAAATATAACCATATATTTAATATTTCTTGATTTTATTCTTCAAAATTATCCATACATATTGTGCAAACGTCATTATTTTCAAACTAATTAGTTGATATAAATGATGATAAAAAGTTTCTTGATCTGTATCATAAATTTATTTTACATTTTTCTCAATCTTTTAAATTATCACCTTGAGCATGTTACTATTTTTATGATTATATCAACCATAACATAACTATAAGAAGAATAAGCCTCATCCATTGAATAATAACTATCCCACTTGATTAACTATATTTGTTATTTGTTGAGTTGTATTATTCTTACATATTTTAGGTACTATTTCTACAACCATGTAAATAAGTTTTGAAAAGGTCAAGTTATGGATTGTCATTCGTACACTTGTAAAAAAAAAAATCTATGCTTGCCCTTTTATGGATGAAGTTTTAATTTATTAGTGGACTAACCATATAGAAAAATCTTAGTTTTTCTATTTTTTCTTGTAACAAATTATTTAGTCAACTAACCATAAAGTGGATTGAATGCGAAAATTAGTCCGGTTCAGGGTGAATCAAATCTTAATCAGATTAAACCGGGTTGAACCATAAATAACCGGTTCAAAAATTTATTTTTCTAGATAACTTAAAAATATCAAATTATAAAATTGTAGTCACCATTACATAGAAAATGAATTTAGGATTTAGATATTTTTAATATTTGGAAAACCAGTCAAATCAAGCATCAGCCGACCGATTTATAATTTCGGGTCACTAGACCCGATTAGATAGAACCGGTAAATGGTCCAGCCAGTCAATGGATAGCTGCCAAGACAACGCACATTAAGCATACATGACCAATCAATGCGCGACATGTGGTGAAGCACACCTAGTCAGTCACACAATCAACGCTAACCAATCACAGCACGACATGTGTCCTTGGTCAACGGTCAAAGTAGGAAAGTTCATGTCAGCGATGACCGACCAATAGGAGAGCAACACGTGTCCCGGTCAATAGTCAATGTCAGAAACGATCCGTCAATAAAGACTGACCAATGAGGAGCTAACACGTGGCAAAAGTGCTACATCAGCATCTGACGGGATGTCTAAGAAATGAATGACCAATTAGAGGTTGACACGTGGCAAAGCCACGTTGGATGACCCTAGCTAATGAAAGGCAAAAATGTGGTAGGGCACTATGCGTCAGGAGCGAAATCTGACCCATTTAAATAAGCCAATTAGAGGACGCCACGTTTTATGGTCAACGACTGACCGAACATGGCTAGTAGCCATGTTGGAACAAGCAACCAATAGTAAGCTGCCACATGTCCGATCGGCGAGTCAAAGGCTGACTAGGTTACTGAGTAAGAAGCCACGTTAGTAGAGCCAGCCAATCTCAGTGTGCCACATGGCAAATTCGCTTGTGTGAAGCTTGCACATGTGAAGCAGTGTGATCTTCAACCTTGGACTAATGGCAGTCCACGACCGTCAAAAGGAGACCAGATCTTCCACATCCGGAAAATCAGCCACTACCACCGAAAAAGGGCGAGTCATCTATATAAGGAGCACCTTCCCACTCGGCCTCCCCACCACTCGAGCGACCCCTGAAGACAGACAATCCACTTTTCGATGAAGTGCAGACTAGAGATCTTACGTCAAACTTTTTCTCAACCAAAGGAGCTCCGACTAGTGGCAAAAAAACTAAGGAGAAGTCATCTGACTAGCTGCACCCTTAGCCTGACTTGAGAACTCCCTGAGGAGTGCTGGAATGATCGTAGAGTGAAGCTACTCTAACAGCTCGAAGCAGCGAACCTCCGACCAACGGAATTCAAGACACCTTCGACCTCTCACAACTGAAATCGACCTCCCAAAACTCCCCCAAGACACCTCTTGATCCCCTTTCAGTCTCCAGGTAAGCTATTCCACCTCTAATTTACTTGAGTCCTACAGTTCTAGAGAGAGAAATTGGCCAGAGCTTACTAACTAAATTCCCCCTACCTAGGACACCAATTGATGTGAATCAAATTGGACACGCTGTGATTCACAAGTTAAGGGCTAAAAGATTTGAAAAAGCATTAAATAGACTAATTGGAGCAATTGAAGAAACCCAAGTGGAAGTACAAAGGAAAGTCCAATAAGATCTCAAGCCCAAAAGAAGAGCCCAATAAGATCTCAAGAAAAAATTCAAATTTAAATTTCAAGTGAGAGATTTATTAACATAATAAATCTTCTAGAAGAGTGCAGAATAAAATAATATGTTTCCAAATATGTCTAAGATAATATACTAAATTTAGAATATTTATTATCTTAGATAACTATAAATAAATATATATAAAATATATTAGGAATATTTTCTATATGAATAGTTATATGGTTGGCATGTCAACCACAATATTTTATTTACTCATTTAGATTATAGTTAATATTCTCAAGTGCCTATAAAAGGCTAACTTTAGAGTATTATAAAGACAGATCTTTGATTTCAATTTTATTGTGAGGTTATGCCTTCTTTTTCTTTTGAGATAACTTTTGAACTTATCAGGTTTTTACCTGTAGTGTTTAAGCAATCAGACTTATCACCAAGGTTTTGTAGGAGCTCTTCTTAAATGTGTTTGGTGTGGCGTCTACTTCTATCCATACCTTGTTTTCTCAACTAGACAAGGTATATTCCATTCTTTTTACTTGCGTCGTAAAAGTCTTGGGGTCTATTCCATATTTGGTATAGGGTGCCGTTAGTATATTGGCGGGGTTCGCATTAGTTGGTATCAGAGCACACGATTGTATGACAAGTTTCATACTATCCTTTCAAATTTCGTTCTACTTTTCTTATCTTCTACCTATTTCCATCCCGTATAAAAAAATCACAAAAAAAAATCTTTTTTTCTCTTATCTAGTATATTTTTCATTATCTTTTTTCTACTTCTATTCTCTATAAAAAAATCTCATATTCTTTTATCTACTTTCTTTATAATAGAAAAAGCCAAAAAAAAAGTCAAAATAAAAAGAAGCCAAAGATATTGTTTAAAAAAAAGCCGAAAAACTAAAAACAAATTCGTAAAAAAATAGTAAAAAAAGGCGTGAAAAAAAGTTAAAAGAATAAAAAAAGGCAAAACAAGAATTATAAAAAGGCATAAAAAGGCAAAAAAAAAAGAAGAAAAAAGGCACAAAAGTATATATTCATTATCTTATTCATTCCACTATATTAGATTTTATTCTTCTTCCTATATTTTTTTAAATATCTTCATACCTTACACTTAAATCCATTTTAGAATTACGTTTTGAAAAACTTTGTTGATTTGTCTTGATTGTTCCTCAAGTTGAACTACTTCATGAAAATGATTTGTTCTTAAGTTCAATTAAAATTGAAAGAAGGCATGAGAGGAAAAAGGGAAGAGTGTTTTAAATTTTTAAGAAAAAGCCATTTGAGTGTTAAACATAAGTGTTTGAGAGAAACATTTGAGGGAGCGTTGTGATGTTCTTTTGTTTCTAACAATTGTCAAGATTATAAGTCCCAACAACAAGGAAACACATGGAAAGAAGACAGTTTCCCTCAGCCCGTTCAAAATCTACATTGGAAAGCCATGATGAAAGAAGTTGTAAAGTCTAGATTTGAGCCACTTCACACATGAATGGATCGCTGGGAGGAACGAAGGGAACAAGAGCAATGTACAACAATAAGGAGACCAACGACTGATAACTTGTATGATTTGAATATACCATTATTCCAAGGAAAGGAGGACCTAGAAGCATATATTCAATGGGAAAAGAAGATGGATAAGTTCTTTGAATATCACAATTACTATGAAGCGAAAAAGGTATGAGTTGCATCCTTTGCATTTTCATATTATGCAATTACATGCTGGGACCAATTCATGAAAGACAAAAGATGCAACCATGAACGCCCCATGGAGTCGTGGAGCAGCTGAAAGTAATTATGCGCCAACGATTTGTTCCTAGCAACTACTATTGGGAATCATGTAGTAAGCGCATTGACAACTTCTTAAAGAGATGGAGATTACTATGATCAAGTCAGATTTGGTAAAAGAAGAAGCAAAACCTAAAATTGAAGAGGAAGACATAAAAGGCAAAGCTGAAAAAAAAGAAGAAAAAACCAAAATTGAAAATAAAGAGTTAAAAGGCAAATTTGAAAAAGAAAGAGAAAAGCTAAAATTGAAAAGGAAAAAAAATCATAATTAAAAAGAAAAAGAGTAAAAATAATTTTATTACAAGAAAAAGTGAGATCAATATAAATTTACATGTCCTTATAGTACTTATGTACAATGATATATTTTAAAATACTAACCCCATTGTCGGATATTTGTCGAGCAATATTATATCTTTTTTGCAGGAATTCAAGCATGTTCCAAAGAAGATATCTTTTATTTTGTCGATAAGTCGAAGGATTAAGCATCAATCTCAACACAAAGTCATAAAGCTGATGGAAAAGAGAATCGTACCAAGGATAATTAATCCACCAGTTGTGCAACTATCCAAAAGAGGTAATACTTGGCAAACATACATTAATTGTGAAGTTATTAACAATACCCATGTATCTTTTCAATACTCTATTCCTTATTTAGATCATATAGTAGATGATTTGCATGGATCTTATTTGATTTCAAAAATAAAATTTAAAAGTGAATATAATAAAATTCGAATTAAAGATAAATATAAATTGAAAAATGCATTAAAGACAAAACTTAGTTTATATGAATGGTTAAGTATTATTTATTGTTTAACTAATGCAACTAATATTTCTATAAGATTATTGAATTATTCATTATATGCTTTCATTGAAAAGATTATTGATGCATATTTTGATGATATAATAATATATAACATTTCCTTATATAAACATGAAATATATTTAAAAGTGGCCTTAAATATTTTTAGGAAATATATGTTATTTTCTAATTTTAGGAAATGTATATATTGTATTAATAATCTTATACTTCCTAAATATGTTGCTATTTCTAAATGAATTGTAATTAAAAAGGAAATTAATGCAACTCAAGATTGGCCAACACCTTATTTGGTAAGTGAGATGAGAAGTTTCCTTAGATTTACTTATTTTTATATGGATTATATTACTAAATTTAATAGTTGTCCTATACATCACTATGTTTTTAGAAAAGAATATTTTATTTAAATTATGTGATGTGCAAGAAAATATATTCAAATATTTAGAGGATAAACTAACTAGTTTCCATTTTACCGCATTACCTAAATTATTCAAACTTAATTGTGAAGTATAAAAAATAGGCAATGTAGATATATTGATTATATATTTTAGTGAAAAGTTGAGCAAAGTAACATCCGATTATCCTACCTATGATAATGAAATATTTGTGTTTTCTCAACCTTTATAAATAAGGCAGCTAATGCTAAAAGATTCTGTGATTCACATAAATCATGTATTTGATTTGCGCCTTAAAAGGCAACACAGGCTGAATAAGCGTCATGTAAGGTGGGTGGTTTTCATTAAAACTTTTCCATATGTGGTCAAGTATAGACAAGATATGAAAGATATAGTTATCAATGCACTATCACAAATGTATGTATTTCTTAAACTACTTGATACTAAATTGCTTGATTATATTAAGGAAGTGTATGCAAATTATTATAATTCTTGTGAAGAGTTTGAAAGTTATATAATTTGCTTGTTTAAGAAGTTTCATATGCAAAATTGGTTTATTTCTCAGGAAAATAAATTATTTATCTCTTAATTTTATTTGTGTAAGTTACTTGTTAAGAAATCATATGTCTTAAAACTTATTGGAGAATCTATGGTAGCTAAGATTATTGCAATATTGCATAAGTATTTTTTGGGTCCATATATGAGGAAATTTTGTTTTCATTTAATTACAAGTAAAAAAGCTAATTTTAACCGACAATTCCATATTTTGTATATTACTATTTCAATTCTTAGAATAATTACTTTGATTAATATTTTTATAGAATTTATTTATGGATTACTGTGGATTGAGAAGAGAAGATACTTTATATTTATCATAGTTAAACAATTCTTAAAAATAACATATCTATTTCAATACCATAAAACTAAGAGTGCATCAAATGTTATTTATTTATTACTTAGAGAATTTGCTATATTGCATTATATTCCTAGAATTATTGAAGTTAATTATGATTATAAATTCTTGAGTCATTTTTGGAATATTTTGTGGAGTAAATTGGAAAGAAAACTTTTATTTTCAACTGAATATTTACATGATATTGAGTTCATATATAATGGTTATATAACTTCTTCGATTAGGTTTTTATTATTTAAAATTGTTTATTGTTTTAATTCATTGCCTTATTTATATTTAATATTATTTATTATTACTGAGTTAATAAATTTAGATTTGATGAGAAAAAATAAGTTTCTAAAACAAATTTAGAAAATAGCATACGCAGATCAAGTCAATAAAGGCTTTAAGAAAATTGTTTTTGATCTAGAAATGTGGGTTAAAATTATTCCTAGAGTAGGTTTATCTATTGGAGTGTTGAAGCTAATCAATTACATTTTTAATATTCCTAATTTAATTTTTTTTATGTAGGTGACAAGGAGATCGATGATTTGAGGACAAATCATTTTCAAGAGGGGGAGAATGATGTGAATCAAATTGGGCACGCTGTGATTCACAAGTTAAGGGCTAAAAGATTTGAAGAAATATTAAGTGGACTAATTGGAGAAATTGAAGAAACCCAAGTGGAAGCACAAAGGAAGAGTCCAATAAAATCTCAAGCCCAATAAAATCTCAAGAAAATGATTCAAATTTGAAATTCAAATTTGAATTTCAAGTGGGAGATTTATTAACATAATAAATCTTCTAGAAGAGTGCTAAATAAAATAATATATTTCCAAATATGTCTAAGATAATATACTAAGTTTAGAATATTTATTATCTTAGATAACTATAAATAAATATATATCAAATATATTAGGAATATTTTCTATATGAATAGTTATATGGATGGCATGTCAACCACAATATTTTATTTCCTTATGTAGATTATAGTTAATATTCTCAAGTGCCTATAAAAGGCTAATTTTAGAGTATTGTAAAGATAGATCATTGATTTCAATTTTATTGTGATGCTTATGTCTTCTTTATCGTTTGAAAGAACTGTTAAACTTATCAGGTTTTTACTTGTGGTGTTCAAGCAATCATACTTATAACTAGGGTTTTCTAGGAGCTCTTCTTAGAGGTATTTAGTGTGGCGTCTACTTCTATCCATACCTTGTTTTCTCAACCAAACAAGGTATATTCTATTCTTTTTACTTGCATCGTGAAAGTCTTGGGGTTTATTCCATATTTGGTGTAGGGTGCCGTTAGTATATTGGTGGGGTTCGCATCACCAATTGGAGTGAATTTTAATCTTCAGAACGTCCTTCAAGTGAAGGCTAACCCCACGAATATAGAGCTCCGACGACCGCCCCTCCATCGGTAAGAATTTGAAGCTCTCTTTTTTCTAAGTTCGATTTTTTGAGCTCGTTTCAAGTCCAAAAATGGTAATTCAATGTACATATTGATCATGAGGAGGTAGAGAAATCGATTAAGGGCATGCTAGGAGGAAATTAATAAGCTTTTGACTTTCGATTTGATGAGATTTAATCTCCAGACAAAAGGGGGATGAATTGGGGAAGAAATTGGGGATTTTCGGAAATTAAGGTACCTAAGTGCAATTTTTGGAACTTTTGAGGGCTAATGAGTAATTTTAAAGAAATTGGGGGCCAATAGGTCATTTTAAAAAATTTAGAGGCAATTTAGTAAATTTTGGAAAAGTATGGGCAATTCAGTAATATTTTAAAATTAGGATTAATCGTAATTAAGGCATAAATTAAGGACCTAGGTGCAAATACCTAAGAGTATAGGATCCTTTATGCTGACCAGTCACGCCTCAACCTGGTTTGGTTCGTTCCCTGTGAACAATCCACCACTCTCTCGGTTTATTAAAGTTTTTCCCCTTCTCTAAACCATTAGAAGTAAGGCGTCCTTTTATACCTATACATTTCTTGGAATAACATTAATCAAAACTGAATATATTAACTTTACATACCTGTCTTGTAAGTTCAGCTATCAATAGGTCTTTAAGTAGGTTTCTCTCAGTTACATGAAAAGTAGTAAAGGGAGGGGACGAGTTCAACGACTCAGTGAATGGGTGTTGCGAGAGAGTATTCAAAACATCTTTAATTGGAGTGTGCCAAACTTCTTATTTCTTTAAAAAATATTCTTTCCATAAATTCTAGATTTTTGAAACACTTTTTCCTCATTTCCACATACGGTGTGTTTAAACACTCAACACACTCCCTTCATCAGGAAGGGAATCACACAATCGCAGGGCAGCCCGTCCACTACACCCACTTGTGGCATTGGAGCGACTTTACTGGCCACCTAGATAGAAGCACATCGACTTCTACCCTAAAAATGAGTGGATGTTCGCGACATCCGACCCTTAAACCTGAAATCAACTCCATGTCTATATGAGGACATAGACCTCATCCCGACCCCACCACGGTCTCATGTGCATGAAGCTATGTCGAGCTTCCTTGACTGTTGGTATGACAAACTACCCTTATCTCCACCATGTCGTCCAATAGCCCCTAGGACGCTTAACTACCCCTCTTGGGTGTCTTAAAGGTATCGAATCTCAAGTGCATGCACAAACAAAAGTTTTCCACAAAACCATTTATCTTTGGTGCCACTGGTCCAACGGCCCCGACCCTTAACTCGACCTGCACCTGTTTGTCTAAACTGGTCCATCGACTTGGTCCTGTCGCACTACCACCAGTCAATCGAGTATGTCGGTCTTGTCTTGGTATCATGGAAAAATTATATAAATTATTCAATAAGAATTTTCATGGCTTATCATCATGTTTGTTTAAGAGCTCCTGCTCGTGCCAAGTAGCCTTGGGCCCGCTGTACACAATTTTCCAAAACCGAGCATTTTAGCATCCAAGTTCCAAAACTGAGGCCTCTAGCTTATATGAGCTATTCCAATTCTCATCAAGAAGGTCTCTGAAAAGTTTTAAGCATTGACACAGAGTTAGGGGAGGACACTTTTGATAAAATAAAATTTTTCCATCCATTACACCAACCAAGTGTAATAACATCTCCGCTTACAACTAGCAAACAGATTTTCTTCTTCCTTCTAGGAAGATCATCATATCAACCGGGTATGATCTACTTAAAACCGATAAGTAGTTTTTCCACATATTTCTCACATCACTCCAACCAGGTGTGATGTCAAAATTCCACATAGTAGTGGTTTTTCAATTATGATGTGCTCATCATTCCAACCGGGTATAATGTGAATTAACCCACTCACCTGTTAACTGTGATGTGTTTGTACTCGGTTGATTTTCCAAAGTTGACGTGAGCTTCTTTTGCTAGCATTCCGGTCCTTCATGTTCCTACACGATTTGGACAACCTTATCTATTAATACTTGGCATAACAACCTTCGTTCCTCACATATAAATGAGTAAACTCAAAACTTTCAATTAATTACACTTAGGTACCTAAAGTTCATTTTCCTTGAGTTTAGGTCCCAAGTGAACACTTTTCCCCAAATTGAGTCCTGAAACTTCTAAAATTCACTTTGGGTCCTCAATTTACTCAAAATCACTTAAGTGGTTCAAGTTTCCCAAATTTCCTATTTGGTCCCCAAATTTTCAAAATTACCATTTTCCCATACTTTACAAAAATGGCAATTTGACCCCAATTATTTAAAAAAATCGACCAATTAGTCCCCCAACATCCTTTTCATGGAAAATTGTCCCTCAATTTTGGGAAATGGCAATTTGGTCCCACAATTTTATGAAATTCCCAAATTTCCCCAATTTTCCCCTTTCAAACTGGCTGAATATGATTTCATCAAATTGATGATTCAATTGAGGTTAATTGATCATATTGAAGATATGGATATGTTCCTACACTTTCATGATTCAATGGAGCTTTGTATAGTGTCATTTGGGTCCAAATTGAACTCAAACGGAGCTTCGCCAGAAAACTAAACTTATAGAGATTTTGATTAGGGTAGGTATCTCTCATTTTGAGGTTATTCCTAGGATCAAGAATTACAACAATTCATGTCAAATTGAATGAGAATTTGGTTAGTGAAGTTTCACCGTTTCTCTTTCTAACACTGATTGGAAATTACAATGGAGAGCCAAATTAGCTTACCTTTCAGTTCTAATTCGGGCGTATGAGGGTTATGTGAGTGTTGAGGGAGCTTGTTTTGGCCGGAGGAGTGCTCAATTTGGCCATTTTCAGCTTGGATGAAACAGGGCAACTCCGGTACACCAGAGTTGCTTCATTGTTTGATTACGCTAGTGCTTCTTCAACGATCCTTGGAACGAATGGAGACTACCTTCGGGTAGTTGACTTCTCCCTGAATCTAAGGAACCCGACCTCGCCTTCTAAGGCTGAGAGAAATGCCCAAGTTGGATCATTGGTTCGAGCTTCACTGAACATTGGAGTAGTAGAGAGAGAGAGAGAGGAGTTTTCAGGTGTGAGGAGGATGAATGGGGAGGAGCTCTTTATATAAGGGAGCTCGAGGAATCTCTAGCTGTCCGATTGGAACCTTTATGGTGACCATTCATGGCCTAAAATGCCCTAAACGGAGACTTTTCTCCTTCGCCAACACTATTAGATTTTTCGGCGAGTGAACAGTGCTGTCATGTGAAGGAAGAAGACGACACTGTTCCAAACTAGACCGGACCGATCTGAATTGGGTTCAATGCTTAAACCGGCCGGTTCAGGCTTGATTCAACTGAGTTTTTCAAAATTAAAAATTTCTAAATTCATCCTTTATCCAATGGTGGTTTCAATTCTCCAATTTGATTTATTTAAACCAATTATAAAAATTAATTTATAAATCTGTTCAATAGTGGTTCAAACTGGTTTAAACCGGTTTAGGTCTAGTTCACCTGAACAGGTTTGGTTTTCTCATCCAATTCATCCCAAAGTCCTTTTCCATGACTTTTGACTTTTTTAGTCACTTTGGATTTGTAAATTTTCTAAACTGCTCTTTTTCTATCGGCTAAAGTTTATGAATCGACTTGGTTTTCTCTTTGGAAATGATCGGTTTTTTTCCCAGTTTATGAATCGCCTCCTTTTAGGAGTTTTGTCCCCAAAACAGTTACATATCGAACAATTGAGGGTACCCATCCCTCATCATGCTCTCGGTCTCCCATGTCTCTTCTTGCACGGATCCGTTTTGCCAAAGAACCTTGACCATAGAAATTTTCTTATTCCTCAAGTTCTTATCCCTCCGGTTAATGATTCGTACCAACTCTACTTGATAGGTCAAGTTTTCTTCCAGCTCTGGTGGAGGTCGGTCCAACATATGGCTAGGATCAGGCTAGTACTTCCAGAATACCGAGATATGGAATACATCATGTATTCTCTATAAATTTGGAGGTAGTTCCAATTTATATGCCACTGGTTCTATCCTTTGAATGATGGGATAAGCACCGATGTACCTTGGTTTCAACTTTCCTCGTTGTTGAAACCTAAGTATTCCCCTCCATGGGGATACTTTTAGAAACACTTGGTCTCCCACATCAAACTCCAAATCTCTTCTCTGATGATCCACCTAACTCTTTTGCCTATCTTGAGTAACATTAAGGCAATCCCTAATTAGCTTGATCTTCTCTATGGCTTCCACAATTAGTTCAACCTTTTCCAGCTTCCTTTCCCCCACTTCTTCCCAAAATAAAGGGGTACGACATGGTCGTCCATAAAGGGCTTCATAAGGAGCCATTTGAATACTGGCCTGATAACTATTATTGTACGCAAATTCCATTAGGCACAAGTATTCCTCCCAACCCTTATCAATAGTGAGTATGCATGCTCTCAGCATGTCTTCCAAGGTTTGGATCATTCGCTCAGACTGTCCATCGGACTGAGGATGAAATGCCATACTCATGTGGAGCTTGGTTCCCAAGGTACTTTGAAAACATGGCTAGAACCTTTTAGTAAATCTAGGGTCTCTATCCGATACTATGCTCATCGGGACACCGTGGAGTCTTACTACCTCCCTCATGTATAAGACAACTAGTTGTTCTACTGAATCTGTCACTCTTATTGGCGGGAAATGGGCGAACTTGGTTAATCTATCCACTATGACCCAAATTGCATCTCGTCCCTTCCTTTTCACAGGTAATCACGTGACAAAGTCCATAGTGATGTGCTCCCATTTCCATTCTGGGATTGGAAAGGGTTGTAGCATCATGATGGTTTCTGATGCTCAGCTTTAATATGTTGATAGGACAAGCATCAGGATACGTATTCTAAAATCTGCCTCTTCATTCCTTTCTACCAATATCCTTGTTTGAGGGTGCAGTATATCTTAGTACTGCCCTGATGCATCGAATACACATAATCGTGTGCCTTTTCTAGAATTAACCTCTTCAATTCCTTGTCTTGAGGCACACACACTCTATCCTTGTAGATGAGTACTCCGTCACCTCGTAAGTCGTATTCTTGTTTCTTCCCTCTATTAACCGAGTCAAAATAGGATTGGAGCTCCTTATCCACTTTTTGCTGGACTTTAATTTGCTCTGTTAGGCTAGGTCTCACCACCACATCTGCTAGTAAGCATTTCTCCCTCTTGTTCACCTTTAAGTTCACCTCCATTCTTCCCAGCTATTGCAACAAGGGTATGTAACTTGTCTTTATTTGTGCCGCCTTCGTTTGGTATTTGCGTCTTAGGGCATTTGCCACCACATTTGCCTTCTCGGGGTGATACTCTATCACAAGGTCATAGTCTTTAACCAATTCTAGCCATTTCCTCTAGCAGAGGTTCAACTCCTTCTAAGTTAGAAAGTATTTAAGACTCTTGTGATTAGTGTATATCCTACACTTAACCCCATAGAGGTAGTGTCCCCATAGAGGTAGTGTCACCAAATCTTTAAGGCCAACACTATTGCAGCTAATTCCAGTCATAGGGGTAATTCCTCTCATATACCTTAAGTTGTCGGAGTCATAGGCGATAACCTTTCCTTGTTACATTAATACACATTCGAGTCCTTGTCTAGATGCATCACTATAGACGGTGTACTCCCCTACTCTTGGGTCACGAAGGGAGAGTACATGTGCAGTTGTCAAACGAGTCTTCAACTCCAAGAAAGATTTCTCACAGCTCTCATCCCATTTATACTCTACTCCTTTCCTGGCGAGTCAAGTCAAAGAGGCAGCTATCTTAGAGAAATCTTGCACAGACCGTCTGTAGTATCCCACCAAGCCTAAGAAACTCCGTATCTCCGAAGGATTCCTGGGTGCCTTCCAATAAGATATGGCTTCCATCTTTGTTGGATCTACCTTGAATCCATCTTTGGACACTATGTGTCCTAAGAAACCTACCTCTTGCAACCAAAACTCACTTGGAGAATTTTGCATATAAGCAGTTTTCCCGTAGTATCTCTATGGTTATTGCCAAATGTTCTTCGTGCTCTAGCCTGGTTCATGATTATATAAGAATATCATCTATAAATACTATCATGAACTTATTCAAGTGTGGTTGAAACACTCGGTTCATTAAATCAATAAGGGTTGCAGGGGCATTAGTTAAGCGCATCACCCTAAATTCGTAATGCCCGTATCTGGACCGGAATGCGGTCTTAGGAATGTCTTCCTGTCCGATCCTAAGTTGATGGTATCCAAACCGAAGATCTATCTTGGAGAAGTAAGCTAATTCTTTCAGTTGATCAAACAAGTCATCGATTCGTGGAATGGATTTTTGTTCTTGATGATAACCTAGTTCAACTTTCTATAGTCTATTCATAGTCTCATGCTCCCATCCTTTTTCTTTATGAATAAGACTGGTGTACTCCATGGAGATTGGCTAGGATGTATGATGTCCTTCTCCAACAGCTCATCTAGTTGCTCCTTTAGTTCCTTTAGCTCTTTTGGAGCCATGTGATAGGGGGCTTAGGATATGGGGTTTGTTCTTGGGATAATTTCTATGGTGAACTCCAATTGTTGATTTGGGGGCAGTCCATGTAATTCTTCTGAGAATACTTCTAGATAGTATTTAACCGCTAGAATGTCTTCGGGTCCCTTCTCTTTAGACTTCTCGTTGATGACCATGGCTAGAAAAGCTGTACAACCTTTTTGTATAATCTTTTGGGCCTTTATATAGGACCCCATCTGTACTTCACTCTTCCTCCAATCTCCTTGGAATTTCAGTCCGTTTGTATTGGGAGTATGGAAGGTTACTATCTTCTTCCCATAGTCTATCCTAACATGATGGTTAATTAACCAATCCATTCCAAAGATTACTTCTACTTCCCTAAGAGGTAATGTGATCAAATTTGCATTGAGTTTGACTCCTCCAATCTTTATCTCACATCCCTTCAGTGGTTTGTTCCTATTTAACCCTACTCCTAAGGGTGTGAGGATGTTGAGACTTTGTCCTAGAGGGGTGAGTTCTAGGGTTAAACTTGGAATTAGGTCCTCTTTGATGAAAGATCTCTCTACTCCTAAGTTGAAGAGGGTGTAGACCTTTTGTCCCCATAAATGTATGTATCCTGATTGGAGAAATGCATATTTTTAGAGAAAAGATTTTCTTTATTGAATAAAATTCCAATTACAGGTTTTCTTTGTCTAATTGGGAGGGTTTTGGGAAGTACCCGCTACGGTACTAGGGTCTTTCCTAGACTCTTCTGGAGTGAGGTTGCACACCTTAGCTAGTACTCTAGTTGTGGTATCCTGCCTGGGATTCCTAGGGTTCCCTTGAGGTGGTCCAAGCGTATTCCATTGCTTATTCTTCCTTAGAGTGGGGCATACTTTATAAAAGTGCCCCACTTGTTCGCATGCAAAGCAGGACAAGCATGCTCCTTCATGGTGCCTTTGGCACCTAGGATAGTGAGGGTTTCCATGTCGCAAGGTTGGGATTACTCTCTTGGGAGGTGGGGGTGCACCCTTCCTCTTTTTAAATCCTACTTTATTTCCCCATCTTGGACCATTATGCTCCCTCTGTCCTCCATGACATCTTTGGCCCTTGTCCTCCTTCCGGGTTGTCTCCTCCATTCGGCAGCATCGGGTCTGCACCAGTGGCTCACATTTGTGAGCCATACTAATCACTGTCGCTAGATCCGTGGGGCATCCTAGCACTCCCATACGATCTTATATATCCATATTGAGACCACCCACGAATCGCTGACATATGTCTGTTGGTCTAGCCAAGTCAGGAGCAAAGGGTCTTAACTCATTGAATTTTGTCTCATATTCCGATATCGAGTTAAGCCCTTGCCGAAATCAGAGGAAATCTTGCTTCATCTCATTAATCAGGTGAGGAGCCAGGTACTCCTCCGCGTACCTCTCCTCAGACTGCTCCCAAGTGGGCGTGGAGGTATGTAGACTTCGGACATTGTCCCACCACCTTTTGGCACTACCTTCCAAGAAGAATTATGTCAAGATCACCATGTCCTCTAGTGATATCCTGACTATCCCCATTAGCTTATTGATGTTAGCCAGCCATTCCATGGTGGCTCCCACATCCTTCTCTCCAAGGAAAGGCTTACACCCTAGTTGACAGGGAGTTTTGAGATATTTCAGGATGCCAGCTGTAGGGGGATGATTAACAGGAGGAGGATGGGATTGTACTTCCTCCGGTTTAGCTCGAGAATTAGTTCCTACCTCAAGGACGAGTTTAGGTCATCCAAATATTTGGGTGAACTCCTCATACAACTTATGGAATTCTGAGCTTAGTCTAGGTGGGGTTGTTTGGGCTCCTCGGGGAGTTTCCATAGGGAGGGGTGGTTGGGCAGTGTCGGAGACTACAACTCTAGTTCTCTTGGTTCCTTTCTTGGGAGCCATCTGAAAATTATAAAATTATCCCTATTAGTTACTATGTTCTCTAGTCTTGATAATTTATTTGAGAAAACAAGCTCTAGTACCACTCAAGTAGTCATGTCCCGACCCGGTTTGGTCGGATCCCCGTGAACAACACGCCACTCTCATAGTTTATTAAGGATTTCCCCTTCTCTAAACCACAAGGAGTAAGGCGTCCTTTTTACCTGTACCTATCTTGGAATAACATTAATCAAAATTGAATATATTAACTTTACATATCTATCTTGCTGGTTTAGCTATCGATAGGTCTTTAATTAGGTTTCCCTCAGTTACCTACAAAGGGGTAAAAGAGGGGGTGAGTTCAACGACTTAGTGAATAGGTGTGGGGAGAGAGTATTCAAAACATTTTTAATTGGAGTGTGCTAAACTCCTTATTTCTTTTTAAAATATTCTTTTCTTAAATTCTCAATTTTTCAAACACTTTTTCATCATTTCCCCATCCAATGTGTTTAACATTGAACACACGCCCTTCATCGAGAAGGGAATCACATGTTCGTAGGGCAGCTTGTCCACTGCACCCACTTGTGGCATCGGAGAGACTTTACCGGCCACATAGATAGAAGCCCGTCCACTTCTACCTTGGGAATGAGTGGATGTTCGCGACATCCAACCCTCAAACTGGAAATCAACTCCATGTCCGTATGAGGACAAAGACCTCATCCCGACCCCACCCTAGTCTCATGTGCATGAAGCTACGTCGAGCTTCCCTAACTACTGGCACAACAAACTGCCCTTATCTCCACCATGTCATCAGGTAGCCCCTAGGGCGCATCACTACCTCTCTTAGGCATATTAATGGTCCCGAATCTCAAGTGCATGCACAAACAAAAGTTTTCCACAAAACCATTTATCTTTGGTGCCACTAGTCCAACGGCCCTAACCCTCAACTCGACCAGGAGCTGTTTGTCTAGATCGGTCTGTCGACCTGGTCCTATCGCACTCCCGCAGTCCATCGAATATGTCAGTCCTGTCTTGTTACCATGGCCAAATCACATAAATAATTTATTAAGAATTTTCATGGCTTATCATCATGTTTGTTTATGAGCTCCTGCTCGTGCCAACTGGCCTTGGGCCTACTATATGTGATTTTCCAAAACTGGACATTTTAGCCCCCAAGTTCCAAAACTAAGGCCTTTGGACTATCTAAGCTATTCCAACTCTCATCAAGAAGGTCTCCCAAAAGTTTTAAGAATTGGCATAGAGTTAGGGGAGGACACTTCTGATAAAATAATTTTTTTCCATCAATTACACTAATCATGTGTGATGACATCTCTGCCTACAACTGGCAAGTGGGTTTTCTTCTTCCTTCCAAGAAGATCATCATACCAACTGGGTATGATCTACTTAAAACCGATAAGTAGTTTTTTCACGTATTTCTCACATCACTCCAACAAGGTGTGATGTGAAAATTCCACATAGTAGTGGTTTTTCAATTCCGATGTGCTCATCATCCCAACTAGTTATGATGTGAATTAACCCACTCACCTGTTAATCGTAGCATGTTCATCCTCGGTTGATTTTTCAAAGTTGATACGAGCTTACTTTCACATCAGGCTCTTATTGTACTTATGTACAAGGATGCCTTTTTGAGTACTAACGATCTTGTCGGATTCTTGCTGAGCAATATTATTACTGTTTTGTAGGAATTTATCGATGTCTTTCCTGATGAGATACCACCAGGTTTGCCACCAATTCGAGGAATTGAACATCAAATTGATTTAATCCCTAGAGCGACGATTCCCAACCGACCAGCATATAGAAGTAACCCTGAGGAAACAAAGGAACTCCAATGCCAAGTCCTAGAGCTGATGGAAAAGGGGTATGTTCGAGAGAGTATGAGTCCATGTGCTGTGCCAGTGCTACTTGTACCTAAGAAAGATGAAACATGGCGAATGTGCGTGGATTGTCGAGCCATCAACAACATCACGGTAAAGTATCGCCACCCTATTCCTCGTTTGGATGACATGTTAGATGAGTTGCATGGATCTTGTTTATTTTCAAAAATAGATCTTAAGAGTGGATATCATCAAATTCGAATGAAAGAAGGGGATGAATGGAAAACTGTATTTAAAACTAAACAAGGATTATATGAATGGTTAGTTATGCCCTTTGGATTGACTAATGCACCAAGCACTTTCATGAGACTAATGAATCATGTATTACGTGCTTTTATTGGGAGATTTGTAGTGGTATATTTTGATGATATTCTAATCTACAGCAAGACCATGGATGAACATGTAGCACATTTAAGAGCTATGTTAGAAGCATTAAGGCAACATAAGTTATTTGCCAACTTGAATAAATGTGTCTTTTGTTCGGATAAACTTGTGTTTCTTGGATATATTATAAGTTCAGAAGGGATTGGAGTTGACGAGGAAAAGATTAAGGCAATTCGCGACTGGCCGACACCTAATTCGGTAAGTCAGGTAAGAAGTTTCCATGGATTAGCTAGTTTTTATAGACGCTTTGTTCCAAATTTCAGTAGTTATGTTGCACCTCTTACTGCTGTTATAAAGAAAAACGTACCTTTTAAATGGGGTAATGAGCAACAAAATGCATTTCAATTGATAAAGGAAAAATTAACTACTGCCCCATTGCTCTCATTGCCTAATTTTTCGAAAACATTTGAAATTGAGTGTGATGCATCAGGAGTAGGTATTGGAGGTGTATTAATGCAGGAAGGAAGACCAATTGCATATTTCAGTGAAAAGTTGAGTGGAGCAACCCTTAACTATCCTACCTATGATAAGGAGATGTATGCCCTAGTTCGAACTCTTCAAACATGGCAGCACTACCTATGGCCGAAAGAGTTTGTGATTCACACAGATCATGAATCTCTTAAACATCTCAAAGGACAACACAAGTTGAACAAACGCCATGCAAGGTGGGTGGAATTCATTGAAACATTCCCATATGTGATCAAGTACAAACAAGGTAAGGAAAATATAGTTGCAGATGCTCTATCGCGAAGGTACGCTATGCTTTCAATGCTAGATTCTAAATTACTTGGTTTTGATTATATCAAGGATTTGTATGCAAATGATCCTGATTTCTGTGAAGTGTTTAAAGGTTGTCGAAGTGGTAGGTTTGGAAAATTTTATTTACAAAATGGATTTCTTTTTCGAGAAAATAAATTATGCATCCATCAGTCTTCTTTGCATGAGTTACTTGTTAGGGAAGCACATAGTGGAGGACTTATGGGACATTTTGGGGTAGCTAAAACTATGGCGATGATGCACGAGCATTTTTTTTGGCCCCACATGAAAAGCGATGTTGAGAAATTTGTTCTCGATGCATTACATGTAAGGAGTCTAAGTCTAGGCAACAACCTCACGGCCTGTATACTCCTCTTCCGATTCCTAATGCACCTTGGATTGATATTTCCATGGATTTTGTTTTAGGATTACCAAGAACTAAGAGGGGAAGGGATTCTGTGTTTGTGGTAGTTGATAGGTTTTCGAAAATGGCACATTTCATTCCATGTCATAAAACTGATGATGCATCGAATGTGGCTGATTTGTTCTTTAGAGAAGTTGTCAGACTGCATGGTATGCCTAGAACTATTGTTTCTGATCGTGATTCTAAATTCTTGAGTTATTTTTGGAAAACCCTATGGGGTAAATTGGGAACCAAACTGCTATTTTCAACATGTCACCCACAAACTGATGGTCAAACAGAAGTAGTAAATAGGACATTAGGTACTTTATTACGTTCTATAATAAAAAAGAATTTGAAATCATGGGAAGATTGCTTACCACATGTTGAATTTGCTTATAATCGTTCTGTGCATTCTACAACTAAGTTTTCACCATTTGAGATTGTTTATGGTTTCAATCCATTAACCCCTCTAGATCTAACTCCACTTCCTGTAGGTGAATTTGTGAATTTTGATGGAAAGAGAAAAGCAGAGTTTGTGAAAAAACTGCACGAGAAGACAAAGATGCATATTGAACGGATGACTAAATTTTATGAAAAACAAGCAAACAAGGGCTGCAAAAGTGTCATTTTTTAACCTGGCGATTGGGTCTAGCTTCATATGAGGAAAGAACGATTTCCGGAACAAAGGCGATCAAAACTTCTTCCTAGAGGAGATGGACCATTTCGTGTGTTGGAACGCATTAATAATAATGCTTACAAGCTAGAGTTGTCTGGTGAGTATAGCGTTAATGAAAGCTTCAATGTTACTGATTTAATGCCCTTTGATGTAGGTGATGAAGAAATAGAAGATTTGAGGAAAAATCATTTTCAAGAGGGGGAGAATGATGTGAATCCGACTAAATAGACTATGAATTCACAAGTCCAATCAACCGAACCTGCAATGGAGCTGAACGGTTCGTCACCAAAAGAGATGAATAATCATTTGAGTCTACAAGAGGGCCCAATCACAAGGTCAAGGGCTAAAAGATTAAAAAATGCTTTATATGGGCTGATTAAAGAGATTGCTGAATATTCAAATAGAAGCCCAAATGAAGAGTCCAAGATGAGCCCAAGAGAAGGTCCAGATTTAATTAATAAGGAGAGATTTATAAATATAATAAATCTCTTAGGATAATATTAGGTAGTCAGATTAGATAAGGTTAGCTTATAACCATAATAGATTTTTTCCTCATTTTGTGGGTCATTCGGTTGTTTTTTGAGCCTATAAAAGGCATACTCCACAGCATTGGAGAGACACACTTTTTGGAATTTATATCTTGTGAGGTTTTGTCTTCTTTCTATCTTGAAAAAGCTTTTGAACTTATCAGGTTTTTACCTGTGGCGTTCAAGCAATCAAGACTTATCACCCGGGGTTTTCTAAGAGTTCTTCTTAGAGGATTTGGGTGTGGCGTCTACATATCCCATACCTTGTTTCATACATAAACAAGGTATATTCCATCTTTTCGCGTCGTGAACGTCTTGGGATCGTTGCCATATTTGGTGTAGGGTGTCATTAGCATATTGGCGAGGTTCGCATCAGTACCAAATCCTCATTCTCACTTATATCCCAGTACATGTCTATTTCTTTTAAGGAGAACTCACATCCTCTTTGTTTCAAGATCTCTTGATCATCCCACGAGAGGCATACTTAACCTTCTCATGGCTTTTGGTAAATATAGTTTAATAATAATAATAGCTTATAATATATATATATATGTCAATTACAATTTACGACCATAAAACCCAACAAATAACCCGTTCGTCAAAAAGATTGGAAGCCATATAAAAGCATCATTTCTTTAGAAACCCTAGGAGAGTAATTCATTCCTTCTTAAAATTCTCTCTAAATTCTCAACCTTTCTTGAAGGTTGTAGGCACCCCGTCTATGCCGCCTCCCCTTTACCACTAAAACTTTAACAACCGAGAATGAGCAAAGAATGTTGCCTCACCCCCGAAGAACAATGGGTAATGTCCTGCTTCAACACTTTATCTTAGTCGAACCTTCTCAAGGCAATTCCTTCACTAGATCTAATGGTGGCGACTCTGGATGGGTGTTCCTATGCATGAATCAGATCTAAGCAAAGAAGCATATGATAATCCATCATCATTTTCCTCATCTCGGACAGATCTTCTAACCATGTTTCAGCCACAGATTGGAAGAGAGAACCCTCATAGAGGTAGTTTAGTCTTTTCTTTGAAGTTCCCTAAATTGTATATGAAGAGGGTGATACTGAGTGTGCTTGAAAAATGTTTGGTAAAAAATGCTACAAGAGGGATTCAGTTGTTGGAATTCATTGATTAGTGGTCCCGTTGAGTTTGTTTGCCCATAAACTGTTTGATAAATTGCCTGAAAGGAATGCAATTTCATGCAATGTCCTGATATATTGTTACTTAGGAGGGGAGAATCCTAGTGTTGGGTTGAAGTGATTTAGACAAATAGACCAAATATAATGGACTTGGACCTTCACAATGGATTTGGAGTTCCCAATATCAGATGCAAGCTTTTAAGCCTCGACATAGGAGTTGGAGAACCCCAACTAAGAACATCAAAGATGAATGTTGTGTGAACCAACACAATATTACGTGTGGATAGTGCTTCCCGAGACAATTGGAAAACACACCAGGATAGACAAGTCCCAAGCAATAATGTGAGTGGGATTTCTGACTTCGGGACTGATTGGACCATACTTTACTTTGAAAATGGATACGCCTCAGGGGTATGGTCTAGTCTGACCGTGACCCATGATTGACAACGGAGGGCTAGACCTAGTCTTGTGCAAAGTGGGCGCAAGACCATGATTTTCTAAAAGTGAAGTGGGCCCAAGGGCAATGGAAATGGGTCCAGTCTCATAAATAAGTTAAGATTTATGAGTATATGAAAAAACCTTTCATAAAAGGCTAAATTGTATGATATAGATACTAAGCCAAAACTGGGTTGTCGAACTCGTTGGGCTGGTAGCTATTGAGCCAAAGCCAGGTCGTCTAACTCATTAGTCTAGTAGTTACTGTGCCGAAGTCGGGTCGTCAAATTCGTTGGGCTGGTAGCACCAAATATGATGGTCATAAATAATAAAAGTGTTGATTATGCATGCCATTAGTTTGGAATCATCGAGGCACCCTGTATGGGGTAGTGGTGATTCTAAGGGTTATCGAATGACCCATGGAGCATAAGAAAAGTTATGTTGTTTAGTATATCAAGAAGTTGAGGGGGCTTTATGCACATTGAGACAGAGGTTAGAGAGAGAGAGGTCTCATCCCACATTTGTGGACACGAAGTATGATGCGCATCTAAGGGTCGGGTAATTGATGCCCACTTAGACTCTTGGTAGAAGTCGTGGATTTCTACCAGGGTGGATGGTAAAGGCACTCTGGTCCACAAGTGGAATAGTCGGGGACTGTTTTGTGAAAGTATGATCCCTTTGATGATAAAGGGCATATGATTATGTGTGTGCTAAACTTAAAACATAAGATAAAATAATAACTAAAGATCGTGTAAAATGATTTTCAATAACAAACAAGTGGTCACTTGTTATGTGGAATCCCAACTAGCAGGAATTTATGGAAAAGTAGTATGTATGAACATTCAGGTGTGTGTGTTGTTGCTCATTGTAAATACAACTAAACTGTCACACCCCTACCTAGGTTGGTCGGAGCCTTGTGATGAACCTGCCATTCTCATGGACCTTGAGGAGGGATTCCTCCTCAGGATCAGGAAGAATCAGGCATAGTACTTGTCATGTCTTCATGGATTAACATTAAACAAAATTGGAAATTTAATTTGTATCTGGTTCAGGTCCTAGCGAAGAAAAGTTCCCACGTAGTATTCTTCCTTCCTAAAAAATGTTTAGAGGGAGGGGGTGAGTTCCACGACTCACTGAGTGAGAGAAATCCTAGGGTGCATTTAGTTAGATATTATCATGTTTATGATGTTTTCACTTTCTACCCCTTCTAAGGTTGGCATATAATTACACGCCCTTCCTATCATAGAAAGGGATCACACGTTCATAGAACGGTCCCCTATCATTCCTTTTGTGGACTAGAGCACCTTTACCATCCACACTGATAGAGGTTAACAGCCTCTACCCTGAGTTTGAGTGAACCTTACTCGTCCGACCCTCAAACCTCAACCACACTTCATGTCCACTTTGTGGGACGCGACCTCCTTTCCCCTACTACCTCGGTCTCAGTGCGTAGGAAGCTCCTAGAGCTTCTCAACATGTTGGACGACGGACCACCCTTATGCTCCTTAGGTCTTCCAACAGCCCTTGGGATCCACCTCTACCTCATACCAGGTGTCTTGATGGTCCAACATCACATTTTGCATGCACAATCAAGAGTCTTTTCATTTATAGCCATCATCTTTGGCCCTTCAGCTCAAGGGTCTGATGGCTTGGCTTCGACCCTTATGCACTAGCCTAATAGGTTCGACGACCTAACTTCGACTTATCGTATATTCGGCCCAATAAGCCCAACATCCCAACCTTGGCTCAGCAGATATCACACACAATTACCCATTATTAGGACTTTTAGTAGGTCATAACATGCTGATTCTGAATGGGTTCATACTCGTGTCCATCGACCTTGGGTCCACTTGTAGTACCAAGCCTAAGCCCCGAAATTAGTTACCAAATATTTTAATTAGAGTCACCCAGTCATGGGAGTCTAATTCCAAGAAAATCATTTTTGAGGCAAGCCATCGTTCCAATCGGAATCTATGTTGTAGAGTTTCCACTCACCCGATAATCACGACAAGATCGTCCTAGCGAGACCTCGCTTTGTGGTGTGCTTCCTTATGTCGGCGCTTGGGCAATCCGCTCCTACATGACATGAGTATCTATAAGAGGCTGCATACTTTTGAGTATTTGTGCATAGGCCCTCACATTATGCCTTAATTGCATTTAGGTCCCTAAAGTTTCAATTAAGTCCCTAGGATTTTCACTTTTCCTTTTTGGGTCCTTAATTTTTCCAAAACCAGCAATTGGCCCTCAAATTTTCCAAAATTTCCATTTGGTCCATAATTTACCAAAATTGAAAATGGCCCTTAATTTCTCAAAATTACCAATTGGTCTTCCATTTCTTCTAATTTGCCCAATTGGACCTCAATTGGGAGTTAATTTTATGAAAATTCCCCGAATTTCCTTAAATTATAATTTGGCCCCCAATTTTCCCAAAATACCCAAATTGGCCAATTTCTCAAAAATTGTAATTTGGTCCTCAAATCACAATTTCATTAAATTGATCCCCAAAACTCAGTTAATTTCCCCCATTCGTGATTTGGATCACTTTCCATATGTTTCCCTCGTCATTTCAAGCCCTGAACGACTTCATTCGGCTAAGAAATAAGCTTAGACGAAGCTTCATCGGAAAATGCAGTCTATAGAGTGAAAGTTTTGAAATCTTACTAGTGAGGGTACGGTGATCGGAGCTCTTGCCATCATTGAGTTGCTCTCATCGTGAGGATCCTTCCTGGATCAAACTACACCTCAATTTGTGGCATGAATAGTGAGAATTTCTCAGCTAAATTTTTTTATAGAAATGCGCTGTGAACATTATTTTTCGTCGATTGGCGGCGAAAGGAACTTACCATCCTAGCTCGAGGGAAGGTCGGGCCACCTCTAGGTGGAGTTTGGGGAGCTGGGTTTGGCCAAAATTGGCGTAAAGACATCTCAACTTGAGTTTCAGTTGTTCGGGCTATTGCATGGTCTAGGAGTGGCAGCACTGCTTGAGTTTTCTCGCTCTTCTTTGGTGGTCCTTGAACTGAAAAGAAGGTGCAACTAGATAGAAGACTTTCTCCTAGTTCCAATGATACCAAATATGGCTTCGGGGGTCAAGAAAAGTCCCATTGTCGAAGCTCTAGTTTTCTGCTCGCCGAAAACTAGGACACTTCACCTTCTTCGCTCAATTGTAGGATGCTAAGAACAAATGGAGGGGTGTTCTTTATATAGGGAGCTTGTTAACTGTCTCGGATACCGACCGGCATATGACTCGGTCTCCAACTCAACCGTCGACAGCCATATCGAAGCTCTTCCCGAGTCGCTAGAGGAAGTACCCTTCCTCCTCTCTCTCCTTTCTATCAATTGATTGAGGTAGAAGATGATGACGTGGCGGGTATGCCACGTGGCGCACTGTGACAAGCTGGTTTTTCTGATGTGGCGTTCTAACTCAGCCGCTGCGTCAACCGTGGACCGTTGACCAGACACGTGGCAGCCTCCCATTGGTTACAAGTGCATACGTGGTAAGCTGATCGGTCATCCACTGACTATTGACCGAACATGTGGCAGCCTACCATTGGCTGCTCATGTCTATGTGGCTACTGATTGGGCTCCATTGACTGGTCTGTTCTATTGACCGGCTGGACCCAATTCGATTGGTTTATAAAAATTTAGAAATTTACCTAAATTCATTTTCTTTATAATGATGGACTCAATTTTCCAAATTGTTATTTTTAAGAAACTTAGAAAAATGAATTATTGAACAATTTCATTATGGTTCAATCCGATTCGGGTTTCTTTCACCCCGAACCGGTCAGGTTCTCCCATCCAATTCACTTCATAGTTCTTCCCCATGATATTTGTGAATTTTTGGCACTGGGGATTTTCCAATCTCTCATGTTAACCCTTCTTTACTATTTTTAGTTCATTTATTGACTTGGTTTTTAACATGAAAATTGGCCGGTTCTTTTCCCGGTTTTCCTTTATCCGAGAGTCTAGGTTTTACAACTCTCCCCTCCTTTTAGGAGTTTTTTCCTCAAAACTTTAACATACTGAACAATTACGGGTATCTACCCTTAATAACCGACTCGGTCTCCCATGTTTCCTCCTCAACTTGACCATTTTTCCAAAGGATTTTCACCATGGGAATCCTCTTATTCTTGATGTTCTTCTCTCATCAATTGATGATTCGTATTGGTTCTACCTCATAGATCAGTCCTCCTCGATCATTGGTGGTGGTTGATCTAGCACGTGGTTGGGGTCAGGTTCATACTTTCGCACTACCGACATGTGGAATACGTCATGTATTCTTTGCAGGTCCAGAGGTAACTCCAGCTTGTATGCCACTAGTCCGATGTACCTTAGTTTCAACTTTCCTTTCTGTTGAAACCAAAGTATTCTCTTCTAGATGACACTTTGAGGAATGTTCGGTCCCCTACTTCATATTCTAGGTCCTTTCTCCGGTAGTTAGCATAACTCTTCTACCAATCCCAAGCCTCCTTGAGTCGGCTCCTTATTATTCGAATCTTTTGGGTTGCATCTAATATCAACTCGACCTTCTTGAGTCTTCTTTCCCCTAGCTCTTCCCAAAATAGGGGTGTGCGACAAGGTCACCTATAGAGGACATCGTAGGGTGCCATCTGGATGCTTGTTTGATAGCTATTATTATACGGGAACTACATGAGGCAAAGATAGTCCTCCCAACCCTTGTTCATTATCAAAACGCATGCCCGGAGCATGTCCTCTAGGGTTTGGATGGTCCATTCGAATTGCCTATCTGTCTAAGGGTGGATGGTAGTGCTCATGTGAAGTTTAGTCTCGAGGGCAGCTTGTAGGCTGGGCCAAAACTAAGAGGTGAACCTCAGGTATCGATCCGATACTATGCTTATGGGGACCCCGTGGAGTCGCACAATTTCCCTACATACAAGGTGGCTAGCCTTTCTATCGGGTTGGTCACCCTTATAGGTAGGAAGTGAGTGGACTTAATTAGCTAGTCTACGATAACCCATATTGCATCACGACCTTTCTTTGTCATTGGCAACCCGATTACAAAAACCTATGGTGATATGCTTCCATTTCCATTCATGAATTAGGAGGGGTTGTAGTAGTCCGAAGGGTTTCTGATGTTTGGCCTTAATCTGTTGACACAACAGGCACTTGGCCACATACTTTGGGATATCCATTTTCATCTCCTTCCACCAGTATCCTTGTTTGATAGTGCGATACTTCTTGGTGTTGCCATGATGCATGGAGTACATTGAGTCATGCGCCTCCTCTAGTATCATCCTATTCAATCCTGGGTCATTCGGCACCATACCCTCCCTTAAAAGGTCATTAACCCATCGCTTATGAATACGAGGTCTTGTGTTGGGTTGTTAACCAGTCGGCTCCAATGTGGACGAAGTTCCTTGTCCTCCTTTTATTGGGCCTAAATTTGGTCTACTAAGTTGGTCATACAACTAGGTTGGCCATCAGACTAGCTCGACCCTTGTCTAGGCTGAGGTTTACCCTCAAGCTACACAACTGACTTAGTAGGGGGTAGGTAGTTGGTCCTCATCGAGGCTACTCCCGTGTGGTACTTGCGGTTGAGCGCATCTGCTACTACTTTGGCCTTGCCCAGGTGGTACTCAATTGTTAGGTCGTAGTCTTTTACCAACTCCAGCCACCTGCGCTGTTGCAGGTTGAGTTCCTTTTAGATTAGGAAGTAATTGAGGCTCTTATGGTCGGTGTATATGTAGTATTTTACTATGTACAAATAGTGATTCCAAATTTTGAGGGCGAACACTATCACCACCAACTTGAGGTCATGTGTGGGTAGTTCATTTCATGGCGCTTCAGTTGTTGGGAGGGGTATGCAATGACCCTGCCCAGTTTTATTTAGACACATACCAATCCTTGTTCGGATGATTTACTATACACCATATACTCCCCTGCATCTGAGTCAGGCAAGGGCAGTACTAGAGCCGTCGTCAATGGCGACTTGAGCTCTTGGAATGACTCCTCACACTTAGCATCTCACTTGTAATTAACTCCCTTTCTTGTGAGGCGAGTTAATCGAGTTGCGATTTTGGAAAAATCCTCAACGAACTTTCGATAGTATTTAGTGAGTCCGATGAAACTATGTACTTCAGTGGGGCTGGTGGGTACTTTCCAGTTGGATATGGTCTCTATTTTTGTTGGGTCCACCTTTACTCCTATAAACCCAACCCTTTGGAGTTAAGGAAAACTGGGAAAAGAACTAGTCAACTCGAGTGAGAAAACCGAACTGGTTCATGAACCCTGACCACTAGAGAATGGACAAATCGAGAAATTTACAACTCCCAAGTGACCTAAAGAATCATAAAAATCATGGAAAGGGACTTTAGGACAATTTGGGAAAGAAAACTAGACCGATTAAGGTGAACCGGATCCAAACCAGATTGAACTAGTTTGAACAACAATTGAATCATATGTTAAATTCATTTTTCTAGGTGGCTTAGGAAATTCTAATTGGATAATTGAGGCCACCATTGGATAGAGAATGAATTTAGATAAATTTACAAATTTTTAATTTTGAAAAAATTAGATAAATCGGGCATGAATTGAATAGTTTAAGCATTCAACCTAGTTCGGACCGGTCTGGTCCGGTTCAGAAAAGTGTCATCTTCTTCCTTCAGATGACAGCATTATTCACTCGTCGAAAAATTGAGTAGTGCTAGCGAAGATGAAAAGTCTCCGGCCAAGGAGTTTCAGGCAATGATTGACCGCCATAAAGGCGCCGATCGGATGACCAAGGAGTCCTCGAGCTTTATATATAAAGATCTCCTCCTCATTCATCATCCTCACACCTGAAAACTCATCTCTCTCCCTACTACTCCATTTTCCGGTGAAGCTCGAACCAAAGCTCAGACATTGGGTTTTTTTCTAAGCCAAAGAAGGCGAGGTTGGGTTCTTTAGATTTGGGGAGAAGTTAGCTACCGGCGGTAGTCTCCATTTGTTCCGAGGATAATCAGAGAAGCTCCAACGTGATCGAACAATGAAGTCGCTACAGTGAACTGAAGCTGCCCTATTTCGGCCGAGCTAAAAATGGCCAATTCAAGCCCTTATTAGGCCAAACCTAGCTCTCCCAACACTTCCATAGCCCTCATACGACTGAGTTAGAGCGGAAAGGTAAGCTAATTTGGCTTCCTTATATAATTTTTTATCAATGTTAGAGAGATAACTGACGAAAATTCACTGACCAAATTCTCCCTCAATTCGACATGAATTGAGGCGATTATTGATCCTAGGGAGAACCTCAGGACAAGAGTTATATGCCTATATCGAAAGCTCGAATTGCCACACCCCCGATGGTAAGCTTTCGAAACTTTCTCTCTCTATGTCCATTTTTTCGACAAAGCTTCGTTTGAGCTCAATTCGGATCGAAATGATGTGGTTCGAAGTTTCATTGAATCGTGTGGAAGTGTAGGAACTCAATTTTATCTTAAATTTCAATAATTAACCTCGATTGATCTGTCAATTTGATGAAATCAAATTCGGCTAGCTTGAAAGGGAAAATTTGGGGAAATTGGGGATTTCAAAAAATTGATGGACCAAAGTGCAATTTCCCAAAATTGAGGGCCAATTGGCCATGAAAAAGATGTTGGAGGACCAATTGGTCGATATTTGGAATTATTGGGGTCAAATTGCCATTTTTGTAAAGTAGGGGCAAAATGAAAATTTTTGAAAAGTTGGGTACCAAATTGGAAATTTGGGAAACTTGAACCCCTTTTTCTGATTTTGGATAAATTGAGGTCCCAAGGTGAATTTTAAAAGTTTTGGGACTCAATTTGGGGAAAAATTGGCATTAAGGTCCTAAAGTTAAAAAAAAAAGAACTTTAGGGACCTAAATGAAAATAATTATGATTTTGGGCATTTTATTCATTCGTTATGAATGAAAGCTATTAGGCCAAGGGATAATCAACAATGATGTTCATATCGTGTAGGAACACGAAGAATTGAAAATGTCAGCAAGGCTAAGCTCGTGTAGAGGTAGAAACTGCTTTAAGAGGAATTCATTGCACTATCGGGTGAGTGGGAATTTTCACATCATACCCGGTTAGGATGGTGAGTACCTTAGAAATGAAAACCTACTACTATATGGGATTTTAACATCACACCTGGTTGGGGTGATGTGTGAAAAACGTGGAAAAACTACTTATCGGTTGTAAGTAGATTATACCGAGTTAGTATGATGAACTTATTGGAAGGAAGTAGAAAACCCGCTTATCGATTATGAGCGGGGATGTTCTCACACCTGGTTGGTGTGATGGACAGGTGAAAAGATATTTTTGTCAGAAATGCTCTCCCCTGTTTGTGTGCCACTACTTCAATATTTTGGGAGACCTTCTTGACGGGAGCTCGAATAGCTCAAATAGGCCAGAGGCCTCAGTTTTGGAACTTGGAGGCTAAAATGCTCAATTTTGAAAATCTCGTATAGTGGGCCTAAGGCTAGTTGGCACAATCATAAGCTCGTAAACAAACATTATGTTAAGTCTTGAAAACTTTAATGAATGATGGGATTTGGTCATGGTACCAAGACAGGACCGACATACTCGATGGACTAGTGACAGTGCGATAAGATAGATCGACAGACCGGTCAAGACAAACAGTTGCAGGTCGAGTTGAGTGTCGGGGCCGTTAGACTAGTAGCACCAAAGATTATATGGCTTATGAGGAAAATTATTATTTTGTTCATTTATTGAGGTTTGGGACCATCAAGACGCCCATGAGGGGTAGTGATGCATCCTAGGAGCTACTTAGACGACATGGTGGAGATAAGAGCAGTTTGTCGTGCCAGCAGTCAGGGAAGCTTGATGTAGCTTCATGCGCATGAGAACAGTTTGGGGTCGGGATGAGGTCGCTGTCCTCATATAGACACGAAGTTTCCTTTTGGGTTTGAGGGTCGGATATTGCGTACATCCACTCATTCCCAGGGTAGAAGTGGACAGGCTTTTATCTAAATGGCCGGTAAAGTCACTTCGACGCCACAAGTGGGTGCAGTAGATGGGCTGCCCTGCGAATGTGTGATCCCTTCATGATGAAGGACGTGTGTTGATTGTTAAACACACCAACGGTGGTTAATGAGGATTAATGGTATTGAAAATCGAGAAATTGAGGAAATGGTTTTAAAGAAAATAAGGAGTCTGACACACTCTAATTCAAACTATTTTTTTCTGAAAATCATGTTTCAAACACCCATTCACTGAGTTGTTGAACTCACCCCCTCCCTTTACCCTTTTCAAGTAACCAAGGGAAAACCTACCAAAAGACCTTTAGTTAGTTAAACCTGCAAGATAGGTATGTAAGTTTAAATTTTATGCAGTTTTGATTAATATTATTCTAGGAAAGGTACAAGTTTAATGGAAGTTTTACTCCTCACGGTTTAAAAGAAGGGGATAACCTTTAACTGGGTCGGGGCGTGACAACTTCAGTGGTATCAAAGCCTGTTTCCTTGAATACATTATCAAGACTATATAACATACATATTTAATTAAAACTACCTACCTTGTAGGGAGATGGCCCCATGGAAAGTAGCCAAACAAACCTACGCTACCTTAGCCACCCTGGAAACCAATGAGAATCTCATCCCGGATGGGGAATTAAACTAGGAGTATAATATGACTCTTGGAGTTACACCGAGTAAAGGGGACTTGATAAGAAAATTTTCAAGGTGTTTGGGCTCGAGGACGGTGAGGCACCAAACTACCAACAATCCCTTAGAAAGGTCCCACAATGCTTAAAGAATGGGAGGAACCACAAAGGTCCACACAAGGAGTGGACATGTTATAGATGTGGGTAATGGGGACATTACATGAGAAGGTGCCCAACATTTTGGAGGATACACAAGCTGTAAACCCTACACTTTTGAGTTAAGGAAAATCGGGAAAAGAACCGATCAAACTGAGTAAGAAAACCGAGCTGGTTTACATTTGAGAACACGCAATATAGAAATTTACAACTTCTGGGTGATCTGACGGGTTCATTAAATTTTGGAAAAGAAATTTAAGAAAATTTAGAAAACAAAAACCAAATTGGTTCAAGTGAACAAGATTTCATAAGAACTTTGAAGCTAA
Source organism: Trapa bicornis (assembly GCA_030064425.1). Lineage (NCBI taxonomy): Eukaryota > Viridiplantae > Streptophyta > Magnoliopsida > Myrtales > Lythraceae > Trapa > Trapa bicornis. Next base: position 9,352,200 of record CM057740.1, read on the forward strand.
GCGTGCTTGCGTGAGAGTAGTGTGAGGATGGGTGGCCTTATCATAAATAACCATAAATTTATATATATTTAATTATTGTAATTAATACCAATAATTTAATACCTAAATTAAATTATTGGAATTAATACAAATAATTTAATACCGAAATTAAATTATTGCAATTAATACCGAAATTAAATTATTGGAATTAATACTAATAATTTATGGCAATATTAATACTAGTAATAAATCTCGCCCATTTAATACACGAGTTTTATGACTATATAAAGAGGTCATCCCCATTTCATTCTCCTCACACCTAAACACTTCTCTCTCTCTCTCTACTGCTCCATTTCCCGTTAAAGCTTGAACCAGAGCTTCGACTTGAACAAAGGTCGGGCTCTTTAGAATCGGGGGATGAAAACTATCTGATAGCAAACTCGAGTCAATCCGAGAATCGTTGGAGAAGCGCCGACATGATGGAATAGTGAAGTACCTCTGGCGGACCGGAGCTGCCCTATTTCGGCCAAGCTAAACTCAGCCATTTCAAGCCCTGCTCAGGCCATACCAAGCCCTCCCAACACTTTCTCAGACTTTCCACAGCCGAATTAGGACTGAAAGGTAAGCCAATTTGGCTCCCCTTTAAAATTTTTTATTGGTGCTAGAGAGAGAGTTGACCGAAATTCAATGACGAAATTCTAATCCAATTCCACATCAATTAATACAATTCTTGATTTTAGGATGAGCCTCAGGACGAGACCTATCTGCCCATATCAAAAGCTCGGACCACCGTGCCTTCACCGGTGAGTAATCGACGCTTTCTCTCTCTACAATCTATTTTCCGACGAAGCTCTGTTTGAGCTCGTTCCGGCATTAAAATCTGCAATTCAAAGTTTATTAGAATTGTATGAACATGCAAGAACTCAATTTCAACTCCAATTTCAATAATTAGAAATGTTTGATCGGTCAATTTGATGAAATCAAATTCGGTAGTGTTGAAGAGTTCAAATTGGGGGAAAATTTGGGGATTTTTGAAATTCAAAGGGCCAAAATAGAATATTATGAAATTGAGGGTCAATTGGGCATGAAAATAATGTTGGAGGACCAATTGAGGAATTTTGGAATTTTTGGGGCAAAACTTAGCATTTTTGTAAAAGAAGGGCAAAATGGTAATTTTGGAAAAATTGGGGGACCAAATTGGAAATTTGGGAAATTAAACCCCTTTTTGGTGAAATTGAATAAATTGAGGTCTCATGATAAATTTTAAAAGTTACGGGACACAATTTGAGGAAAAATTGACATTAGGGACTTAAAGTTAAAGAGAAATAACTTTAGGGACCTAATTGCAAATAACTAAATGTTTGGGTTTTCTCATTCATTGGAAATGAATGAAGGCTGTTATATCGAGTAATAATGAACAAGGTTGTTCATATCGTGTAGGAACGCGAAATAACGGGAACGCCAGCAAGGACAAGCTCGCGTGAATAAAAAGAACCAGTCTAGTGGAATTCACGGCATTAACGGGTGAGTGGGTTTACTAACATCATACCCGTTTGGGATGCTGAGCACAACTTAAAGATAAAAACCACTTACCGGTTGTGAGTGGAAATCTTATATCATACCCGGTAGGGGATGATAAGTAGCTCGGTATAAAAACCCATTGTTTAGTGGTATTTTAATCATCACCACTTAGAGAAAGTGATGTGAAAATTATGCGAAAAAGACTTCTTACCGGTTGTAAGTAGATCATACCCGGTTGGTATGATGAGACTTCCTCGAAGGAAGTTGAAAACCCGTTCATCGGTTATGAACGGAGATGTCCTTATACCGGTTGGTATAATGAATAGTGAAAACCTATTTTTTCAGAAGTGTTCTCCCTTGACTATGTGCCAATGCTTAAACTATTTGGGAGACCTTCTCGACAGGAGCTCGAATGGCTCTGATAGGCCAGGGGCCTCGGTTTTGGAACTTGGGGGCTAAATGCCCAATTTTGAAAATCTCGTACAGTGGGCCCAAGGCCAGTTGGCACGAGTAGGAGCTCATAAACGCACATGATATATGTGCCATAAAACTTAATAAGTGAATTGTTTGGCCATGGTACCAAGATAGGACCAACATGCTCAGTCAACTAGCGGCAATAAGACATGACAGGTCGACGGACCAGTCAAGACAAACAACTGCGGGTTGAGTTGAGAGTCGGGGCCATTGGATCAGTGGCACCACATATTACATGGCTTGATAAGAAAACATTGTTTGTGCATGCACTATGAGTATGGGATCATCAAGACGCCCATAAGGGGTAGTGATGCATCCTAAGGGCACTGGACGACCTGGTGGCTATAAGGGCAGTTCATCGTTCCAGGTGTCTGTGCGAAATCTGGAGTAACACCAAGCGCATTAGACCGGGGTGGGGACAGGATGAGGTCTCTGTCCTCATACGGACACGAAGAAGTGATTTCGGGATTGTGGGTCGGATGTCATGTACATCCACTCATTCCTGGGGCAGAAGTGGTTGTACTTCTATCCGGGTGGCAGGAAAAGTCGCTCCGAAGCCACTAGCAGGTTCAGTAGTGATACTGACTTGCGAATGTATGTAACCTTCATGATGAAGGATGTGTGTTGGATGATGACACACCGATAACTAAGAAATAATGGAAAAACCCAAATTTTTAAATGAAGGGATTTTTTTTTTGAAAAGAAAGGAGTCTGGCACACTCCATATAAATGTTTTTCTTAAAAGTTAAAAGTAGAACTTTGAAAACCCATTCATTGAGTAGTTGTACTCACCCCCTCCCTTATATCCCTTTTAGGAAATCCCAGAAAGCCTACCTTGAAAGACCATCAACTAAGATGCCTGTAAAATAGGTATGTAAAGTTTAAAATTTCATGCAGTTTTGATTATGCTATTCCAGAAAATGGTGCAGGTTTAAAGGACGCCTTACTCGTTACGGATTATAATAAGGGGAAACCCTTTAATAAACCGAGAGAGTGGCAGGTTGTTCACGGGGATTCGACCAAACCGGGTCGAGGCATGACAACTAGAGTGGTATCAGAGCATGTTTCCTCGAATACATAATCAAGACTATAAAATGTTGTAACTAATAGGATTTATCCTAAAATTTTTAGATGGCTCTTAGGAGAGAAACCAAGAAAACTAGGAATGACTCTACTCAACACCTTATCTTCGTAGGAAGACAACCCTAAAAGCTTCCCAAATGCCTAAAGCATGGCAGGAATCTCAAAAGAGCAAATGAGAAAGTATCCCAGAGAATGGTGACAGGACCTATTATGGTCACAACTCTAAGTATAAAGGAAGCCAAATGTGAAGCCATAAAAGGGGGCATATGACCTTACATCGGAGGATGTTTATCAAGAATCTCATAGCTCCCTAGTTATTTGGTGACCATTTTCTGTAATAGGGCCAAAATCCCCAACATATTGTACTACTCTATTAATGAAGTACACCAAATTCCTAAAAACCATGTCCCTCAAATGATGTGATCTTCAAGGAAGACTCTAAAAAGAAAAAAAAACTCACGGTATCCAGACTTAAGGACGAAGAAGCACCAAAACTAACAATTCCCAAGAAAACGCCAGGAGGAACCACTTATGTTCATGTAATTACAAGCATGAATGATAGGGACACTGCATGGAGAAGTGCCTAACCCTACAAAGGACAGGAATCAAGTTATCCTAGAGGGGAATAGGACACGAAGTGAAAAACTGTCCCACATCACCAGGAGTCAGGACAATATTTTCCAAGAATAAACACCCCACAGCTATAGGAAATCCGAAAAGATACCATCCCAAGAAATGTGACTCCATTTGCAACCATAGATAAGAGGAAACTCTTCAAAATCTTAGCAAATTGGTAAGAAGGAAAAAGAGGTAAAGGTAGGACCTCAATAAAACCACAAACGGAACAAAGGATAGCTGAAGAGAATTCCCCTTTAAGAAGAAAATCCAAACAATTTAGGAGCAAAGAAAGGAGTGCATCCACAAGAGAAGACAAGACAAACATTTGATGACAAACGGGACGTATTGGGATTACAGGAATAAATCACCTTAGAAAAAGCAACTATGTCAAATAGGAAGTTCGAACCAATAGGACAAGAGAAAGCAAGTCATTACAATAAGATAGTCAGAGGGATGCATATGACTAACTAGCCTTAAAGGAATTTTGATGGGCGGATGGACATAATGTGAAGTGCAAGGAACCAACCCTTAATTGGGAAATGTTTCAAAGGAAGGAAGTATCGTGATGGCCCAGTGTGACCTTCTTGGAGAGAGCAGGAGAACTAAATAATAATTTCAGGAGAACAGAGTAGAAAGAAGAAACGAGTAACAACGAGACGACCAAAGAGAATAAACAAAATCCTAAGAAAGGATGAGATGTAATAAAGACTACACTCTATGAAGGACAAAGGATGGGCATGAAGGACGAGTGATACAGCTGCCTAGATGATTGGATAAAAAAAATGGAGAGAAGGAGATAGTTGAAGAACTGGTCTTCGAGAGAACCCTGGATTTAAACCATGACAAAGAAGGGAGAAGTGAAAAGGCCAAAACATTGGAAAAAGAAGAATGAAGGAAAATCCTTAAAGAAATTAATGACCAAAATTGGATTTCTAGTTTAAAGTCTTGAGATGGTTAAGTGAGCTTCACGAAGGATGACCAAGAGATTTTGAAACAAGAAGGATGTGAACCCTCCTTAAACGGAAATAAGTTAATGGGTTAGCATCAAAAAGATGTTGTCACAAGTATGAATGAGTGGACAACCCATACTAAGGTAATAAAGTAAAGAATGTTTGAGAAACATTGGGAAAGTAAGCCCTCCAAATAAGATGTGGCTAAGGAGGAATAACCGCAATTGGTAAGACGGGTCATAGTCCACACGCACATATAAAGCTTAAAGAGTGGATGACCGAGCATAGGGTGGAATGCACGGAATAAAACCAATAATCGGAAGTGTCCCATCTAAGGAATAAGGGATAAAACAAAAGTTGTGGATAGAAAAGGATCCAAAGCAAACAGATGCCCTAACATAGATAAGGATGCGAAGAAAGGGAGAAAGAACCATACAATGAATGATAAGGAGGTTGAGCATGTAACTCCTAAGATAGAAATCTCTATTGTAAGGGACATAGTAGAGAACAAAACCGGAAGGAAGGAACCTTCCCAAACAAAGTAATCGACACATAGATCGGAAGCAATTATTGTAGAATGAAGAATCATGAAGTGATTATGAGTAAGTAAAAGTGGATTAAGGAAAAAGGAAAAACCCTTGAATAAGGAATGCCAAGGACTTAAGAAGTAAAGAATCCCAATTTTTTGGTAAACTATTGGGAAATCAAATAATTGGCACCAGAAAGACCCAATAAAGAAGTTGGGAAAGGAGGAGTGGGTAAGGAAAATCGACACGATTATGTAAGACATGTTGTCAAGATAAGAATGATAATTGGGTAACAGTCAAGGTAGTTGAGGAATACTACCCGTTGAAAGAAGTGATGAAATTATACAGTCCCTAGAAGGCTGAAAAGTTGGAAACAACCCTAAAAGAGGTGTTGTAGGAGTCTGATGAACTAAGATAGGTTCAGAAATATGTCATATCATAAGGGACATATAAGCACCAACAATCCCGAGTAAAATGTAACTTGAGTAAGAAGGAGTTAGTTGGTAAACATAACAAGGTCAAACATAAATTTGACCGAAGTTATAATCAATGATGGATGAAGGATGGGTCAAATTGGGACGAAAGAATAATAACACAAAAACCTGTGAAAACAAGTATGTAATGCTTGAAAGAACGTCGAGCTAGGGGTTTCAACGATGAAGAGAATAACTAGACAAAGGAACGATTGGGCAGCTTGGAACTCCCAATCCTGAAATCTTGAGTAAAATCCCCAAAAGGAAGACCCTTATCCTAAATAAAGGGAGATGTGAACCTAAGAATGTACATTTGGATTAATGAGCCATACATGCCTCGTTATTATAACTCCATGGAAGGAGTAAGCATGATAAATGAAAAGAAATTCCTTAGATGAATGATTACGGGGACTAAGCGAAAGAGCAATCAAAGTGTTAGCATGTCAAGAAAACCCAAGTTGATATTAAGGAAAATTATTCTTGATGTGGAATATATTGGTTAAGTTTTGGGGACAAAACTCCTAAAAGGAGGGAAGAGTTGTAAACCCCGCAGTTTTGAGTTAAGGAAAACCGGGAAAAGAACTGGTCAAACCGAGTAAGAAAACCGAGCTGGTTTACATTTGAGAACACGCAATATGGAAATTTATAATTTCTGGGTGATCTAAAGGGTTCATTAAACCTTGGAAAAGAAATTTAAGAAAATTTAGAAAATAAAAACCAAATTGGTTCAGGTGAACAAGATTTCATAAGAACTTTGAAGTTAAGCATGCTTGCGTAAGAGTAGTGTGAGGATGGGTGACCTCCTGGGAAGTATATAAATAACTATAAATTAATATATATTTAATTATTGGAATTAATACCAATAATTTATGGCAATATTAATACTATTAATATATCTCACCCATTTAATACGCAGGTTTTACGACTATATAAAGAGGTCATCCCCATTTCATTCTCCTCACACCTGAACACTTCTCTCTTTCTCTCTACTGCTCCATTTCCCGGTAAAGCTCGAACCAGAGCTTTGACTTGAACAAAGGTCGGGCTCTTTAGAACTGGGGAGAAGACAACTATCTGATAGCAAACTCTAGTCAATCCGAAAATCGTTGGAGAAGCGCCGACATGATGGAATAGTGAAGTACCTCTGAGGGACCGAAGCTACCCTATTTCGACCAAGCTGAAATCAGCCATTTCAAGCCCTCCTCAAGCCAAACCAAGCCATTCCAACACTTCCTCAGCCTTTCCACGGTCGAATTAGGACCAAAAGGTCAGCTAATTCGGCTCCCCTTTAAAATTTTTTATCGGTGCTAGAGAGAGTGTCGACTGAAATTCAATGAAAAAATTCTAATCCAATTCTGCATCAATTGATGCAATTCTTGATTCTGCCTAGATCAAAAGCTCGGACCGTCGTGCCTTCACCGGTGAGTAATTAAAGCTTTCTCTCTCTACAGTCTCTTTTCTGACGAAGCTCCATTTGAGCTCATTCTGACGTTAAAATCTGCGATTCAAAGTTTCTTAGAATCCTATGAACATGCAAGAACTCAATTTAAACTCCAATTTCAATAATTAGAAGTGTTTGGTCAGTCAATTTGATAAAATCAAATTCGGTAGTTTGAAGAGTTGAAATTGGGGGAAAATTTGGGGATTTTCGAATTTCAAATGGCCAAAATACAATTTTATGAAACTGAGGGTCAATTGGGCATGAAAATAATGTTGGAGGACCAATTGAGGAATTTTGGAATATTTGGGGCAAACCTTACCATTTTCGTAAAAGAAGGGAAAAATGGTAATTTTGGAAAAATTGGGGGACCAAATTGGAAATTTGGGAAATTAAACCCCTTTTAGGGTCCCATGATAAATTTTAAAAGTTACGAGACTCAATTTGAGGAAAAATCGACATTAGGGACTTAAAGTGAATGAGAAATAACTTTACGGACCTAATTGCAAATAGCTAAAAGTTTGGGTTTTCTCATTCATTTCCAATGAATGAAGGCTGTTATGCCGAGTAATAATGAACAAGGTTGTTCATATCGTGTAGGAATGCGAAATACAGGGAACGCCAGCAAGCACAAGCTCGCGTGAATACAAAGAACCAGTCTAGTGGAATTTACGACATTAACGGGTGGGTGGCTTTACTAACATCATACCCGGTTGGGATGATGAGCACAACATAAAGATAAAAACCACTTTCCAGTTGTGAGTAGAAATTTTATATCATACCCGGTAGGCGATGATAAGTACCTCGGTATAAAAACCTACTATTTAGTGGTATTTTAATCATCACCACTTAGAGAAAGTGATGTGAAAATTATGCAAAAAAAACTACTTACCGGTTGTAAGTAGATTATATCCGGTTGGTATGATGAGAATTCCTCGAAGGAACTTGAAAACCCGTTCATCGGTTATGAACGGAGATGTCCTTATACCGGTTGGTATAATGGACAGTGAAAACCTATTTTGTCAAAAGTGTTCTCCCCTGACTGTGTGCCAATGCTTAAACTATTTGGGAGACCTTCTTGACAGGAGCTCGAATGGCTTTGATAGGTCGGAGGCCTCGGTTTTGGAACTTGGAGGCTAAATGCCCAATTTTGAAAATCTCGTACAGTGGGCCCAAGGCCAGTTGGTATGAGCAGGAGCTCATAAACGCACATGATTATATGTGCCATAAAATAAGTGAATTCTTTGGCCATGGTACCAAGATAGGACCGACATGCTCAGTCTACCAGCGGCAGTGCGACATGACAGGTCGATGGACCAGTCAAGACAAACAACTGCGGGTTGAGTTGAGAGTCGAGGCCATTAGACAAGTGGCACCACATATTACATGGCTTGATAAGAAAACATTGTTTGTGCATGCACTATGAGTACGAGATCATCAAGACGCCCATGAGGGGTAGTGATGCGTCCTAAGGTCACTGGACGACCTGGTGACTATAAGGGCAGTTCGTCGTTCCAGGTGTCTGTGTGAAATCTAGAGTAGCACCAAGTGCATGAGATCGGAGTGGGGACAGGATGAGGTCTCTGTCCTCATACGGATACGAAGAAGTGATTTCGGGATTGTGGGTTGGATGTCACGTACATCCACTCATTCCCGGGGTAGAAGTGGTTGTACTTCTATCCGGGTGGCAGGAAAAGTCGCTCCGAAGCCACTAGCGGGTTCAGTAGTGATACTGACTTGCGAATGTGTGTAACCTTCATGATGAAGGATGTGTGTTGGATGATGACACACCGGTAACTAAGAAATAATGGAAAAACCCAAATTTTTAAATGAAGGGATTTTTTTGTAAAGAAAAGAGTCTAGCACACTCCATATAAATGTTTTTCTTAAAAGTTAAAAGTAGAACTTTGAAAACCCATTCACTGAGTAGTTGTACTCACCCCCTCCCTTATATTCCTTTCAGGAAATCCCAGAAAGCCAACCTTGAAAGACCATCAACTAAGATGCCTGTAAAACAGGTATGTAAAGTTTAAAATTTCATACAGTTTTGATTATGCTATTCCAGGAAATGGTGTAGGTTTAAAGGACGCCTTACTCTTTATAGATCATAATAAGGGGAAACCCATTAATAAAACGGAAGAGTGGTGGGTTGTTCACAGGGATCCGACCAAATCGGGTCGGGGAGTGACACAAGCCCAACAACCCAAGGAAAGATATGACTCAACTAAGGAAGAGTCGGTTAGTTAAGCATAATAAGATCAACAACAAAGTTGGACAAAAGATAAAATAAATAACAGATGAGGAAAGGGTCCAAATAAGATAGAAATGTGATAACATAGAGACCTATGAAAACAAGTACATAATACTTGAAAGAACACCGATCTAAGGGTTTCAATGACCAAGAGAATAATAAGACATGGGAATGATTGGATATCTTGGAACTCCCAATCCTGAAATTTTGAGTAAAGAACCTCAAGAGAAAGGATTATGCTTTAAGGACAGAGGGACGCGAAATTATGGATATAGCCTTAAACCCTTGAGTAAAGTATGCATATCCTAAGTGAGCTCCATGGAATGGATAATGACAAGGAAAAGAAATTTATAAGGGTGTGTTATACTGGAAGTATATGGAAATAACCGAGAAGGTTGTATGTCAATAAACCACAAGTTGATATCAAGGGAAATCTTTTCCAGAAAGAAGGATGTTGGATATGTTTTGGGGAAAAAACTCCTAAAAGGAGGGGAGAGTTGTAAACCCCGCCCTTTTAAGGAAAACTGAGAAAAGAACGAGTTAACCCAAGCTAGAAAACTGAACCGGTTTACGAACCCTGATCACTAGAGAACGCGTAAATCGGGAAATTTATAACTCTGAGTGACCCAAAGAGTCATAAAAACCCTTGGAAAAAGACTTTAGGACAATTTGGGAAAGAAAACCAGATTAGTTCAAGTGAACTAGATCCGAACTAGATAAAACTAGTTTGGACCGATTTGAACCACTATTGAACAAGATGCTAAATCCATTTTTCTAGGTGGCTTAGAAAATTCAAATTGGAGAATTGAGGCCACCATTGGATAGAGAATAAATTTAAATAAATTTGCAAATTTTTAGTTTTGAAAAACTCGGTCGAATCGGGCCTGAACCGACCGGTTTAAGCATTGAACACAGTTTGGACAGGTTGGTCCGGTTCGGAACAATGTGGTCATCTTCATTCAAATGACATCACTTTTCACTCATTGGAAAATCGAGCAGTGCCAGAATAGATGAAAAGTCACCGGCCAGGGAATTTTAGGAAATGAATGATCATATAAAGGTGCTGACTGGATGGCTAAGGAGTCCCTGAGCTTCCTATATAAAGAGCTCCTCCTCATTCATCTTCCTCACACTGAAAACTCCTCTCTCCCTACTACTCCATTTTTCGATGAAGCTCGAACCAGAGCTCTAACATTGGGATTTTTCCAAGCCAAAGAAGGCAATGTTGAGTTCTTTAGATTCAGGGAGAAATCAACTATCCAATGGTAGTCTCCATTTATACCAAGGATCACCAGAGAAGCTCCGGCGTGATTAAACAATGAAGCAACTCCGCCGGACCGAAGCTGCCCTATTTCGGAAGAGCTAAAAATGGCCAATTTTAGCCCTTCATAGGCCAAACCAAGCTCTCCCAACACTTCCACATTCCTCGTTCGATTTAGTTAGAGTGGAAATGTAAGCCAATTTGGCTCCCCTCTATAATTTTCAACTAGTGTTAGAGAGAGAACCGACAAAACTTCACTAACAAAATTCTCCCTCAATTCAGCATCAATTGAGGTGATTCTTGATCCTAGGAAGAACCTTAGGACAAGAGCTATCTGTCCAGATCAAAAGCTCGAACCACCGCACCCCCGACGGTAAGCTTTCGAAGCTTTCTTTCTTTAAGCCTAATTTTTCGACGAAGTTATGTTTGAGGTCAATTCGGATCCAAATGACGCGATTCAAAGTTCCATTGAATCATGTGGAAGTTTAGGAACTCAATTTTACCTTCAATTTCAACAATTAACCTCAATTGATTGGTAAATTTGATGAAATCAAATTTGGCCAGTTTGAAAGGGGGAAATTGGAGGAAAATTTTGGGGGAAATTGGGGATTTTGAAAAATTGCGGGACCAAAGTGTAATTTCTGAAAATTGAGGGCCAATTGACCATGAAAAAGATGGTGGAGGACCAATTGGCCAATTTTTTAAATTATTGGGGTCAAATTGCCATTTTTGTAAAATAAAGGTAAAATGGTAATTTTTGAAATGTCAGGGTCCAAATTGGAAATTTAGGAAACTTGAACCGCTTTTGTGATTTTGGATAAATTGAGGTCCCAAGATGAATTTTAGAAGTTTTGGGACTCAATTTGGGGAAAAATTGGTATTAGGGACTTAAAGTTAAAAGAAAGAACTAAAATGCCCAATTTTGAAAATATCGTACAGTGGGCCCAAGGCTAGTTGGCACGAGTAGGAGCTTGTAAACAAACATTATGTTTAGCCATGAAAACTTTAATAATTGATATGATTTTGCCAAGATACCAAGACAAGACCAACATACTCGATGGGCTGGCGGTAGTGTGACAAGACAGGTCGACAAACTAGTCGAGACAAATAACTGCAGGTTGAGTCGAGAGTCAGGGCCGTTGGACCAATGGGACCAAAGATTATATGGCTTATGAGGAAAATTATTGTTTTGTGTATGCACTAAGGTTCGGGACCATCAAGACGCCCAAGAGGGGTAGTGATGCCCTCTAGGTGCTATTGGACAACATGGTGGAGTTAAGGGTAGTTTGTCAAGCTAGTAGTCAGGAAAGTTCAACGTAGCTTCATGCGCATGAGAACGGGATGAGGTCTTTGTCCTCATACAAACATGAAGTTTCTTTTCGGGTTTGAGGGTCGGATGTCGCATACATCCACTCATTCCTAGGGTAGAAGTGGACCGTCTTCTATCTAGGTGACCGGTAAAGTCGCTCTGATACCACAAGTGGGTGTAGTGGACTGGCTGCCCTACGAATGTGTAATCCCTCCATGATGAAGGGTATGTGTTGATTGTTAAACACACCAACCGTGGTTAATGAGGATTAATGGTATTGAAAACTAAGAAACTAAGGAAATGGTTTTAAGGAAAATATGGAGTCTAGCACACTCCAATTCAAACTATTTTTCTGAAAATCATGTTTCAAACACCCATTCACTGAGTTGTCGAACTCATCCCCTCCCTTTACCCTTTTCAGGTAACCAAGGGAAAACCTACCTAAAGACCTTCAGTTAGCTAAACCTGCAAGACATGTATGTAAGTTGACATTTTATGTGGTTTTGATTAATGTTATTCTAGGAAAGGTACAAGTTTAAAGGACGCCTTAGTCGTCATGGTTTTAAAGAAGGGGATAACCCTTAATAAACCGGGAGAGTGGCAGGTTGTTCACATGGATCTGACCAAATTGTGTTGGGGAGTGACAACTCTGACCTTTGATACTATATGTCCTAAGAAGCTCACCTCTTGTAGCCTAAATTCACACTTTGAAAATTTGGCGTAGAGCCGATTTTCTCGTAAGGTGCTTAGCGTGGTCTCTAGGTGCGCCCGATGCTCCTCTTCTGTTCTTGAGTATATGCGGATTTCATCTATAAACATGATCACAAACTTATCCATGTATGGCTGGAATACCCAGTTCATCAGGTTCATGAAGGTCGCTGGTGCGTTTGTCAGTATGAAAGGCATTACCCTAAACTCGTAATGCTCATATCGTGATGAGAATGTGATTTTCTTTATGTCTTCCTCCTGAATCTTCAATTGGTGGTAACTAGATCGCATGTCAATATTGGAGAAATTGGCTGCTCCCCATAGCTGGTCGAATAAATCATCTATTCAGTAGTGGAGTAGGTACTTATTCTTAATGGTTACTTGGTTTAGCTTCCAATAATTAATGCAAAGCCTCATGGTTCCATCCTTCTTTTTGACAAATAGAACCAGCGCACCCCACGGGGATTGGCTTGGGCATATGAAGCCCTTCTCCAATAGTTCATCCAATTGGTCCTTTAGCTCTTTAAGTTCGGCGGGCGCCATACGGTAGGGGGCTTGTGATATGGGGTGGGTCCCTAGCACTACCTCAATTACAAACTCTAGTTGGCAATTTAGGGGTAGGTTGGGTAGTTCTTCCGGGAACACGTCGGGGTAAAGGTTGACTATTAGAATTTCTTCCAGTCATTTCTCTGGCGAATCCTTGCAAGTGATCTTTTTTTAAAGTAAGTCATGTGCCTCCATGGAGGACAGTAGATGTATTTCTGCTCTTCCCTTGTCCCCTTCAAATATTGCCTCCTCCTTCCTAGAAGCGTGGAATGTTACCTTTTTATTCCTGTAGTCTAACTTGGCTTGGTGTTTGCTTAGCCAGTCCATCCCTAGGATAACTTTTACTTCGCTTAGGGAGAGGGGAATTAAGTTTGCTTCTAGGGTTATTCCTCCTATATGGATCTCGCATGCTTTAGGAAGCTCATGCCGCTCTAGTGTCTCTGCTAGTGGCATAAGGATGTTGATGGGTGGTGTGAGAGGAGAGAGTTTCCAAGGAAGGTTTGGAACCACAATCTCCTTAATGAAGGATCTTTTTGCCCCTGAATCAAAGAGAGCGTATATCTCCTTTCCGAATATTTGCACATGACTTGAGTGAGATTTAATAGAACCTTTGAGGGGATCCATTTTATTAATTGGGAAAAAAAGGGGACTACATGACTCGGACTACAAACTTAGTTTAAAGGGTGGTTTGGATGTACCAGCCACTATGCTGGGTCCTTCCAAGCTTCTTCTTGTGTGAGGTTGTAGACTTGGGCCAGGACTCGGATGGGCGCCTCCCTTCCTCCATTGAGTGCCCTCTGAATTTCGGGCGGTGATTGGGGGGCATTTCACGGGGCATTGCCCTATAGCGTCGGACAATTCCTTATGTAGTGCCCTAGCTGCCCGCATCCGAAGCACGTTGGGCATGCCCCTTCATGACTTTTCTAGCACCTAGGGCAGTAGGGGCCCTTCCTCTGAGGGAGTGCATTCACCTCCCTTTGGGCATTGTGGCCTTCCTCCCTTCTGGGGAACCTTGGCCTATTCCTCCACCATGGTCGACCTTGTTCCCTTTGGCCTCCTTGGTTACCTTGGACCCTTTCTTCCCTTTGCCCATTATGTTCTATCTGGCGGTGTCTTGTTTGGACTAGCCTCTCGCACTCATGCTGTAAACCCCGTCCTTTGATAATAAGAAAATCGGACAAAGAACCAGTTATTTTCAAATTTGAAAACAGAGTTGGTCCACGAACCCGATTATTAGGAAACGGGCAAATTGGGAATTTACAACTCCCAAGTGATTCAAAATGGTTCATAAACCTTAGAAAAGAACCTTAGGACAAATTGGGGGAGAAAAACCAGACCGGTTCGGGTAAATTGGATCCGAACCAGATTGAACCAGTTTATAAACCGAGTTAGTTTATGAACCGAAACCAATAGAGAGAGGGTAAACCGGGAAATCTATGGATCCCAAGTGACCTAAAGAGTCATGTAAGCCATGAAAAAGGACTTTAGGATGAGTGGGGGATGAAAACCAAACCGGTTCAGGTGAATCGGATATGAACCGAATCTGAACTAGTTTAGATTGGTTTGAACCACTATTGAACCAGATTCTAAATTCATTTTTCTATGTGGCTTAAATAATTCAAATTTGAGATTTGAGGCCACCATTGGACAGAAAAAGAATTTAGAAATTTCTAGATTTGAAAATTTTGGTTGAATTGATGGTGAACCGACTAGTTTAAGCTATGAACCCAGTTCAGACCAGTCTAGTCTGGTTCGAAATAGTGCAACTTCTTCCTTCAGATAACAGCACTGTTCACTCTCCAGAAAATCGCACAGCGCCAGCGAAGCTGAAAAGTCTCCATCCAGGGAGTTTCAAGCAATGAATGACCACCATTAAGGGGCCAATCGGACGGCCAAGAAGTCCCTGAGCTTCCTATATAAAGAGCCCCTCCTCATTCATCCTCCCTACACCTAAAAAGCTCACATTCTCTCAACTGCTTAATTTTACGGTGAAGCTTGAACCAAATCTTTGATATAGGGTCATTTTTTAGCCAATGACGGCAAGGTCGGGTTCCTTAGAACCTGGGAGATGTCAGCTACACGGTGGTGACATCCATTCACTCTAAGAGTCACCGGAGAAGCATGGCGTCATCAAACAATGAAGCAGCTCCGACGGACCGGAGCTGTCATATTTCAACCAAGCAGAAATCGGCCAATTCGAGCCCCCTTCAAGCCAAACCAAGCTTTCCCAATACCTCCTCAGCCCACCAACGGCCAAATTAGGACTGAAAGTTAAGCCAATTCGATTCCCCTATACAATTTCCGATCGATGCTAGAGAGAGAGCTGGCAGAATTTCTATGACAAAATTCTAATCCAATTCAGCATCAATTGATGCAATTCTTGATCATAGGAGAAACCTCAAGACACAAGCTATTTGCCCAGGTAGAAAGCTTGGACCGCCGCGCCCCCGATAGTGAGCAATCGAGGCTTTCTCTCTCTAAAGTCTATTTTTCGGCAAAGCTCCATTCATGTAGTCATTCGGCTTCGACAAGGGCTTAACTTCATATTAGAGTATGAGACAAAATTCAAGGAGTTAAGACACTTGGCCTCTGACCTAGCTGGGACGATAGACATATGCTAGAGGTACTGGGACATTCAAGACTATATAGGGGTACTGGGATACCCCATAGACCTGGCAGCCATAATTAGTATGGCTTACGAATGTGAGCGACTGGTGCACACCTGACGTCGCCGGATGGAGCAGACAACCAGAAAGGAGGATAAGGGTCTAAACCATCAAGGAGGATGGAAGGAACATAACGGTCCAAGATGGGGAAACAGAGCGACATTCCAAATGAGAAGGGACATGCCACCACCTCCTCCTAGAGTAGTCCCCACCTTACCCCAAGGAAACCTTCGTTGTCCAAAATGTCAAAGGAACCATGAGGTAGCATGCCTTAACTGCTTTGCATGCAAGCAAGTAGGACACTTTGTAAAGGATTGTCCCACCCTTAGGGAGAACATGCAAAGGAATACTCTTGGACCACCTCAAGGGAACCCTAGAAACCCTAGGCTAGACGCTACATCAAGTGTACTAGCTAGAGTATACAACCTCACTTAGGAGGAGGCTAGAAGAGACCCTAGCATTGTAGCGGGCACATCTTAAAACCCTCCAAATTAGTTCAAGAGAGTCATGTAAACTGAACATCTTTTGATCTGATAAAAGAAATTTCTTCTGAACAATACGTTTCTTCAATCAAGGTATATACAGCTATGGGGACAACAAGTCTATGCACTCTTTGACTCCGGAGCAGAGAGATCATTCATCAAGGAAGAGTTTGTTTCAAGAATACCCCTAGAGCTCACTCCACTAGAACAAAGCCTTAATATCCTTACACCTTTAGGAGAAGGTTTAAACATGAATAAACAATTAAAATAATGTGAGATAAAGATTGGAGGAATCCAACTTAAACCTGACTTAATCCCATTACCATTAAAGGAGGTTGAAGCAATCATGGGGATGGATTGGCTAAGTAACCATCAGGCAAGGATGGATTGTAGAAAGAAGACGGTAACCTTCTACACTCCTAAGACAAAAGGATTAAAGTTTAAGGAAGATAGAAGAAAATGTGAGGTACAAATGGTGTCCCATCTAAAACTCAAAAGATGATACAGAAAGGCTGTACAGCTTTCTTGACCATGGTCATAGACGAAAAGTGTGAAGAAAAGAGGCTGAAAGACATTCCAGTAGTAAGACGCTACCTATAGGTATTTCCAGAAGAACTACCCGGACTACCTCCAAGTCGGCAAGTGGAGTTCACTATAGAAATAATCCCAGGAACAAACCCTATATCCCAAGCCCCGTATCACATGGCTCCGGCTGAATTGAAGGAATTAAAGGAACATCTGGACTAATTATTAAAGAAGAATTTCATACGCCCAAGTCAATCTCCGTGGGGTGCTCCTGTTATATTTGTAAAGACAAAGGACGGAATCATGAGACTATGCATCGACTACAAAAAGCTAAACTTGGTTACCATTAAGAACTGATACCCACTCCCAAGGATAGATGATTTGTTTTACTAGTTAAAAGGAGCAACTTACTTCTCCAAAATAGACCTTTGGTCAGGCTATCACCAACTCAGGATTCGAGAAGAGGACATCCCTAAGATGGCATTTTGATCTAGATGTGGACATTATGAGTTTAGAGTGATGCCATTCGGATTGACGAATGCCCCTGCAGCCTTGATGGACTTGATGAACCGTATGTTCCAAACTCATTTGGACCAGTTCGTGATAGTATTCATAGATGACATCCTTATATACTCATAAACCAGGTTGGAACATGAAGAGAATATGGCAACCACCTTGGAAATATTAAAGGAAAATCAATTATATGCATAATTTTCTAAGTGTGAGTTCTGGCTATAGGAGGTAAGATTCTTAGGGCATATCATATCCAAGGACAGAGTCAAAGTAGATCCAGCTAAGGTAGAAGCCATATCAAATTGGAAGGTTCCAAGAAATCCTACAGAAATAAGAAGTTTCTTAGGATTGGCAAGATACTATAGACAGTTTGTGTAAGACGTTTCTAAGATAGCAGCTCCTCTAACTTGACTCACCAAGAAGGGAGTTGAGTATAGATGGGATGAGAGTTGTGAGAAGTCTTTTCAAGACTTAAAGACTCAACTAACAATCGCACTGGTACTCTCCTTACCTAATCCTAATGCAGGAGAGTACACAGTCTATAATGATGCCTTAGGACAAGGTCTTGGATGTGTATTAATGCAACAAGGGAAGGTTATCGCTTATGCCTCATGACAACTAAAGGTACATGAAAGAAATTACCCGACTCATGACTTGTAATTAGTTGCAATAGTGTTTTCCCTAAAGATATGGCAACACAACCTTTACGGGGTTAAGTGTAGGATATACATAGATCATGAGAGTCTTAAGTACTTCCTAAATTAGAAGGAGTTAAATCTCTGCCATAGGAGATGGCTGGAATTGGTGAAGGATTATGACCTTGTGATAGAGTATCACCTTGGAAAGGTAAATGTGGTCACAAATGCCTTAAGTCTCAAGTACCAAACTAAGGCGGCACTAGTAAAGACAAGTTACCTACCCTTGTTGCAACAATTGGGAAGGATGAAGGTGGACCTGAGAATGGACAAGCAGGAAAAATGCTTGGTGGCTAATGTGGCGGTGAGGCCCAGTCTAACCAAGCATATTAAAGCTCAACAAAAGGCTGATAAAGAACTCCAATCTTATTTTGATCTGGCTAACAGAGAAAGGAAACCGAACTACGACTTGCGAGGTTATGGAGTACTAACCTACAAGGGTAGGGTATGTGTGCCTCAAGATAAGGAGTTGAAAAGGTTAATTCTGGAAGAAGCACACGATTCGGTATATGCAATGCATTCGGGCAATACCAAGATGTATCACAACCTCAAACAAGGATACTGGTGGAAAGGCATAAAGATGGACATTGCGAAATATGTAGCTTGATGTTTATCCTGTCAATAGATAAAAGCAGAGCATTAGAAATTGTCAGGACTGCTACAACCCTTACCGATTCTAGAGTGGAAATGGGAGCACATCACCATGGGCTTCGTCACGAGTCTACCGGTGACAAGAAAGGGTCGAGATGCGATTTGGGTCATCATGGATATATTGACCAAATAAACTCATTTCCTTCCTATTAGAGTGATGGACACAGTAGAACAACTGGCCTTCTTATACATGAGGGAAATTGTAAGACTTCATGTTGTTCCAGTGAGTATAGTATCGGATAAAGATCCGAGATTTACTTCAAGTTTTTAGCCAAGTTTACAAAATGTCATGGGAACCAAGTTTCACATGAGCATGACATTCCACCCTCAGATAGATGGACAATTTGAGTGAATCATCCAAACCTTGGAAGACATGCTAAGAGCGTGCGTACTCACCATGAATAAAATCTAGGAATAATACTTGTGCCTAATGGAATTTGCTTATAATAATAGTTATCAGGTCAGTATTTAGATGACTCCCTATGAAGCCCTTTATGGATGACCATGTCGTACCCCTCTATTTTAGGAAGAAGTGGGCGAAAGGAAGTTAGAAAGGGTAGAACTAATTGAGGATGCCACAAAGAAGATAAAATTAATAAGGAGTCATCTTAAGACTGCACAGGATAGGCAAAAGAGTTATGTGGACAATCGAAGGAAAGATCTGGAGTTCGAGGTGGGAGATCCAGTATTCCTTAAACTATCCCCATGGAGGGGAATACTTAGGTTTTAATAAAGAGGAAAGTTGAAACTAAGATATATCAGTCCATATCCCATCGTTCAATGGATAGGACTGGTAGCTTATAAATTGGAACTACCTCATGACTTGTAGAGAATACATGAAGTATTCCACATCTCGGTGCTTTGAAAATATCAGCCTAATCCTAGTCATGTATTGGACCGACCTCCATTAGAACCAGAAGAGAACCTGACCTATCAGATAGAACCGGTATGAATCATTGACCGGAGGGACGAGAATTTGAGGAACAAGAGAATTCCTATGGTCAAGGTTTTGTGGCAAAACGGACTCGTGCAAGAAGAGACATGGGAAATTAAGAGTATGATGAGGGATACTTATCCTCAATTATTTAACATGTAATTGTTTTGGGGACAAAACCCCTAAAAGGAGGGGAGAGTTGTAAACCCCGTCCTTTGATAATTAGAACACCAGAGAAAGAACCGGTCATTTTCAAATTTGAAAACCGAGTTGGTCCACAAACCCAATTATCAGGAAACATGCAAATTGGGGAATTTACAACTCCCAAGTGACTCAAAATGGTTCATAAACCTTGTAAAAGAACCTTAGGACAAATTGGGGGAGAAAAACTAGACGAGTTCAGGCAAACCAGATTTGAACTAGATTGAACTAATTTATGAACCGAGCCGGTTTATGAACCAGAACCAATAGAGAGAGGGTAAATTGGGAAATTTATGGATCACAAGTGACCTAAAGAGTCAAATAAGCCATGAAAAAGGACTTTAGGATGAGTGGGGGATGAAACCAAACCAGTTCAGGTGAACCGGATCTGAACCGGATTGAACCACTATTGAACTAGATTCTAAATTCATTTTTCTAGTTGGCTTAAAAAATTCAAATTTGATATTTGAGGCCACCATTCGATAGAAAATGAATTTATATGAATTTAGAAAATTTTAGATTTTGAAAAATTCAATCGAATTGAGGGTGAACCGGCCAGTTTAAGCTTTGAACCCGGTTCGGACCGATCTGGTCCGGTTCAGAATTTTGTCGTCTTCTTCCTTTAAATGACAACATTGTTCACTCGCCGGAAAATCGCGCAACGCCGGCAAAACTGAAAAGTCTCCAGTAAAGGAGTTTTAGGCAATGAATGACCGCCATTAATGGAGCAATCGGATGGATAGGAAGTCCCCGAGCTTCCTATTTAAAGAGCCCCACATCATTCGTCCTCTCAACATGTGAAAAGCTCACTCTCTCTCAGCTGCTTAGTTTTCTGGTGAAACTCAAACCAGAGCTCCAATTTAGGGTCATTTCTTAACAAAAGAAGGTGAGGTCGGGTTCCTTAGAACCGGGGAGAGGTCAGCTACACGGTGGTCTCCCAAAAATTTTAAGCATTGGCACAAAGTTAGAGGAGAACACTTCTGACAAAATAACCTTTCAATGCATCACACCAACTAGGTGTGATGACATCTACGCTTATAACCAGCAAGCGGGTTTTCTCCTTCCTTCCAAGAAGTCTATTAGACCAATCGAGTATGATCTCTCTACTTATAATTGATAAGTAGTTTTTCCACTTAGTCTCATATCACTTCAACTAGGTGTGATGTTAAAATGCCACATAGAAGTGGTTTTTTATTTACGACGTACTCATCATCCCATCCGGGTATGATATGAATAAATCCACTCACGATGGCTTCCAATTTAGAAAAGGTGCTCATCATCCCAACCGGGCATGAAGTGTAAATTAGCCCACTCACCTTTTATCTAGAGATATGTTCATCCTAGAGGGATTCCCATGTACCCATCCCTGATTGGTCTTATTGGTGTTTCTCTGCTCCGATACTTCCCCATTTTCCTTAAATTTGGTTGTTGCATGGTGGATGTCAAGACTGCGAATTTCATAGGTAGGGAGTATTAATCTGGTAGATCTAATGTGATCATGACAAAGATGATGTTTGAGGTGTGAACAAGGACTTGTAGAACAAGTAGCTCTCTTCTACTCAAATTACTCTCTTAGCTCAGTTGGTGTCGCTCTGATAAATTGTTCTATGCTCCTTATATAGTTGTAAAATTGTTTGTTAAATGGGTAAGATTTATTACAATATTATGGGTAGTTATGGGTATCAATGTTGTCAGATATTCTTATTAAATTGGGAAATTGATGGGTATTTACCAGTATTAATTCCAATAATTGAATATAGATATTAATATATGAGTATTTATAGGTATTAATTCCTATAATTGAATTTAGGTATTAATTTATGGGTATTTATGGGTATTAATTCCAATAATTGAATGTAGATATTAATTTATGGGTATTAATTCCAATAATTGAATGTAAGTATCAATTTATGGGCATTTATGGTAGGGGTGTAGGAATAATACTAGAAAGTACTAATAGTTTCACACTAAACCAAATTCACATAATTATCTTATTATTTTCATCTAAAGAATATTACTAGGTATTTACCCTATCCTTTCCATCAAGTTATTTATTTCAGTCAAAACAACACTTCTCATTTTATTTTAAATCAAATTTATTCTAATTATATCAATTAAATTTTAAACTAATAATACAATTCAAGAAAAATTTCCGACCGAAATTTTGGGTTACTAAAAACATGGTGTGTCAGTGTTAATGCTTAAAACTTTTGGGAGACCTTTTCGACGGGAGCTGAAATAGCTTAAATAGGTCAGAGGCCTCAATTTTGGATCTTGGGAGCTAAAATGCCCTATTTTGGAAAATCACATACAGTAGGCCCAAGGCCAGTTGGCACAAGCAGTAGCTTGTAAACAAACATAATGATAAGCCATAAAAATTTTAATAAATGAATGATGTGATTTGGCCATGGTACCAAGACAGAATCAACATACTCGATGGATTGGCGGCAGTGCGACAAGACTAGGTCGATGGACCGGTCTAAACAAATAGCTGCTGGTCGAGTTGAGGGTCGGGGCCGTTGGACCAGTGGCACCAAAGATAAATGGCATTATGGAAAACTTTGTTTGTCCATGCACTTGAGGCTCGGAACCATCAAAATGCCCAAGAGGGGTAGTGATGTGTCCTAGGGGCTACTGGACGACATGGTGGAGATAAGGGTAGTTTTTCATGCCAACAGTCAGGGAAGCTCGACGTAGCTTCATGTGCATGAGACCTAGGTGGGGTCGGGATGAGGTCTTTATCCTCATACGAATACGAAGTTACTTTCAGGTTCGAGGGTCGGATGTCATGAACATCCATTCATTCCCTGGGTAGAAGTGGATGGGCTTCTATCTAGGTGGCTGGTAAAGTCGCTCCAATGCTACAAGTGGGTGACGTGGACGGACTGCCCTACGAATGTATGATCCTTTCATGATGAAGGGCATTTGTTCTTTGTTAAACACATCAATTGTGGATAATGAGGAAAAATGGTTTTGAAAACTGAGAATTTGATGAAGAAATGAGTTTAAAGGAAATAAGGAGTCTCGCACACTCAAATTAAAAACTATTTTTTTGAAACTCTTTTTCAAACACCCATTCACTGAGTTGTAGAAACTCACCCCTCCCTTTCTATCCCTTTTCAGGAGTAGAGAAAATGACTAGAGATAACACTAGGATCTACCTTCTATCATGTATGCTTAAAAGTATTTTCTTGTTAAGCTTGCATTTTTATTGATATATGTTATTCTAGGGTACAATGTTAAAATTTTGCATGGCTCCTCTTAATTAAAGAAAGGGGGAAACCCTTCTTGAACCAAGGGAGTGGCGGGTTGAGACTAGGGATCCGATGAAACCGGGTCAAGACGTGATAACTTGAGTGGTATCAGAACTAAGTTCCCTTGAAACATTATCAATATTATGCCCTGACACTAATAAAACCTTAACTATCATGTAGGAAGGAGAATCCCTAGAAAGTTCGCCGTGAAATCCAATCCATCACACTTAACATTGAAAAAGACACCTACCCCGAGGGAGGCAGTTGTTCAACTATTTCTGAAAGGCGAGAAGAGAGTGGCCAATGATATGGTGGAGAATTATCAAAAACTCATGGGAGCCTTACTCGAACTCGAGGGCATTACATACCCTCCTCCAAGGCAAGAGGAACATGTTCCTTCCTTGAGGAGCCCAACACCTCCTCTAGCCCCAACAACAACTAGAGAGAAATCCCACTAAGAAGGAGGCTTGGGACAACTACTAGAATGCTTATGCCACCTTCATGAAAGTCCACCAAGTACCCCCACCTACTTAGTCCAACTTCTACCCTTCTCAATGGATGAGGTGGACATATGAGTGTGAGGCTGAGGTATTAAGGATGTACGGACTGGAGGCCATACATGAAGTTCATCCTATTAGGGAATATGGATGGACTTCAACCAGTTCATGAGTGCCATCAGATCATGAATCCCACAATTGTTCCAAGGCTAACTCCTGACCTATGACCCCAAGGGACTAGGGGCTAGAAAATCTTTGTAATAAGCCAAGTATGGTGAGAAACTATTTCTTAAATGATTAAAAATCCAATTTTTCCTTGAGTAAAAATTTTAGTCTCCTTGATAGTACAACTAATAGAAATAGGAGAAGGCCAATAAAGGTCAAAGTAACAGGTGGAGAAGAGATCACATAAGGAAGGAAAACTATGAGTCACTACTAGTTAACCTAACCTTTAAAGTAACCAAGAAAGTTTTTCCATCCAGAGAAGGGAAAAATAAGACAATCAGACTTGGGAAGAAATTCTGGAAAAGTCTACTAGAGTTCACCAAGGGAGAAAGAAGAAATTTGGTGTAAGGGTGCAGGACAAGTGAAAGTCTAAAGACTTAAGGAAAAGCCCTATGGCTGAAAGTAAGAGAATTAGGAAGAATTATACAATTCCAAGGGAAACCTACAGAATGGAAGCTGACCGGAGGGATAATACAAGTACCCTTAAAGGAAGTTTTCCTAGGTAGGACACAAATTATGAAAAACTCAATAATGACTATGAGACTCCTTGAAGGAAGGATGTAAAATGAAAGGGAATAGGAGATAAGGAAGAAAAGGATAGAGGAAAAACTTTCAAGAAGCATTAGGTAGGGTGAATGTGAAACTCCCAAGATGGGAAATCCTTGGAAAGAAGGGTAAATATAGGAAAAGAGACCACAAAAGTAGAAAATCCATGGCTAAGGTAACCACCAATGAACCATTAGAAATAGAATTGGAATAAGAACCCCATTAAAAGACATAGGTGGGTAAGGACGTGCCGGGATGGCCAGATGTGGCCTACTCTCAAAAGAGTAGAGAAACCAAATAAGGATTTCAGACAGACCTAGTTAAAGGAAATAACTCGTAACAACAAGATAATCTGGGAGAATAAATGACGCCTATGATGGACCAGAAAGTGGTGAGGACTACGTCCTAAAAAGGGAAATGAGATGGACATTAAAAACAAGAAGACTCAAGAGACGACGGCCATAGGATCGCTTGACAGGGAGAATGATAGGATCAATACAGTTAATGAATGGACCCTTGTGAAAGTCAATACTCTAATTAAGAAAGGAGAGGTGGAAAGGCTAAAACACTTGGGGAAAAGAGGATGATGGAAAGCCTTAAAGGGATTAATGGTTGAGATGGGAGTAACGATAAAAAACCATGAGAATGCTAAACAAAGCCTCATGTAGGACAATTAAGAGATCGTAAAACTAAGAAAATGTGAAATCCACCTAAAAGAAATGGATGGGTCCTAGGAACGAGTGAGAAGGAAGATGAGGTATAAAAGAAATACATGTAAGGTTTCAATAGCAACAGGAAGAAGGAGCAAATGGCATCAAAGAAGGTCATTTAAGGATTGATGTTTTCAATGGAAAAAATTGAATGGGATTTAGGAATAATGAAGTATAAATCCTATCAAGGAAGGAAGCCTTGGAAGATCATACACGTCCCAACCAAGAAGTAATGAAACCAACCGAAGTGGAAAAGAAGATAAGATCATGAATGATCTGCCGATGGAGGTAGAAAGATCAAGTACAAAGGAAAGGTACTCAAGAGGACCCAAGGAGTAAGTATAAGTAGGAAAACAACATCAAAAGTTGTCGTGCATGTAAGAAAGGGGCAGACTACCGTAAAAGAGGAAATAGGGGAAAACACACCTAAGAACCCTTGGAAAAGTTAACCCTTTAGTTAGGAATTGATTAAAGTAAAAGATCACTGACATTAGGACTGGTAGGGATCAATGCTCAAATTGATAGAGCCTAAAGAGAGGACGACAAGACAGTGTGGAGTACACGAAATGAGATTGATAATTGGAAATGTCTCAGGTAAAGAATAAGGGAAGAGACTGAAATTTCAGTTAGAGAAGGATTCAAAAGGACAAATACCCTAATATAAAAGGGGTATGAAGAAAATAAGGAATGAAACCTTCAAACAAATGATAAGAAGGTTGAGCATGTAGTTCCTAAGGTAAACGTCTCTACTCTAAGGGACATGGTAGAGAGAAAAACTAAAATGAGGGAGCTATCACAAATAAGCAATCGACACTCAAAACCGAAGGAGATTAACTACTATAAGAATCGTGAAGTGATCATGAGAGAGTAAGAATTGACTAAAAGAAAGGAAAGTTCTTGAGAAAAGAAAGCCACTGAAATTGAGGAAGGATATAAGAAGGGTAAAAATTGAAGAAAAGAAGTTAACATCGAAAACCTATGAAAATGAGTAGGTAGCACTCGAAAAGACACCAAGCTAAGGGTTTTAACGATAAAGGAAATTACTACACGCTGGAATGATGACGTATCTTGGAACTCCCAATTCTAAAATCCTGAGTAAAGAACCTCAAGGGGAAGAACTTACTCTAAACAAAGGAGGGTGTGAATCTAAGGATATACCCTAGAGCTCTCAGGTAAGATATGTTTAGTAGAGATGAGCTCCATGGAATGAGTAATCAATGGGAAGGAAAGAAATCTCTTAAAGTGCGTGTTAGAATGGGGCTAAGTGAAAATAACCGAAATGTTTGTATGTCAACAAACTATAGACTGACATTAAGAGAAATTATTTCTTGTGCAAGGGAAGTGGAATAAGTTTTGTGGACAAAACTCCTAAAAGGAGGGGAGAGTTGTAAACCCTATCCCTTAAGTATAAGGAAACCATGGAAAGAATAGATCAACTTGAGTGAGAAAACCGAATTGGTTCACGAATCCCAACCATTAGAGAACGTGCAAAATGGGAAATTTACACATCTTGAGTGAGCCAAAGAGGCATAAAAATCATGGAAAGGGACTTTAGGACAATTTGGAAGAGAAAACTAGACCGATTCAAGTGAACTAGATCCCAACCGGATTGAACAGGTTTAAACCATTATTGAACTGGATGATAAATTTAATTTTCTAGGTGGCTTAAAATGTTCAAATTGGAGAATTGAAGCCACCATTGGATAGAAAATGAATTTAGATGAATTTAAAAATTTTTAATTTTGAAAAACTTGGTCGAATTGAGTTTGAACCGGCTAGTTTAAGCATTGAACCCGGTTCGGACCAGTTTGGTTCGGTTCAGAACGGTGTCATCTTCTTCGTCCAGACGACAACACTATTCACTCACCGAAAAAATGAGCAGCGCCGGCGGAAAGAAAATGTTTCCATTCTGTATGTTCTAGGCCATCAATGAGTGCCATTAAGGTGCCAAACGAACGACCAGAGAGTCCCCGAGCTCCCTATATAATGAGCTCCTCTCCATCCATTCTCCTCACACCTAAAAACTCCACTCTCTTACATCTACTCTATTTTCTGATGAAGCTCAAACCAGAACTCTAACATAGGGTTTTTCTGAGTCAAAGTAGGTGAGGTCGTGTTCCTTAAACCAAGCTCTACCAACACTCCCAAAGCCCTCGCATGACCGAATTAGAGTTAAAAGTTAAGCCAATACGACCATCCTATGTAATTTCCAATTAGTGTAAGAGAGAAATGGTGAAATTTTACTAACTAAATTCTCATTCAATTCGACATGAATTGTTGCAATTCTTGATCCTAGGAGAAACCTCAGGACAAGAGCTATCTACCCCAATCGAAAGCTCGGACCGCCGCACCTCCGACGGTAAGCTTTCGAAACTCTCTCTCTGCGCCCAATTTTTCGACAAAGCTCCGTTTAAGCTCATTCCGACCTTAATTCATGTGATTCAAAGCTCAATTGAATCATATCAATGTGAAGGAACTCAATTATACCTTCAATTTCAACAACTAGCATTGATTGAATGGTCAGTTTGATGAAATCAAATTCGGCCAATTTGAAAGGGGGAAATTGGGGAAATTTTTTGGGAAATTAGGGATTTTGTAAAATTGAGGGTCTAAAGTGCAATTTCCCAAAATTGAGGGCTAACTAGACATGAAAAAGATGTCGAAGGACCAATTAGTTGATTTTTTAAATTTATTGGGGTCAAATTGTCATTTTTGTAAAATAGGGGCAAAATGGTAATTTTTGAAAAGTTGGGGACCAAATTGGAAATTTGGGAAACTTGAACCACTTTTTGTAATTTTGAGTAAATTGAGGACCCAAAGTGAATTTTACAAGTTTTGGAACTCAATTTGGGGAAAAATTAGCATTAGGTACCTAAAGTTAAAGAAAAAGAACTTTAGGGACCTAAATGCAAATAATTAAAAAGTTTGGGCATTTTATTCATACGTGAGGAATGAAGGCTATTATGCCAAATTTTAATAAACAAAAATGTCCAAATCGTGTAGGAACACAAAGGACAGAACGCCAATAAGGATATCGGGTGAGTGGGATTATTCACATCAAACTCGGTTGGGATGCTGAGTACTTCGAAAATGAAAAACCACTTATATGTGGAATTTTAAAATCACACTAGGTTGTTGTGATGTGAGAACTTTGTGGAAAAATTATTTACCGGTTTGTAAGTAGATCATACTCGGTTGGTATGATGAACTTACTAGAAGGAAGTAGAAAACCCGCTTACCGGCTGTAAGCAGAGATGTTATCACACCCGCTTGGTGTGATGGACAAGTTAAAAGGTAATTTTGTTAGAACTTTTGGGAGACATTCTTTACAAGAGCTAGAATATCTCAGATAGGCTAGAGGCCCCTGTTTTGGAACTTGAGGGCTAAAATGTCCGATTTTGGAAAATTACATATCGTGAGCCTAAGGTCAGTTGGCACGAGCAAAAGCTCGTAAATAAACATGATGATAAGCCATGAAAATTTTAATGAATGAATGATGTTATTTGGCCATGGTACCAAGATAAGACCGACATACTCAATAGATTGGCGACAGTGCGACAAGACCAGGTCGATAGACTAGTCTAAACAAACAGCTGCAGGTCGAGTTACGGGTCGGGGCAATTGGACTAGTGGCACCGAAGATAATTAGCTTTATGGAAAACTTTGTTTGTACATGCACTTGAGGTTCGGGATCATCAAGACACCCAAGAGGGGTAGTGATGCATCCTAGGGGCTACTGAACGACATGGTGGAGATAAGGACAGTTTGTCGTGCCAGCAGTTAGGGAAGCTCGACATAGCCTCATGCACATGAGATCGGGGTGGGTTCGGGATGAGGTCTCTGTCCTCATACGGATATGGAGTTGCTTTCGAGTTTGAGGGTTGGATAGTGTGAACATACAATTATTCCCAGGGTAGCAGTGGACAAGTTTCTATCAAGGTGGCCGGTAAAGTCGCTCCGACGCCACAAGTGGGTACAGTGGATGAGCTGCCCTATGAATGTGTGATCCTTTCATGATGAAGGGTGTTTGCTATTTGTTAAACACATTGATTGTGGATAATTAGGTAAAATAGTTTTGAAAACCAAGAATTTGAGGAAGAAATTAGTTTAAAGGAAATAAGGAGTCTCGCACACTCCAATTAAAAACTATTCTATTGAAACTCTTTTTAAAACACCTATTCACTAAGTTGTAGAATCTCACCCCTCCCTTTCTATCCCTTTTCAGGAGTAGAAAAAATGACTAGAGATAACACCAAGATCTACCCTCTATCAGGTATGCTTAAAAGTATTTTCTTGTTAATTTTGCATTTTTATTGAAATAAGTTATTTTCTTGTTAATAAAAGTATTTTTATTGAATAAGGTTGAAATTTTGCCTGGCTACTCTTGATTAAAGAAAGTGGGAAACCCTTCTTAAACCAAGGGAGCGGCGGGTTGATCACGAGGATTTGACCAAACTAGGTCGGGGTATGATAAGTTTGTTTACGAGCTCCAGCCCATGCCAACTAGACTTGGGCTTATTGTACGTGATTTTTCCAAACCAAGAATTTTAGCCCTCAAGTTCCAAAGTTGAGTTTTCTCGCCTATCTGAGTTATTCAAGCTCTCATCAAGAAGGTATCCCAAAATTTTTAAGCATTGGCACACAGTCAGGGGAGAACACTTCTAACAAAATAAAATTTTTCATCTATCACACCAACCAGGTGTGATGACATCTCCGCTTACAACCAGGAAGCGAGTTTTCTTCTTTCTACCAGGAAGATCATCATACCAACCGAGTATGATCTACTTACAACCGATAATTTGTTTTTTTGCTTAGTTTTGACATCACTCCAACCAGGTGTGATGTCAAAATTCCTCATAGTAGTGGTTTTTCATTTCCGATGTGCTCATCATCCCAACTAGGTATGATGTGAATTCATCCCACTCACCCGATAATCGTAGTGTATTCCTTTTTAGTTAGTCTTTGCCTCCATGCTAGCTTATCCTTGCTAGCGTTTCAGTCCTTCATGTTCCTACATGATTTGGACATCCTTATCTATCAATATTTGGCATGATAGCTTTCATTTGTCTCGTATGAACGACTAAGCCCAAACTCTTCAATTAATTGCATTTATGTCACTAAACTTCTTTTTCCATGACTTTAGGTCCCTAAATGCTAACTTTTCCCCAAATTGACTCGTGAAACTTCCAAAAATTCACTTTGGGTCCTCAATTTACTCAAAATTATTTAAGGGCTTCATGTTTTTCAAATTCCCAATTTGGTCCCCAACTTTTCAAAAATTACCATTTTGCCCCTACTTTACAAAAATGACAATTTGGCCCAAATTACTTTAAAAAATTGACCAATTGGTCCTTCAACATCCTTTTCATGGTCAATTAAACCTCAATTCTTTGAAAATTGTAATTTGGTACTTCAATTTTATGAAATCCCCAAATTTCTCCTTTCAAACTGGCCAAATTTGATTTCATCAAATTGACCATTTAATCAGGTTTAATTACTCCAATTGAAGGTATGGATCATTTCTACACTTCCATACAATTCAATTGAGCTTTGAAACAAGTCATTTGGGTCCAAATTGAACTCAAATGGAGCTTCACCGAAAAACTAGACTTAGAGATTGAAAGTTTCGAAAGCTTATCGTCGGAGGTGCGGCGGTTCGATCTCTCTATCGGGGAAGATAGCTCTCTTCTTGAAGTATCTTCTAGGATCAAGAATTCCTACAATTGAACTCAAATTGAGGGAGAATTTCATCGGTGAAATTCTACAGTTTCTCTCTCTATCTCTAACCTGCAACGACTAAGGAAGGCCGAATTGGCTTACCTTTTAGCACAGTTTAGGTCGTCTAAGGGTTGAGGGGACATTGGGAGGGCTTGGTATGGTCGGAGGAGGGCTGAATTCGGTCAATTTCACCTCAACTAGAACATGGCAACTTCGGTCCGTTGGAGCTTCTTCACTGTCTGATTACGCTGGCGCTTCTCCGACGATCCTGGAATCGAATGGAGGTTTGCTATTAGATAGCTGACTTCTCTCAGAGTCTAAAGAGCCCGACCTCACCTTCTAGGTTGAGAAAAAGGCCCAATTCAGAGCTCTGATTCAAGCTTCTCCGAAAAATGGAGCAGTAGAGAGAAAGTAGTTTTCAGGTGTGAGGAGGATGAATGGAGAAGAGCTCTTTATATAGGGAGCTCGGGGACTCTTTGGTTGTTCGATTGGAAACTTTACGGTGATCATTCATGGCTTGAAATGCACTAAAAAGAGACTTTTCACCTTTGTCGGCACTGTTCGCTTTTTTGGCGAGTGAATAGTGTTGTCATCTGAAGGAAGAAGACGACACTGTTCCAAACCGGACTGGACCGGTCTGAACCAGGTTCAATGCTTAAACAAGCTGGTGCAGGCTCGATTTTACCAAGTTTTTCAAAATTAAAAATTTCTAAATTCATCTAAATTCATTCTCTATCCAATGGTGACTTCAATTTCCCAATTTGAATATGTTAAGCTACTTAGAAAAATGAATTTATTATCTGGTTCAATGATGGTTCAAACCGGTTCAGATCTGATTCACCTGAACCAGTTTGATTTTCTCTTCCAAATTGTCCCAAAGTCCCTTTCCATGATTTTTAAGACTCTTTGGGTCACTTGGGATGTGTATATTTCTCAATTTTGCCCTTTTTCTAACAGTTGGGGTTTGTGAACCGATTCAATTTTCTCACTCGAGTTGATCGATTATTTCCCCGGTTTCCTTACCTTTAAAGGATGGGGTTTACATCTCTCCCCTTCTTTTAGAAGTTTTGTCCCCAAAACTTAATCCACATCCTTTGCATAGGAAATAATTTCCCTCGATGTAAATTTGAAGTTTATTTTCATACAACCATTTCGGTTATTTTCACTTAGCCTCTTTATAACACGCACTTTAAGAATTTTCTTTCTTTGCTTACTCATTCCATGGAGCTTATCCTAGCTAAGCATACCTTACTTGAGAGTTCAAGGGTATATTCTTATATTCACATCTTTCTTTGCTTAAAGCAAAATTCTTTCCTTTAAGGTTCTTTAATCAGGATTTCAAGATTGGGAGTTCCAAGATGCCCAATCGTTCTTGTGTCTAGTTATTCTCTTTATTATTGAAACCCTTAGCTCAGTATTCTTCCAAGCATTTCGTACTTGTTTCCACAGGTTTCGGTGTTATTACCCCTTCGTCCTATTTTGACCATTCCTTCATCTGTCATTTATTACAACTTCGGTCAAAATTATGTTTGACCTCATCATGCTTACCAACTGACTCTTCCTTATTTGAGTCACATTGTTCCTCGGGATTGTTGAGCTTACATGCCCCTTATAGCATGACATACTTTGGAACTTATCTTTGACCATTTTAAATTTTAGGACACTTCCGTAATGGTTGTTCTTAACTTTTCAACCTTTTAGGGATCGTATAACTTCATCCCTCTTTTCATTTGCTAGTATTCCTCGACTACCCTTACCATTATCCAATCAACTTACATAACCATCTCGGTTTTCCTTACCCACTCGTCCTTTCCCGACTTTTTATTGGGTCTTTCTGGTTCCAATTATCAGGCTTCTAGATGATTTACCGACATGCTAAGATTCTTACCTTCATAGGTCCTTCCTCATTCCTAGTGGCATCCTTTACTCAAGGACTTTCCCTTTCCCTATATCCATTCTTACTCACTCGTGTCCATTTCATGATTATTTATTCCAAGTTGATCCCTTCTGTCTACCTGTCGATTTATTTATTTGGGAAGTTCCCTTCTTATGATTTCATTCTCTACTATGTGCCTCAAAGTAGAGACTTTCACTGTCAGTGCTACAAATTCAACCTTCTCAACATTTCTTTTAAGATCCCTTTTCTTCATCTCTCTACACCTTTTATATTGGGGCATATGCCCGCTTTCAATCCTCCATTGTGTTAAAATCTCCATTTCATTTCTTATTCCCTATCCAAGAACTTCCTACCATTGGTCTTATTTCTTGTATTCCACCCTATGCTCAGCCATCTACTCTTTTGGGCTCCATTAGGCGATCGTGGACCACGACCAGTCTTGATGTCAGTGGTCATTTCTTTTATTCACTTCTAAATTGGAGGGCTTACGTTTATGAGGTTTCTCATGTGTTCTTTCCTATATTCCTTTATTATATGTAGTTTGCCCCTTTCCTACTTGTCATTGTGTTCTCTATTGCTATCTTCCTACTTACATGTTCCTTGGGTTTAACTTACTCCTTGGGTCCTCCTAGTATGCTTCCCTTGGTTCTTTCACCTCATCATGTTCTTCATTTCCTCATCCTTCGTCACTTGGTCCATTACTTCTTAGTCATGACATGTATGCCTCCCCAAGGTTTCCTTTCTTGGGAGAATCCTTCTCCTTCTTTCCCAAAATTCCTTTTTATTTGCCCTTTAGGGCATCTAACCTTAAATTTACTTTCCTGACATCTTTAGATGCCATCCTTCTTGTTTCCCTTTCTTTGGAGATTGGGTAGATATGTCCTTAGAAATTTTCTTTGTATCTCATCACAAGTTTATTATTGTAGGAAATGGAACTTTTATTTATTGTAATGATAGCGAATTATAGGGTTTTGGCTATATTTTTCTAGGGGAGCTATGGTACTAGGATCATTTCGTGCTTCCTCTTGGGTGAGGTTGTATACTCTGGTTGGTACCCTCAACTTAGTGGCAATGTCTTGTTCTCTATCTAGTGCCCTTGGGTTCCCTTGAGGTGGTTGATGGATACTTCATTGTGTATTACCTCAAAGGGTTGGACAACTCTTTGCAAAGTGTTCGAGCTATCCACATTGGAAGCATGCTCGACACGACCCTTCATGGTTTTTCCGCCACCTAGGGAAATAGGGGTTTCTCCTATATGCGGTTGTACTTGCCTCCCTTTGGGCATGATAACCGTCATTTCTCATAAAGAGCTCCATTCATGTCCCCCATCTTTTTCCACTATGCTTCCTTTGACTTCTCTAACTATTATATCCTCCCTCTTCCTTACGTTCAGCTTGCTCTATCCGACGATGTCTTGTCTGTACCAGACGTTCACACTCATGGGTCAAGCTGATGATGGTAGCCAAATACGTGGGGCATCCTAATACTCCCATCCGATAATGTTTTTCCATGTTGAGACCATCCTTGAACCGTTGGCAAATATCTACCGGTCCAGCTAAATCTGGAACAAAAGGTTTTAGCTCATTAAATCTAGTCTCATACTCTAAGATGGTGTGGAATCCTTGTTGGAGTCAGGAGAATTCTTGTTTCTTCTCATTGATCAAATACGGAGCTAAGTATTCCTTTGAATACCTCTCCTCAAATTGCTCCTAGGTAGGTGTAGTGGCATGCAAGCTTCTAACATTATCCCACCACCTCTTCGCACTGGCTTCTAGGAAAAACTTTGTCAGGATTACCATATCTTCTAATGAAATCTTGACTATCCCCATGAGTTTCTTGATGCTGGCTAGCTAGTCTATAGCAGCTCTAGCATCCTTCTCTCCTATGAATGGCTTACATCCTAGTTATCAGAGAGTTTTGAGGTATTTAGGGATGTCAACTGGAGGAGGAACATTAATAGGAGAGGGATGAGATTGTTCTTCCTCGGGTTCAACTCAAAAGTTGGTGTCCTATTTAGACCATCCAAACACTCAAATGAATTCCTCATACAATCTCTAGTTTCTGAACTTACTCCAGGTGGAACTGTCTGGGTTTCTCGGGGAGTTTCTATAGGAAGGGGTTGTTGGGTAGTATGAGTAACGGTGGCTCTTGTTCTCTTGGTTCCTCTCTTGGGAGCCATTTGAAATTTTAAAATTTATTCCTATTAGTTAGAATGATATATAGTCTTGATAATGTATTCGAGGGAACAGGCTCTGATACCACTCAAGTTGTCATGCCCCAAACCGGTTTGGTCGGATCCCCATGCACAACCCACCACTCACACAGTATATTAAGAGCTTCCCCTTCTCAAAATCGCGAGTAAGGCGTCCTTTCACATGCATCTTTCCTGGAATATCATTAATCAAAACTAAATATATTAAATCTTATATGCATGTTTCGCAGGTTTAGGTATAGGAAAATCTTTGGGTTTGTTTTCCCTTAGTTTCCTAAAAAGGGCAAAAGGGAGGGGGTGAGTTTGACAACTCAGTGAATGGGTGTTGGGTGAGAGTTTTCACAAAAATAACTTTAATTGGAGTGTGCCAAACTACTTATTTTCTTTAAGAATATTTTTTCTTCAAATTCCAGTTTTCAAAACATTTTTCCAAAGTTTACCAATTCTTTTCCAAGGATTCTCAAATCCTTTCCAAGGTTTTCAAAACCTCGTTCCCATTTCCCTATTAGGTGTGTTTCACAAACAACACACACCCTTGATCAGGAAGGGTACACACACATATTTGCAAGATGTAGTTACACCGACTGCACCTACTTGTGGATCAGAGCGTCTTTACCATTGACCTTGATAAAAGTCCCTGACTTCTACTCGAAGTTTGAGTGATCATATCCAATGCTCAACCCTCTGACCCAAAAATACTTCGTGTCCATATGAGGACGGAGACATCATCCCGACCCCACCCCGATCTCATGTGCATGAAGCTATATCGAGCTTCCCTGACTGCTAGCACGACAAATTGCCCTTATCACCATGTCGTCCAATAGCCCCTAAGATGCTTCATTACCCCTCTTGGGTGTCTTGATGGTCTCGAACCTTAAGTGCATGCACAAACAATAATTTTTCCACAATGCCATTTATCTTTGGTGCCACTGGTCCAACGACCTCGATCCTTAACTCGACCTGGAGCTGTTTATCTAGATCGGTCCATTGACGTGGCCCTTATGCACTGCCGCTAGTCCATCGAGTTTGTCGGTCCTATTTTGGTATCAGGACAAAATCGCTCATTCCATTCATTTAGAATTTTCATGGCATAAATATCACATGTTTGTTTACGAGCTACTACTCTAGCCACCTCACTTTTGGCCCACTGTACGTGATTTTCCAAAACCAGGCATTTTAGCCCTCAAGTTCCAAATCTATGGCCTCTCGCATATCTGAGGTATTCCAGCTCTCGTCAAGAAGGTCCCCCAAAAGTTTTAAGCATTGGCACACAGTCAGGGGAGAACACTTCCGACAAAATAAATTTTACCATCTATCACAACAACCAGGTGTGATGACATCTTCGTTTACAACCAGCAAGCAAGTTTTCTTCTTCATTCTAGGAAGATCATCATACCAATTGGGTATGATCTACTTACAACCGGTAAGTAGTTTTTCTGCGTAGTTCTCACATCACTCCAACCAGGTGTGATGTCAAAATTCCACATAGTAGTGGTTTTTCATTTCTGATGTGCTCATCATCCCAACTAGGTATGATGTGAATTAATCCCAATCACTCGATAATCATAGTGTATTCCTTTTTAGTCGGTCTTTGCCTCCAAGCTAGCTTATCCTTGCTGGCATTCCGGTACTTCATCTTCCTACGCAATTTGGACATCCTTATCTATCAATATATGGCATGATAGCCTTCATTCCTCACGTATAAATGACTAAGGAACAACTTTTCAATTAATTGCATTTATGTCCCTAAAGTTCTTTTTCCATGACTTTAGGTCCCTAAATGCTAACTTTTCCCCAAATTGAGTCACGAAACTTCCAAAAATTCACTTTGGGTCCTCAATTTACTCAAAATTTTTAAGGGGTTCATGTTTCTCAAATTCCCAATTTGTTCCCCAACTTTTCATAAATTACCATTTTGACCCTAATTTACGAAAATGGCAATTTGATCCCAATTATTTTCAAAAATCAACCAATTGGTCCTCCAACATCCTTTTCATGGTCAATTGACCATTTTTTGGAAATTGTAATTTGGTTCCTCAATTTTACGAAATCCCTAAATTTCCCCAAATTTTTTACGCAATTTCCACCTTTGAAATTGGTCGAATTTGATTTCATCAAATTGACCATTCAATGAGGTTTAATTGAACCAATTAAAGGTATGGAATAGTTTCTACACTTCCATATGATTCAATTGAGCTTTGAACCGCATCATTTGTGTCTGAATTGAGCTCAAACAGAACTTCGCCGAAAAACTGAACTTAGATAGAGAAATCTTTAAAAGCTTACCATCGAAGGTGCGTCGATCCAATCTCTCTATCGGGGAAGATAGCTCTCTTCCTGAGGTATCTTTGAGGATCAAGAATTCCTATAACTGACCTCGAATTGAGGGAGAATTTCATCAGTGAAATTTTGTAGTTTCTCTCACTAACTCTAACCTATAAGGACTATGAAGGGCCGAATTGGCTTACCTTTCCGCTCATTGAGGTCGTCTAAGGGTTGAGGGGATGTTGGAAGGGCTTGGTTTGGCCGGAGGAGGGCTGAATTTGACCGATTTCAACTCAGCCGAAATATGGCAACTTCGGTCCGTTGGAGCTACTTCACTATTTGATTACACTGGCACTTCTCCATCGATCCTTGGATCGAATAGAGGTTGCTATCAGATAGCTGACTTCCCCTAGACTCTAAAGAGCCTGACCTCACCTTCTGAGGTTGAGAAAAATACCCAAGTCAGAGCTCTGGTTTGAGCTTCACCGGAAAATGGAGCAGTAGAGAGAGAGGAGTTTTTAGGTGTGAGGAGGATGAATGGGGCGGAACTCTTTATAGAGGGAGCTCGAGGACTCTTTGCCCATCCGATTGGCACCTTTATGGCTTTGTTTCCCCAATTTGAATATTTAAGCTACCTAAAAAAATGAATTTAGTATTCAGTTCAATGATGGTTCAAACCGGTCCAAACTAGTTCAATCCGGTTCACCTGAACCAGTCTGGTTTTCTCTTCCAAATTGTCCCAAAGTCCCTTTCCATGGTTTTTAAGACTCTTTGGGTCACTTGGGATGAGTAAATTTCCCAATTTAGCCTTTCTCTAACAGTTGGGGTTTGTAAACCAATTCAGTTTTCTCACTCGAGTTGACCGAATCTTTCATCGGTTTCCTTACCTTTAAAGGATGGGGTTTACAGGTCCGGTCTAACCAGGTTCGGTGACCTGAATTTGAAAATTGGCGGTTTAAGCTCGATTCAACCAATTTTCTAAAATTGAAAATTTTCTAAATTCATCTAAATTCATTTTCTATCTAATGGTGTCTCAATTTCCCAAATTGACATTTTTAAGCCACCTAGAAAAATGAATCATTGAACCGGTTCACTATGGTTCAATCTGATTCAGTCTGGTTCGTGTCTAGTTCACCTCGAACCGGTTTGGCTCTCCCATCAAATTCACTTCATGGTTCTTCCCTATGATTTTTATGAATATTTGGTCACTTGGGATTTTCCAATTTCCCATATTAATCCTTCTCTACTATTTTTGGTTTGTTAATTGACTCTGTTCTCTCAAAACCTCTAATTCTTTCCCCAATTTACTTGGTTTGGGGGACGGGTTTCACAAGTCTCCCTTCCTTTTAGAAGTTTTGTCCTCAAAACTTAGTCGTCCATCCTTTACATCAAGAATGAATTATCTTGTGGTTGACTTGCTGTTTGATTTGATATCTTACTGCTCTAGTTACCTATTTCACTCATTCATTTACTCCCTTGGACTTAGTTCCTTTGACTTCTCTTACCCTCGTGTCCAAGTAATTTCTTAGGTCCAATGTTTCTCATTGTTTGGGGTCATACCTTTCCTCTTGAGGGTTTTGTTCAGAATTGGGAATTCTAAAATGTTTGACCGTACCCGGGTTTATTTACTTCTTTGGTCATTAAATCTCCTTAGTTCGTTGTCCCATCGAGTTTTTCGTACTTACTTTCCATGGGTTTCGTTGTTATCCCTTTTTGTCCTATGATGGTCCTTTATTCTATTCTTTCCCCATTTCTTATTGGGCTTCCCCATTTATTATTGGGCTTTCCTATTTCCATCCAACGGTTTCCCATCCACTTCTTGATTTACCAGCATACTGGTGGGTTTCCTCCTTTCAGTCCTCCCTTATCTCTAATGGCATCCTTACTTATGAACTTCTTTTCTCAAGTCCATCCTTACTTGCTCGTGATCATTTCACGATTCTTTATTCCGATTGGGCTTACTTGTCCGTTCCTAGAATTCACCTTAAGGAGTTCCCTTCGTTGATTTTATCCTCTACTCATGTACCTTGAAGTCATGATTTTCTAACCTTTGAGTCGTCCATTTATCTTTCTCATCATTTCTTGAAGGTTTTCC
The DNA here is from genome assembly GCA_030064425.1 of Trapa bicornis. Classification (NCBI taxonomy): domain Eukaryota; kingdom Viridiplantae; phylum Streptophyta; class Magnoliopsida; order Myrtales; family Lythraceae; genus Trapa; species Trapa bicornis. Next base: position 9,391,424 of record CM057740.1, read on the forward strand.
TTTAATCACTTCTTAATTGAAGAGTGCAGTCTCCAATGTTTTCCAGATATCCCTTCCTAATTTTTCCTTATTATGGGTATTTCATCCATTCCCAATTATTACGGTATTACTTGAGTTTATCTTCCTACTATCCACTCCTCAAGTTTCGCTTTACTCCTTGGGTGTTGGGTACACATCCCTTGTAGTTGATCCTTTATCCCAATTTGCCTTCCATTTACAAGTTTATCTTCTTTCCCCCTTCAATTTGGATCCATTATTTCTTCGTTGGGATATGTACGCTCCTCAAGGGCTCCTTTGCTTGGTAGGCTTCTTCCCCTTTTCCCCCGGAACTTCCTTTTGTATTCGTCTTTGAGGGTGACTTTATGATATCCTCGGATGCCATCCACTCACCTTTCCTTTGGAAATCTTGCGGTCACACCCCTTGGTACCCTTTTCCTTATTTCTGTGTGTAATTACTACAAGTTTACTTTATCTGGGAAAGTTCAAATCCTCTTTGTGTCAATGCCTCCTAATCGCCTTTCGAGAGGTACACTTAATCCCTCTCGTGGTTCAAGGGTGGTCTCCAATCTCTTTTGGCCATTGATTTTTCACAGGATTTTCCTCACCCTTCTTTTTCCGATTTTTTACCTTTTCACTTCTCTCTCCTCTGTTAGGGTTTAAATTCATGACTCTTACGAGGGTTAGTTCGTTCGACCACCTCGTTCCAATTGCTCTCCTTGTCCAATTGTCTTGAGATAGTTGTCTCTTTAGTTCACTCATCCTAGATGCCCATCCCATGACCCTTTTTAGGGCATAGTCGTCACTACTTTCTAGCCCTTCTTAGTGTGTTGTTTACCTTCCTTGACCATCCCATAGTTACTATTGGCCTACTTTCGCTAGGTTCATTTGTAACCCTACTGACTCTTGTGCTTTTTCAAATCAGGTTATGCTTTGCTATCCTGAACTTTATGTTTCCACCCAAGAAGTTTTTGTTTCTCAGCCCTTGTCTTGTGCACTCCATACAATGTCCCGTCGTGTGATACTAAGTTCCCTTAAGTAAGTGTGGGTAAAAACCAGCCTTGATGTTCATCATTTCTTAGTTAGGGGGTGTACTCTTTACAAGATTCCTCTCTCTTTGGAAATTCCTTCCTTTTTCCTAGTTATGGTTATCTAACCCATCCCAATTGGGTTATCGTCTCCCTTGCTGTTGTCACATTGTTTTCCTGTTCTTTGGGTTTAGATCTATACATGGTCCTACCTTTCCTCTTACATAGGCTTGCCTCTTTTGGGGAGGTCGGAGTACTTGACCTCTTTGTCTAGGGGATTCAATGGCATTATTTGTCCTTCCTAAGTTTAAACATTAGGCTTGTCCTTCTTGTCCCTTATTTGTCCTAGGAAATGAGAATTTGATTGGATGCATTATGATTTGGGCGATAGAATTTTCATTGGAACTTGAAATTTTTTTATTTATTGGGGATAGAGTACAGTACATTTGGGACCTCTTCCCTCTAAGGAAGACGGTTAAAAGAAAGGTCAAGAAGCTATATGCTAGAATTTGGAGGAACTCTTTTCGACGTGAGTTTGAAATCCTCATTTGGAGTTGTGGCTCCTGGGGCGGCCTCCTATCTTCCATCCCCTCGGACCCTGGTAGTCTAGGAGGTACTACTCTTAAGAGGTATTGCTATCAATTCTTGTGGTGTGGGACATCTCCTTATCATATGTCCTATTCCTCCACACCTATAACAGGTTATCCTGACGCCGACTCCTATGTGGATCCTTCAGCATTTGTGCGGAGGAGAGATTTCATTTTCCCTATTTTCCCTCTTTTCCTTTCTCTTCCTTTTTTCATGTCCTTCCCTGCCATGAAGGTAGTGATCCCAGGAGTGGGTGCCACATTTCTTAGTGGTTTTCGAACTTTTGTGCGTAGTGTCCCCTCTATCCACAATTATAGCAGGTTACTTGCTTGCGTAGACCTTTATAGCTACTTCTCCATCTCGGGCTTTGGGGAGTTTTTCTTGGTGGTCGTTGGGGGCCTCTAAGTTTCACTATCCTTGAGTGCGTACTTCCTACGGAATAGTTCCCTTTCCTAAGCGTGAAGCAAGGTTCCCCGAATACTTTGATGAATTCTTCATAAATTCTCCTAGGATCAAGAGATATCCTTAGTCTTGTGTGTTGGGTCCTCCTAGACTCTTGAGCTCCCATGCTAATTTCCTCGCGCAGGGCAGGATTTCCTCCTGGTCTTGGGTGGTCGTGACGGTGCAGATTTGTTCGATTTCCCTAGGGGTGGTCATATCTATTTGACAAAAGTTTACCGTGGGTTAGGGTTCTAGGGATTTTAATATTGAAACTTTGTTTGGAAAATCATGCTCTAATACCACTCAAGTAGACACGCCTCGAACCGGTTTGGTCAGAGTCATGTGATCAACCCACCACCCATCCTCGTACTAATTTAGTATTTCTACCAAATAGACTGAGGAAGGTAAAGGCTTTGAAGTGCACCTATTTTCTATAACAAAGTTTACAAAAAATTTAAATAATGGTTTACCTATTTGCGGTACCTTTGGCTTTCTCCCCTAGCTTCTACTCTTCTTGGCAGGGTGTTTTTCTTAAAAAAGGTTTCAGGGGAGGGGTGTGTTTCTACAACTTAGAGAGTGGGGGTTGGGAAGTGAGTTTTCAAAACAATTCGTTTATCAAACATTTTAAACTTTTAGTTTATTGTAATATGGGTTCATCTCTTATTTAACACTTTCCCTTGCTCAAGAGGTGCTTAAGCAAGCAAACACATGCCCTTTCTATCATAGAAAGGGATCACATGTTCGCAGAACAGTCCCTAACCATTCCACTTCTTGTTCGGTGCGTCTTTACTGTCCACCTGAATAGAAGTCCCAAACTTCTACCTTGAGTTTGAGTAGACATCAATAGTTCGACCCTCAAACCCCCTAAGTTTGAGTGGACCTTGCTCATCCGACCCTCAAACCCTAATCATGTCCACTTTGTGGGATGATACCTCATTTCCCCTCCGGCCTTGGTCTCAATGCTTCATCATGTCTGCTTTGTGGGATGAGACCTCATTTTCCCTCCGGCCTCGGTCTCAATGTGTAGGAAGCTTCCAAATCTTCATGACTAACTAGCATGACAAACCCGCCCTTATTGCATCCATGTCGTCTAGCAACCCTTGGCACCCATCAACTAATGCTCCCATATTCTAATGCATGCATCACAATAGTTTTGAATCATTAACCATGATCTTTGGTGCCAATGGTCCAATGACCCCGACACTTAACCTGGCCTGCAGCTATTTGCCTTGACCGACCCGTCGACCTAGTCCCGGTGCACTGCCACTAGCCCATCGAGCCTTGTCAGTCTTGTCTGGGCCCTATGGCAAGTCACAAAACATTTCCAATACTTTTTACTTTTCATAGTTCTTATAATCAGGTTTGTCTACGGGCTCTGACCCGTGCACATTGGCCTTTGGCCCACTTCACAAGTTTTCCAAAAGTGGGCCTTTGGCCCTATCATTTTCAAATCTGAGGCCTCGAGTCTATTAGAGTTATTCTAGCTCCCATCAGGAATATCTCCCAAAATGTTTAAGCAGTTTCACGTATTCGTGGGAGACCATTCCTGGAAAAAATTATTTTTTAAATTTAAAAGTGGTTCTCACCCCCAACTAGGCATGACATTGAAAATCCCACTCACCCAATGACAGCGACGTGGCCGTCCTCGGGAAATCTCGATGTGTGTTATGCTCGTTCGCACCTATACTTGAACAACTAACTCCTACATGGTTCGAGTATCCATATCAGGAGAATTGACATAATGGACTCATAATTTTAGGTATTTGCACATAGGTCCTTACACTATGCCTTAATTCCAGTTAGGTCACTTAAAGTTTATACTTTACATCTGGCTCCCTAATCTTCATTAAATCTCAGTTAAGTCCCTAGTACCTCCAATTATTTCTCATGGGGCCTTAACTTTTTAAAAATTACCACTTGGTCCTCAATTTTCCCAAAGATACGAATTCGTCCGTAATTTTTCCCAAAATTTCCAATTGGTCCTTGAACTTTCAAAAATTGCCAATTGGCTCTCCATTTCATCCAATTGCCCAATTTGGCCCCAATTGGAAGTTAATTTTATGAAAATGCCCCAATTTTCCTTAAATTACAATTCGGTCCCAATTTTCCAAAAATCCCCAAATTGCCCAATTTCTTAAAAATTGCAATTTGCTCCCCGAATCACAATTTCATTCAATTGACCCCAAAAACTAAGTTAATTGCACATGTTTGTGATCTTAATCATCTTCCCTATGTTCCCCTCGTCATTTCAAACTTTGAAGTGCTCAATTTGGCTTAGAAATGAGCTCAAATGGAGCTTCACCGGAAAATGCAATATAGAGAGAGAAAGCTTCGTTATCTTACTAGTGAGGGTCTGGCGACCGGAGCTCTTGCTTTCTCTGAATTGCTCTCCTCCAGGGGATCCTCCCTAGATCAAATCACGCCTCAATTAGTAGCTTAAGCAGTGTGAATTTCTCAGTTTAAATTTTTGTTTAAATGCACTATGAATAGTATTTTCCGATGAAGGGGCAGTGGAGGGGGTTACCATCTTAGCTCGGGGGAAGGATGGGGCACCTCTAGGTAGAGTTTGGGGGCTCGATTTGGCTGGAATTGGCTAGGGGAGTGCTCGACTTAAGCTCGAGCATCTCAAGCTCTTAATAGCCAAGGAGCGGCGACACTGTTTGAGCTTCCTCGCTCTTCTATGGTGGTCCTCGAGCTAAAGGGAGGGTGCAACTAGGTAGAGAACTTTCTCCCATTTCTAATGACACTTAATGCAGCTTGAGAGGTGGAGAAAAGCCCCAATGTTGGAGCTCTAGTTTGCTGCTCACTGAAAAACTGAGCACTTCACCTTCTTCGCTGAATTGTGGGATGCTGAGAATGAATGGAGGGGTGCTCTTTATATAGGGAGCTCGGTGACCGAGCTATCGGCCGGTGTAGAACTCTGCCGCCGGTGGTCATATCGGAGCTCTTCTCGAGTTGCCGGATGAAGTAGCCTCTCTCTCTTTCTCTACTCTCTCTATCAACGGTCTGAGGTTGAAGACAAAAATGTGGCATTCCAACTTAGCCGCCACGTCAACTATTGACCAATTGACTGGACACGTGGCAGCATTTCATTGGATGCTCGTGTTTGTTGGTTGTTGACCGGACACGTCGTAGCCTCCCATTGGTTACCTGCCCATGCTTGTGTAGGTGTTGATTGGGTGCCATTGACTGTTGACTGGTATGGTCTGTTGACCGGATGGACCGTTGACTAGTCCGGTTCGTTAATCAGCTAGACCGTTGACCAGACCAATTCGACCGGGTTCAGTGACCCGAATTCAAAAATTGGCCGATTCATGCCAGAATCGAACGGTTTTTTGAAATTTAAAATTTTCTAAATTTTTCAAATTCATTTTCTATCAAATGGTGGCCTCAAGTTCCCAAATTTACATTTTTAAGACACCTAGAAAAATAAATCATTGAATCAGTTTACTATGGTTCAATCAGGTTCAGGTTCAGTTCACCCCAGACCATTTTGGTTCTCCCATCCAATTCACTTCATGGTTCTTCCCTTGATTTTTGTGATTTTTTTTGTCACTTGGGATTTTCCAATTTCTCATATTAACTCTTCTTTATTATTTTTGGTTCGTTAATTGACTCAATTTTCTCAAAACTACCGGGTCTTTCCCCGGTTTACTTGGTCCGGGGAACAAGTTTCATAGTCCAGGCTATACCGATCGGTGTAGGACTCGACCTCCGACTCAGCCACCGGCGGTCATACCGGAGCTCTTCGTGGGTCGCCGGAGAAAGCACCCTTCCCCTCTCTCTCCTTTTTGTCAGCAGATTGAGGTTGAAGATGATGACATGGTAGGCATGCCACATGGTGCACTATGATTGGATGATTTTCTTTGATGTGGCGTTCTAACTTAGCCGCCGCATCAGTCGTGGATTAGTTGATTGGACATGTGGCTGCCTCCCATTGGCTACTCGTATCTGTGTGGCAAGCTGACCAGTCATCCGCTAACCATTGACCAGACAAGTGGCAACCTCTCATTGGCTACCATGTCTGCGTGGCTACTGACTGGGAATCGTTGACCATTGACCGCTCCATTCTATTGACCGGTTCGGTTCATTGACCGACTAGACCATTGGCCGGTCTGGTCCGACTGGGTTCTGTCACCGAAATTCAAAAATCGGCCTATTTAGGTCTGATTTGTCATGCCCCAACCTAGTTTGGTCGAATCCCCGTGATCAACCCGCCAGTCTCTTGGTTCAAGAGGAGTTTCCTCCATTTTTAACTCAAGTGGAGCCAAGCGTACTTTCAACCTTGTTCCTTGGAAAGACATATATCAAATAAAATGCAATCTTAAGAGAAATCAAGCATACTTTATAGAGGGTATGGTTTGGTGATATCCCTAGTCATTTTCTCTATTTCTTGAAAAGTGATAAAAAGAGGAGTGTGTTTCTACAACTTAGTGAATGGATATTATAAAAAAAATTAAGTTCAATGAAAATAGTTTTCAAAAACTGGAGTGTGTTAGACTCCTTAATTTTTTTAAATTTTCCCATCTTCAAATTTCGGTTTTCAAAAATCATTTCTCATCACATAGGTGTGTTTATTAACCAACACATGCCCTTCATCATGAAGGAACACACAATCTTAGGCTAGTCCATCCACTAAACCCACTTGTGGCATCGGAGCGACTTTACTGGCCACCTAGATAGAAGCATGTCCACTTCTACCCTAAGAATAAGTGGATGTTAGCCAAATCTGACCCTCAATCCCATAACAAATCTGCGTGTCCATATGAGGATAGAGGCCTCACTTTGTCCCCACCCCGATCTAATGTGCTTAAAGCTACTCCAAGCTTCGTAAGACTTCTAGTACAACTAACTGCCCTTATATCCACCTGGTCATCCAGAGCGCTAGGACGCATCACTACCCCTCTTGGACATCTTGAAGGTCTCATAACACAGTGCATGCATAATCAACAATTTTCACATAATGACATATAATCTATGGTGCCACTAGTCCAAAGGCCCCGACCCTCAACTCGACCTACAGCAGTTTGTCTTGACTAGTCTGGAGACCTCTCATGTTGCACTGCCGCTAATTGATTGAGTATGTCGATCCTGTCTTGGTACCATGGCCAAACAACTCATTTACTTAAGTTTTCATGGCATAGAAATCATGTTTGTTTACAAGCTCCTGGTCGTGCCAACTAGCCTAGGGCTCACTGTTCGAGATTTTCAAAATTGGGCATATTAGCTCCCAAGTTCCAAAATCAAGGCCTCTAGCCTAACAGAGCTATTCGAGCTCCCGTCAAGAAGGTCTCTCAAAATATTTAAGCATTGGCACACAGTTAGGGGAGAGCACTTCCGAGAAAATACTTTTCAACAGTCCATCATACCAACCGAGTATGAGGACATCTCTGCTCATAACCAATGAATGGGTTTTACACTTCCTTCGAGAAAGTTTCATCATGCCAATCAGATATGATCAACTTACACCAGTAAATAGTTTTTCTGTGTGATTTTTCACATCACTCCTCTAAAGTGTGATATTTAAAATACCACTTAGTAGTGGGTTTTCATTTCCAAGGTGTTTATCATCCCAACTGGGTATGATATAAAAATCTTACTCACTCAATCGTGCAATGTATTTCCTCTAAGTCGGTTTTCGTCCCTTGCGAGCTTAATCTTAGCTGGAGTTCCCAATATCTCGTGTTCCTACACGAAGTAAACATTTTTTTTCATTATCCTTTGGTTTGATAACCTTCATTCATTATTAATGACTAAAATATCCAACTTTTCAAATATTTATAATTTGGACCCTAAAGTTATTTTTCTTTTACTTTAGGCCCTAATTACCGTCCCCCCCCCCCCAAATTAATTCCTGAAACTCTTAAAATTTCCCTTGGGACCTCAATTAATTCAATTTCATAAAAAGGGGTTCAAGTTTCCCAAATTCATAATTTGGCCCCCATTTTTTCCAAAATTACGATTTTGCCCTTCCTTTACAAAAATGGTAAGTTTTAACCCAAAAATTCTAAAATTTGCTCAATTGGTCATCTAACACTCTTATCATGCCCAATTGGCCCTCAATTTTATAAAATTGCATTTTGGTTCCTCGAATTTTCAAAATCCCCTATTTTTACCCCAATTTAAACTTTCTATGGCAACCAAATTTAATTTCATCAAATTGGCCGATCAAACAAATTTAATTGTTGAAATTAAAGTTAAATTAGAGTTTCTACATCTTCATATGATTTAATTGCACTTTGAATCACAAGTTTTGATAGTGGAATGAGCTCATACGGAGTGTTGCCAGAAAATAGAACGTAGAGAGAGAAAGATTCAAATGCTCACTGTCCAGGGCGTGACGGTCTGAGCTTCCAATCTGGGCAGATAACTCCCCTCTTGAGGTTGCCCCTAAGATCAAGAATTGCATCAATTGATGTCGAATTGGGTGAGAATTTTGTCATCAAAATTATGTCGGTTCTTTGTCTAGCACCACTTAGAAATTATAGAGGGGAGCCAAATTGCTTACCTTTCAGTTCTAATTCAGCCGTAGGAGGGTTGAGGAGGTGTTGGGAGAGCTTGGTTTGGCCTAAGAAGTGCTCGAATTGGCTAATTTCAACTCGGCCAAAATAGGGCAGCTTCAGTCTGCTAGAGCTGCTTCACTGTTCTATCACGCCGGAACTTCTTCTGCGACCTTGGAGTCTCCCCGGTTCTAAGGAACCCAACCATGCCTTCTTTGGCTCAGAAATGACTCTATATCAGAGCTCTGGTTCAAGCTTCACCAGAAAACTAAGCAACTAAAAGAGAGTGAGATTTTTCAGGTGTAGAGAGGATGAATGGAGAGGGGCTCTTTATATAGGAAGCTTGGGGACTCGTCAGCCGTCCGTTTAGCACTCTTATGACAGTCATTGATGACCTAAAACATATTGAACGGAAACATTTCCTCTTCTCTGGAACTGCTTCAATTTTCCAGTGAGTGAATAGTGTTGTCATTTGAAGGAAAAATACGACACTGTTCTGAACTGGACCGGATCAGTCCAAACCGGGTTCAAGGTTTAAACTGGCCGGTTCAGGCCCGATTCGATCGAGGCTTTCAAAATTAAAATTTTCTAAATTCATTATCTATCAAATGGTGGCCTCAATTCTCAAATTGGATTTTTTAAGCCACCTAGAAAAATGAATTTAGCATCTGGTTCGGATCCGGTTCACCTAAACCGGTTTGGTTTTCATTCCCCATTCATCCTAAAGTCCTTTTTCATGACTTATGTGACTCTTTAGGTCACATGGAATCCATAATTTTCCCGATTTGCCCTCTCTCTATCGGTTCCAGTTCATAAACCAGCTCGGTTCATAAACCGATTCAATTTGGTTCGGATCCGGTTCACCCAAACTGGTCTGGTTTTTCTCTCCCAATTAGTTCTAAAGTTCTTTTCCAAGGTTTATGAACCTTTTTGGGTCACTTGAGAGTTGTAATTTCTCCAATTTGTCCATTCCTCAATAATTGGGTTTGTGAACCGATTCGGTTTTTCTCACTCAATTTGATTGGTTCCTTCCTGGTTTTCTTAACTCCAAAGAGTGGGGTTTACATGATTCGATCAGTTTTTTGAAATTTAAAATTTTCTAAATTTATCTAAATTCATTTTCTATCTAACAGTGTATCAATTTCCCAAATTGATATATTTAAGCCACCTAGAAAAATTAATTATGGAACCGGTTCACTATGGTTCAATCTGATTTAGTTTGTTCGGGTTCGGTTCACCTCGAACTATTCTAGTTCTCCCATCCAAATTACTTCATGGTTCTTCCCCATGATTTTTGTGAATTTTTGGTCACTTGGGATTTTCCAATCTCCCATGTTAACCCATCTTTACTACTTTCGGTTCATTTATTGACTCGATTTTTCACAAGAAAATTGGCTGGTTCTTTTCCCAATTTTCCTTGGTCCGAGAGTACGGGTTTTACATAAACCTTCAAGACTCATTATGATGGACCCCAAGATAACTTCCTTATGATGAAAGGAATGAATTTCAAACTTGTCAAATACAAGTCAATTCTTTAAATTTCTATAAGCTTACCTATGGTGACCCTTATTTTACCCAAACCTCCTTGAAATCCTATTTGGAGTATGTGTTGAATCATGGACATGAAGTCACGATATTAGCTAAGTCCTCTCACTCAGTTGTCAAACTTGTTCCCTTATGATTACCCTTTTTAGGTAACAATGATGAAGAAGGAAATGTGTTGATAGGAAAAGCCAAACTTAAATCAACGGTATATCTTACATTCAGTATATAGTTCCAGTATGGCTTCCAAAATTTATTTTCCAAAAGTTCAATTTATTAATTTTGGAAAATAATTTAAGATATTTTGTTTTGAGCCTTGCACCCAGTCGGTTTTATAATGATGAGGCACCCATTGTTGTAAAATCGGGAGGATGTGGCGGTTGTCTACATGTCCGATCAGGGTAACCGGGTCGGTGTGTGACACCACGAGTCTATTACCCCGGCTTTGGCCCCTTGCCTACCAGCCCAATGGGTTTGATGTCTCGGCTTCGGCGTAGAAGCTGTTTTGCCCAACAAGCCTAACAATTCGACCTTGGCTCGATAGTTGTAACATACAATTATTCGTTATCAAAAGTTTTCTTTGGCTCATTACTCGATAATTCTCAACGGGCATGTACCCATGCCCATCGGCCTTGGGCCAGCTCACCCTAGGAAATAGCTAACAAATTGTTTAAGTAGATTCAAACAGTTAGGGGAGACCAATTCCATGAAAACGTTTTTAATATAAGAGCATAACCATGGTCCCAATCGGGATCGATGCTAGAAATTCCCACTCACCTGGTGTATAGTGATGTGTTCGTCCGATCGAGTCCCGATCTGTGTCGTGTTTCTCTACACAGGTCTTTGAACACTAGAATCTACCTAGTTTGAATGTCATAGTGAGAGGTCGTCTAAACCCCGTCCTTTTATAATAAGAAAACCGGGAAAAGAACTAGTAATTTTCAAAGAGAAAACCAAGTAGGTTCATAAACTTTAACCAATAGAAAAAGAGCAGTTTGGGAAATTTCCAAATCTATAGTGACTAAAATAGTCATAAAAGTCATGGAAAAGGACTTTGGGATGAATTGGAAGAAAAACCAAATAGGTTCAGGTGAACCGAATTGAACCGATTTGAACTACTATTGAACCGGTTTCTAAATTCATTTTTTTAGGTGTCTTAAAATATTCAAATTGGGGAAATGAAGCCACCATTGGATAAAGAATGAATTTAGAGGAATTTAGAAATTTTTAATTTTGAAAACTCAGTCAAATCGAGCTTGAACTGACCATTTTAAGCATTAAACCCAGTTCGGACCGGTTTGGTCCAGTTAGGAATAATGTCGTCTTATTCCTTCAGATGACAGCATTGTTCACTCACCGAAAAAGTGAACAGTGCTGGTGAAGGTGAAAATTCTCTATTCAGGGCATTTCATGCCATGAATGATCGCCATAAAAGTGCCAATTAGATGGCCAAAGAGACCCCGAGCTCCATATATAAAGAGCTCCTCCCCATTCATCCTCCTCACACCTGAAAACTCTTCTCTCTCTACTACTCCAATTTTCTGTGAAGCTCGAACTAGAGCTCTGACATTGGCATTTTTCTAAGCCTTAGAATGTGAGGTCAGGTTCCTTAGATTCATGGAGAAGTCAGCTACCCGACGGTAGTCTCCATTCAATCCGAGGATGTTGCAGAAGCATCGGCGTAATTAAACAGTGAAGTAGCTCCAGCGGACCAAAGTTGCCCTATTTTGGTTAAGCTGAAAATGGCCAAATTGAGCCCTCCTCAAGCCAAACCAAGCTCTCCCAACACTCCCATAGCCCTCATACGACCAAATTAGAGCTGAAAGTTAAGCTAATTTGGCTCCCATCCATAATTTCCAATCAGCGTTAGAGAGAGAAACGGTGAAACTTCACTAACCAAATTCTCATTCAATTCAACATGAATTGTTACAATTATTGATCCTAGGAGAAACCTCAGGATGAGACCTACCTACCTCGATCGAAAACTCGGGCCGCCTCACCTCCGATGGTAAGCTTTTCAAGCTTTCCCTCTAAGTTTAGTTTTTCGGCGAAGCTCCATTTATGCTCAATTCGGACCCAAATGACACGATTCAAAGCTCCATTGAATTGTATGCAACTGTAGGGACTGATCCATATCTTCAATTGAATCAATTAACCTCGATTGAATGGTCAATTTTGAAATCAAATTTGGCCAGTTTGAAATGGGAAAATTTGGGAATATCATAAAATTGAGGGACCAAATTGCAATTTCCCAAAATTGAGGTTCAATTAGCCATGAAAAGGGTGTTGGAGGACTAATTGGTCAATTTTTTGAAAATAGTTGGTGTCAAATTGCCATTTTTGTAAAGTAGGGGAAAATGGTAATTTTTGAAAAGTTGGGGGAGCAAATTGGAAATTTGGGGACCAAATTGGAAATTTGGGAAACTTGAATCCCTTAAGTGATTTTGAGTAAATTGAGGACCCAAAGTGAATTTACAAGTTTTTGGACTCAATTTGGGGCTAAGTGTGCATTAGCGACCTAAAGTCAAGGAAAATGAATTTTATGTACCTAAGTGCAATTAACTAGAAGTTTTGAGTTTAGTCGTTCATACATGAGGAAAAAAGGTCATTATGCCAAGTATTAATAGATAAGATTGTCCAAATGGTGTAGGAACACGAACGACAAGAATGGCAACAATTTCCCAATTTTCCCTTTCTCTAATGGTTGGGGTTCATGAACCTACTCGATTTTCTCTTTAGAAATGACTGGTTCTTTCCCTGATTTTCTTATTATAAAAGGACGAGGTTTACTACTCTCCCCTCGTTTATGGAGTTTTGTCCGCAAAATTTATTACACATCAAATAACTGAGGGTACCCATCCCTCATGATGCTTTCGGTTTCCCATGTCTCTTCTTGCACGGGTCCGTTCTGCCAAAGAACCTTGACCATAGGAATTCTCTTGTTCCTCAAGTTCTTGTCCCTCCGGTCGATGATTCACACTGGTTCTACTTGATAGGTTAAGTTCTCTTCTAACTCTGGTGGAGGTCGATCCAACACATGGCTAGGATAGGGCTAATACTTCTAGAATACCGAGGTGTGGAATACATCATGTATTCTTTGTAAGTCTTGAGGCAGCTTTAATTTATATGCCACCGGTCCTATCCTTTGAACTATTGTGTAAGGATCTATGTACCTTGGTTTCAACTTTCCTTGTTGTTAAAACCTAAGTATTCCCCCCCCCCTCCCCATGGAGATACTTTTAGAAACACTTGGTCTCCCACATCAAACTCTAGATCTCTCCTCTGATGATCAGTGTCATGCCCCGACCTAGTTTGGTTGGATCTCTGTGATCAACCCGCCACTCTCTCAGTTTACTAAGGGTTGTCCCTTGTTTATAAATCGTGAGGAGTAAAGTGTCCTTTAAACCTGTACTTTTCCTAGAATGACATAAATCAAAATTGCACAAAATTTTAAACTTATCAAACCTGCCTTACAGGTGTGTTAGCTGGTGGTCTTTGGGGTAAGCTTTCCAGGGTTACCTGAATGGGATATAAGGGAGGGGATGTGTCACACCCCAACCTGGTTTGGTGGGATCCCCGTGAACAACCCGCCGCTCTTTCCCGTTTCAAGAGGAGTTTCCTTCTTCTTTTACTCGAGAGGAGCTAGGCAAAATTTCAACCTTGTTCCCTGGAAGACATATATCAATTAAAATGCAAGTTTAAGAAAAAAATTAAGCATACCTGATAAAGGGTAAGGCTCGGTATTACTCCTAGTCATTTTCTCTTCCCTGAAAAAGGATAGAAAAGAGGGGTGAGTTTCTACAACTCAGTGAATGGGTTTTTCAAAAGTCTACTTTTAACTTTTAAGAAAAATATTTATATTGGAGTGTGCCAGACTTCTCACTTTTCACAAATCCCTTCATTTAAAAATTTAGGTTTTTCCACCATTTCTTATTTATCACAGTGTGCCATCACCCAACACACATCCTTCATCATGAAGGTTACACACATTCGCAGGCCAGCACAACCATTGAACCCACTTGTGTCTTCGGAGCGACTAGATAGAAGTACCACTTCCATCTTGAGAATGAGTGGATGTACGTGACATCCGACCCTCAATCCTGAAATCGCTTCTTCGTGTCCGTATGAGGATAGAGACCTCATCCCGTCCCCACCCCAGTCTCATGCGCTTGGTGCTTCTCCAAATTTTGCACGTTTACTTGGAACAATGAACTGCCCTTATACTCACTAGGTCATCTAGGACCCTTAGGACGCATCACTACCCTTCATAGGCATCTTGATGATCTCGTACTAATAATGCATGCACAAACAATGTTTTCTAAATATGCCATGTAATCTATGGTGTCATTAGTCCAACGGTCCCGACTTTCAACTCAACCTACAACTGTTTGTCTTGACTGATCTAGAGATCGGTCATGTCACACTACTGTTAGTTCACTAAGAATGTTGGACCAGCCTTGGTACCATGACCATACAATTTACTTATTAAAGTTTTATGGCACATATATTATGTTCGTATACGAGCTCCTGCTCGTGCCCATTGGCCTATGGCCCACTGTTCAAGATTTTCAAAAAGCGGGCATATTAGCCCCTAAGTTCCAAAATCGAGATCTCCAACATATAAGAGATATTCGAGCTCCCGTCGAGAAGGTCCCCCAAATTGTTTAAGCATTGGCACACAGTCAGGGGAGAACACTTCCAACAAAATATGTTTTCACTGTACATTATATCAATATGATATAAGGACATCTTCGTTCATAACCGATGAATGGGTTTTCAACTTCCTTTAGGGAAGTTTCAACATACCAACTGGGTATGATCTACTTACAACCGGTAAGTAGTTTTTCCGCATGGTTTTCACATCACAACTCTAAGTGGTGATGTTTAAAATACCACATAGTAGTGGGTTTTCATTTCGATGTGCTTATCATCCCCAACCGAGTATGACATAAAATCCCACTCACAACTTGTAAGTGGTTTTTAACTTCAAGTTGTGCTCATCATCTTAACCGGGTATGACGTTAGTAAACCCACTCACCCGATCGTGTAGTGAAATTCCACTTAGTCGAGTTTCGTCCCTTGCACGCTAGACCTCAACTGGCATTCTCGATGTCTCGTTCTCCTACACGAAATGAACATAGTTGTTCATAATTCTTTGGCCTAATAGCCCTCATTCGTTCCAATGAATGAGAAGACCCAACTTTATATATATTTGCAATTAGGTCCATAAAGTTATTTTTCTTCAACTTTAAGTCCCTATTGCCGGGTTTTTCCTCAAATTGAGTCCCTAAACTTTTAAAATTTATCTTGGAACCTCAATTTATTAAATTCCGTGAAAAGGTGTTTAATTTCCCAAATTTTCAATTTGGTTCCTCAATTTTTCCAAAATTACCATTTTGCCCTTCCTTCACAAAAATGGTAAAATTTGCCCCAAACATTCTAAAATTTCTCAATTGGCCCTCTAATATTATTATCACACCGATAATAGGACAGTTTTAGTTCGCCGGAGCTGCTTCACTATTTGATCATTCCGAAACTTCTCCAGTGACTCTCGGACGAACGAATGCCACCACCGTGTAGCTGACTTCTCTCCGATTCTAATGAACCCGACCTCGCCTTCTTTGGCTCAGAATTGACCCTATATCGGAGCTCTAGTTCAAGCTTCACCAGAAAACTAAGCAACTGAGAGAGAGTGAGCTTTTTACGTGTGGAGAGGACGAATGGAGAGGAGCTCTTTATATAGGGAGCTCGGGGACCCGTTGGCCGTCCATTTAGCATCTTTATGACAGGTATTGAAGACCTAAAACGTACCGAACAAAAACATTTCTTTTTCACCGGTGCTGCTTCGATTTTCTGGCAAGTGAATAGTGTTGTCATCCTAAGGAAGAACATGACACTGTTTCAAACCGGACTAGACCGGTCCAAACCGGGTTCAAAGCTTAAACCAACCGGTTCACCCCCCATTCGACCAAGTTTTTCAAATCTAAAAATTTCTAAATTCATTTTCTATCCAATGGTGGCCTCAAATCTCAAATTTGAATTATTTAAGCTACCTAGAAAAATGAATTTAGGATCCGGTTCAAAAGTGGTTCAAATCGGTCCGTATCGATTCGGATCTGGTTCACCTGAACTGGTTTGGTTTTCATCCCCAATTCCTTCACAAGTCCATTTCCATGTCTTTTGTTACTCCTTGGGTCACTTAGGGTCCATAAAATTCCCAATTTACCATTTCTTAATCGATTCTGGTTCTTAAATCAGTTTAATTCGGTTCGAGTCCGATCCACCCGAACCGATCTAGTTTTTCTCTCCCACATTGTTCTAAGGTTCCTTCCTAAGGATTATAAACCTCTTTAAATCACAAGGGATCCATAAGCATCTTGTTTTACCCATTCTCTTTTGGTTCATGTTAAATGAATTAACTCGATTCATAAACCGGTTCTATCCGGTTCAGACCCAATTCTATTGAACTGCTTCAGTCTTTCTTCCTCATTCCATCCTAGGGTCCTTTTGCCCAAGTTTATGAACCTTTTTTAGTCACATGGGAGTTAGAAATTTTCAAATTTTCTGGTCCCCTAACAATAGGTTTTTAGACCAATTCGGTTTAAAGATTCAAATTGATTGGTTCTTTCCCCGGTTTTCTTATTACTAAAGGACGGGGTTTACAAGGTGAGTACAATGACTCAGTGAATGGTTTTTCAAAAATTTAACTTTTAGGAAAAATGTTTCATTCAAAGTGTGCCAGACTCCTTATTTTCTTTAAAATTCTTTCATTCTCAATTTTGGTTTTTATAACCATTTCTTATTACCACGACGTGTCATCACCCAACACACATCCTTCATCATGAAGGTAAAACACACAATTGCAAGCCAACCCATCCAATGAACCCACTTGTGGCATCAGAGTGACTATACTGGCCACCTAGATAGAATGAGTGGATGTTCGTGACATCCGACCCTCAATCCCGTAACAAATCTCTGAGTCCGTATGAGGACAGAGATCTCATCCTGTCTCCACCCCGGTCTCATGCACTTGTAGCTACTCCGAGCTTCGCAAGACTTCTAGTACGACTAACTGCCCTTATATCCACCAGATTGTCCAAAGCCCTTGAACACATCACTAACCCTCTTGGGCATCTTGAAGATCTCGTAACACAGTGTATGCACAATCAACAATTTTTCACATAATGCCATATAATCTATGGTGCCACTGGTGCAACGGCCCCGACCCTCAACTCGACCTGTAGTTATTTGTCTTGACTAGTTTAGAGACTTGTGATGTCGCACTGCCGCTAGTTTACTGAGTATGTCGGTCCTATCTTGGTACCTTGGCCAAACAACTCATTACTTCAGTTTTCATGGCATATTAATCATGTTTGTTTATGAGCTCCTGCTCATGCCAATTGGCCTAAGGCCCACTATTCGAGATTTTAAAAAATTGGGTATATTAGCCCCCAAGTTCCAAAGTCGAGGCCTCCAACCTAACAGAGCTATTTGAGCTCCCGTCAAGAAGGTCTCCCAAAATGTTTAAGAAGTGGCACAAAGTCATGGGAGACCACTCTTGACAAAATATACTTTTTCGTTGTCCATCATACCAACCGGGTATGATCTATTTACAACCGGTAAGTATTTTTTCCACTTGATTTCAACATAATTCCTCTCAACAGTGAGTTTTCATTTTCGAGGTGCTTATCATCCCAACTAGGTATGATATTAAGTTCTCACTCATCCGTTAATATAGTAAATTCCACTTGACCGATTCTTTGTATTCACGTGAGCTTGTCCTTGCTAGCGTTCTCAGTACTTCATGTTCCTACATGATATGAATATCCTTGTTCATTATCACTCGGCCTAATAGCCTTCATTAATTCCAAATGAATGACAAAACCAAACTTTTCATTTATTTGAAATTAGGACCCTAAATTTATTTTTCTTTAACTTTAAGTCCCAAATGCTAATTTTTCCTAAAATTGAGTCCCAAAACTTTTAAAATTTACCTTGGGACCTCAATTTATTCAATTTCAGAAAAAGGGGTTCAATTTCCCAAATTTCCAATTTGGTCCCCTAACTTTTCCAAAATTACCATTTTGCCCATACTTTACAAAAATGGTAAGTTTTGCCCCAAAAATTCCAAAATTGCCCAGTTGGTCCTCCAACATCTTTATCATGCCCAATTGGTCCTTAATTTTATGAAATTGCACTTTAGTACTTCAAATTTTCAAAATTCCCAAATTTCCCCCAATTTCATCCTTCTAACTCTATCGAATATGATTTCATCAAATTGACCGATCAAATGAGTTTAATTGTTAAAATTGAAGTTAAATTGGAGTTCATACACCTTCATACGATTCAATTACACTTTGAATAGTAGAATTTGGTGTTGGAATGAGCTCAAACAGAGCTTTGCCAAAAAACTAGACTTAAAGAGAGAAAGCTTCGAAAGTTTAAGTCAACTCTTATTATCTTTATCTTTTTGGTGGCATCCTCTCTTAGTTCAACCCTTTCTAGCTTCCTTTCCCCCAATCCTTCCCAAAATAAAGGGGTACAACATGGTCGTCCATAAAGGGCTTTATAACGAGCCATTTGAATACTGGTCTTATAACTATTATTATACGCAAACTTCATTAGGCACAAGTATTCCTCCCAACCCCATGGTGAGTATGTATGCTCTCGGCATGTTTTCAGAGGTTTGGATTGTTTGCTAAGACTGTCCATTGGTCTGAGGATGAAATGCCGTACTCATGTGGAG
Organism: Trapa bicornis; assembly: GCA_030064425.1. Lineage (NCBI taxonomy): Eukaryota > Viridiplantae > Streptophyta > Magnoliopsida > Myrtales > Lythraceae > Trapa > Trapa bicornis. Next base: position 9,410,266 of record CM057740.1, read on the forward strand.
CTTGGTTCCCTAGGCACTTTGCAAACTAAGCCAGAACCTTGAAGTAAATCTAGGGTCTCTATTTGACATTATGCTCACCAGGATGCCATGGAGTCTCACTATCTCCCTCATGTATAAGATGGCTAGTTGTTCCACTGAAACTATCACTCTTATAGGTAGAAAATGGGCAGATTTGGTCAATCAGGGCACAATGATCCAAATTGCGTCTCGCTCCTTCCTAGTCATAGGTACTTCTATGATAAAGTCCATAGTGATGTGCTTCAATTTCCATTCCGAGATTGGCAAGAGTTGTAATAGTCTTGATGGTTTATGATGCTCAACATTAATATGCTGACAAGACAAGCATTGAGCTACATATTCCACAATATCCCTCTTCATCCCTTTCAACCAATAACCTTGTTTGAGGGTGCAATACATCTTAGTACTGCCTGGATGCATCACATAAATAGAGTCATGTGCTTCTTCCAGAATTAACATCTTCAATTCCTTATCTTGAGGTGCACACACTCTACCCTTGTAGGTTAGCACTCTGTCACCTTGAAGGTCATAGTCCAATTTTGTCCCTCTGTTGACCGGGTCAAATAGGATTGGAGCTCCATATCCACTTTTTGTTGGACCTTAATTTACTCTGTTAGGCTAGGTCATACTATTACGTCTGCCAATAAGCATTTCTCTCACTTGTCCACCTTAAGGTCCACCTCCATTCTTCCCAACTACTATAACAAGGGCAAGTAGCTTGTCTTTATTTGCGCCGCCTCGGTTTGGTACTTGTGACTTAAGGCATCCACCACTACATTGGCCTTCCTGGGGTGATATTCTATCACAAGGTCATAGTCCTTAACCAACTCCAGCAATCTCCTCTGGCAGAGGTTCAACTCCTTTTGAGTTAAGAAATAATTAAAACTCTTGTGATCAGTATATATTCTACACTTAACCCCGTATAGGTAGTGTCACCAAATCTTTTGGGCGAACACTATTGCAACTAATTCCAAGTCATGGGTAGGGTAGTTCTGCTCATGTACCTTAAGTTGTGCAAAGCGTAGGCGATAACCTTTACTTGTTGCATCAATACATATCAGAGTCCTTGTCCATATGTGTCATTATAGACAGTGTACTCCCCTGCTATAAACCCCGTCCCTTAAAGACAAGGAAACCGAGGAAAGAGCTGGTCAACTCATGTGAGAAAATCGAATTGGTTCACGAACCCCAACCACTAGAGAATGGGCAAATCGGGAAATTTACAAATCCCAAGTGATCAAAATAGTCACAAAAGTTATGGAAAAGGACTTTAGGATGAATTGGAAGAGAAAACCAAACCGGTTCAGGTGAACCGGACCTGAACCAAATTGAACCGGTTTGAACCACTATTGATTCAATTTCTAAATTCATTTTTTAGGTGGCTTAGAAAATTCAAATTGGAGAATTGAGGCCACCATTTGATAGAGAATGAATTTAGATGAATTTACAAATTTTTAATTTTTAAAAACTCGATCGAATTGAGCATGAACCAATCGGTTTAAGCATTGAACTCGATTCGAACCAGTTTGGAACAATGTCGTCTTCTTCCTTCAAATGACATGACTATTCACTCACCGAAAAATTGAGCAGCGCCAACGAAGAAGAAAAGTCTCTGGCCAGGGAGTTTTAGGCAATGAATGACCAACATAAAGGTGCCAATCGGACGACCAATAAGTCACTGAGCTTCATATATAAAGAATCCCTCCTCATTCATCCTTCTCACACCTGAAAACTCCTCTCGCTCTCTACTAGTCCATTTTCCAATGAAGCTCGAACCAGAACACCAACTTGGGCATTTTTCTGAGCCAAAGAAGGCAAGGTTGGGTTCATTTGATTCGGTGAGAAGTGAGCTACCCAATGATAGTCTCCATTTACTCCTAGGATCATTGGAGAAACGCCAATGTGATAGAACAGTGAAGCAGCTCCAACAGACCGAAGCTACCCTATTTTGGCCAAGCTGAAAATAGCTAATTTGAGCCCTTATCAAGCCAAACCAAGCCTTCCCAACACTTCCACAACCCTCATATAGTTGAATTAGAGCAGAAAAGTAAACCAATTTGGCTCCCCTTTGTAAATTCTTATCAATGTTAGAGAGAGAACCAATGAAACTTCACTGACCAAATTCTCCATCAATTCGAGATGAATTTATGTGATTCTTGATCCTAGGAGAAACCTTAGTACAAGATATATCTTCCTAGATCGAAGGCTCAGATCGTTGCGCCCCCGATGGTAAACTTTCGAAGCTTTCTCTCTCTACATTTAGTTTTCTGGTGAGGCACCGTTTGATCTTGTTCTGACATCAATTCATGCAATTCAAAGTGCAATTGAATCGTATGGATGTGTAGGAATTCAATCCACCTTCAATTTCAATAATTAACTTCGATTGATCGATCAATTTGATGAAATCAAATCCGGTCAGGTTGGATGGTTGAAATTGGGGGAAATTTGGGGATTTTGAAAATTCGAGGGACTAAAGTACAACTTCCTAAAATTGAGGGCCAATTGGGCATGGAAAACATGTTGGAGGACCAATAGGTCAATTTTTTGAAAATTTGGGGGCAATTTTATCATTTTTGTTAGGTAGGGGCAAAATGGTAATTTTGGAAAAGTTGGGGACCAAATTGGGAATTTAGGAAACTTGAAACCCTTTTTGTAAATTTGATTAATTAAGGTCCCAAAGTAAAATTTTGAAGTTTTGGGACTTAATTTTGGGAAAAATTGGCATTAGGGACCTAAAGTTAAAGAAAAATAACTTTAGGGACATAATTGTAAATAATTGAAAAGTTTGAGTATTTTATTCATTCGTGAAGAATGAAGGCTATCATGCCAAAAAATAATGAACAAGGATGTTTATATCATGTAGGAACATGAAGTATCAAGAACACTAGCCAATACAAGCTTGCGTTGAGATAAAAAGATGGTTGAGAGGAATTCACTGTGTTCACGGGTAAGGGAGATTTTTCACATCATACCTGGTTGGGATGATGAGCACATTGGAAATAAAAACCCACTATTATGTGGAACTTTAACATCACACTTGGATGGATTGTTGTGGAAATTACGCAACAAAACTAATTACTGGTTGTAAGAAGATCATACTCAATTGGTACGATGAACTTCCTGGAAGAAAGTAGAAAACACGCTTATTAGTTATAACTGGAGATGTCTTCACACCAAGTTTGTCACGCCCCGACCCGGTTTGGTCGGATTCTTGTGATCAACCCGCCACTCTCCCGATTTATTAAGGGTTGCCCCTTGTTTATGAACCATGAAGAGTAATGTGTCTTTTAAAACTGCACCTTTCCTGGAATAACATAAATCAAAACTGCATAAAATTTTAAATTTATCATACCTATCTCACAGGTGTCTTAGTTGATGGTCTTTAAGGGTAGGCTTTTCGAAACTTCTTGAAAGGGATTTAAGGGAGGGGGTGAATACGACTTCTTAGTGGATAGGTTTTTAAAAATTAACTTTTAGGAAAAAGATTTGTATTGTAGTGTGCCAGACTCCTTATTTTCTTTCAAAAATCCTTTCATTTCAAATCCATATTTTTATCATCATTTCTTATTAATCAAGGTGTGTTATAAACCAACAAACATCCTTCATCATGAAGGTCAATCACACAATTGTAGGCCAGCCCATCCACTGAACCCACTTGTGGCGTCGGAGCAACTTTACCGACCACCTAGATAGAAGCACCTCCACTTCTACCCTGAGAATGAGTGGATGTATACGACATCCAACATTCAATCCTGAAATCAATTTTCCATGTCCATATGAGGATAGAGACCTCATCCCAACCCCACCCCGGTCTCATGCGCAATGAAGCTACGTCAAGCTTCACAAGGTCACCTGGTCCGATGAACTACCCTTATATCCACCAAATCGTCAAGTGCCATAGAACACATCACTACCCCTCTTGGGCGTAGGCATGTCAATGGGACTCGAGACCCGAGCTTCGGGTCCCTACCCGACCCAAGTAGACCCGACTCGGGTCTGTTCGGGTTTGTGCTCGGGTTTAGGTCCATAGATTGGACCCGAGACCCAATCCTCGAGTCCCGCATGGCTGGTTTATGCGAGCTCGGGTCCCGTTGACTAGACCCGAGATTCGGGTCCAGAAAAGTGGACCCAAAGGTGGGCCCACAGTACTTTTGAATTTTTTTCACTTTTTTAATTAAAACACATCGTTTAATTAAATTTAGGAAAAAATATTAGAAAATTTTAATAAACAATGTTATTTAAAAATTATTCTCTTTTTTTCTATCATTAATATTCTCGTAGTATAATCTTTTTTTCCTTTATTAAACATTAATAAATTATTTTCCTTTATTATAACATAATATATTTATAAATACCTTATTACCATACTATATTACTTATTTTTCTTTTATTAGACCCTAATAGATTATCTTTCCTTTCTTAAACCTTAATAAATTTATAAATACTTCAGATAATTACAATAGAAAATTTTATATTATATTAAGTTATATTTCTAATTAACTGTATTATTTAATAATATGTAACTTTTATTTAAATTTTTAAGATAATTAAGAGATTCATAATTTATTTTTAACTAAAAAAATTAAATTTAAATTATATAAATAAAATTGTATATATCAATAATATATAAAAAAAAATGTCAAATGAATAAAAAGTGTTAATATGGAACCACCCACATACAGTAATATGCATATAACCCATAATATTATCCCTTTTATTTTTATGTATATAAATAAATATTAATATTTAATTCTTCGTCATAAAGGTCAATCATCCTTCGTCATGAAGGTCAATCACTCAATTGTAGGCCAGCCCATCCATTGAACCCACTTGTAGCGTCGGAACAACTTTACTGGCCACCTACATAGAAGCACCTCCACTTCTACCCTGAGAATGAGTGGATGTACGCGACTTCCAACCCTCAATCCTGAAATCAATTTTTCATGTCCATATGAGGACAGAGACCTCATCCCGACCCCACCCCGGTCTCATGCGCAATGAACCCACGTCGAGCTTCACAAGGTCACCTAGTCCGATCAACTGCCCTTATATCCACCAAATCGTCAAGCTCCATAGGACACATCACTACCTCTCTTGGGCGTAGGCATGTCAATGAGACCCGAGACTTGAGCTTCGGGTCCCTACCCGACCCAAGGAATCTCGGGTCTATGCTCAGGTTCAGTTCCATAGATTGGACCCGAGACCCGATCCTCGAGTCCTACATGGCTAGTTTCTATGGGCTCGGGTCCCGCTGACTAGACCCGAACTTTGGGTCCAGAAAAGTGGACCCGAGCTCGGGTCCATACTATTATCCCTTTTATTTTTATGTATATAAATAAGTATCAATGTTTAATTCGTTCACATATCCTAATTTTCTAATATCATTAGATCATTTTTTTCATTATTTACAAATTAAATTTAATATAAAATTATAATAGTAATTTATTAGGTAAACTAAATCTAATAAACATTTAAAATATTGAATTTTCAAACAAATATTAAAAATTTTATATATTACAATAATTTAAAATTTTTTATTTTTAGTAAAAAATATAAGATGGACCCTAGCGGTGGGTTCGGATCCAACTTCTAAACCCGAGGCTCGGGTCTAGTCGGATCTTGGGTCGGGTCGGGTCTAGGCCCGACCAAGTAGACCCGAGCTCGTGTTCACTCAGGCGCGGGTCTGCTAGGACCAAGCTCGGGTCAGGGCAGGTTTTAGCGGACCGTGCCCGACCCGATATATTGACATCCCTACTTGGGCATCATGAAGGTCCCATACACAGTGCATGCACAATCAGTATTTTCACATCATGCCTTATAATTTGTGGTGTCATTGGTCCAACAGCCCCGACCATCAACTCAAACAGTAGCTATTTGTCTTGACTAGTCTGGAGAGCTATCATGTCACACTACCACTAGTTGACTGAATATGTCGGTCCTGTCTTGGTACTGTGACCAAACAAATCATTTACTTAAAGTTTTATGGCATATATCTCATGTTTGTTTACGAGCTCCAGCTCATGCCAATTGGCCTATGGCCCACTGTTCAAGATTTTCAAAATCGGGCATATTAGCCCCCAAGTTTCAAAATCAAGGCCCCTGGTGTCACGCCCCGACCCAGTTTGGTCAGATCCATGTGATTAACCCACCACTCTTCCCGGTTTACTAAGGGTTTTGCCCTCTTTTAAACCCGGAAGGAGTAAGGCGTCCTTTAAACCTATACATTTCCTAGAATAACATTATATAAAACTGAAAAATAGACATACCTGATTTTATAGTTCTTATATAGGGAAGTCTTTAAGATTGGTTTTCCCTTGGTTTCCTCAAAGGAGTAAAAGGAAGGGGGTGAGTTCTACAACTCAGTGAGCGGGGGTTCGGAGTGAGTTTTCATAAACAAAACAACTTTAATCGAAGTGTGCCAAACTCCTTATCTTCTTTTAAAATATCCTTTCCTCAAATACTGGTTTTTAAAACCTTTACCCTACCGAGGTTGACATTTTCAAGTTGGTGTGTGTCAGACTCCACTTTAAAATTCTCAATTTTTCACCATTTCTTATTAATCACGATGTGTCATCACCCAACACATATCCTTCATCATGATGGTCAGATACACATTTGCAGGACAATACGTCCACTGAACTTACTTGTGGCATCGGAGCGACTTTACCGGCCACCTAGATAGAAGCGTGTCTACTTCTACCCTAAGAATGAGTGGATGTACGTGACATCCGACCCTCAATCCCGAAATCAATTCTCTGTGTCCGTGTGAGGATAGAGACCTCATCCCATCCCCACCCCGGTCTCATGCGCTTGGTACTACTCCAAATTTTGCACGGTCACCTGGTACGACAAACTTCCCTTATACTCACGAGGTCGTCCAAGCACCTTAGAATGCATCACTACCACTTTGGGGAATCTTGATAGTCCCATAATCATAGTGCATGACAATCAGTATTTTCTTATCATGCCATGTAATATGTGGTGCCATTAGTCCAACGGCCCTGACCTTCAACTCAACCTGTAGTTGTTTGTCTTGACTGGTCTGGAGACTTGTCATGTCGCATTGACACTAGTTGACTGAATATGTCGGGCATGTCTTAGTACCATAGCCGAACAATTCATTTATTAAAATTTTATGGCACATATCTCATGTTTGTTTATGAGCTTCTACTCGTGCCCACTGGCCTATAGCCCACTGATTGAGATTTTCAAAACCGGGCATAATAGCCCCCAAGTTCCAATACCGAGGCCCCCGGCCTATAAGAGCTATTTGAGCTCCCATCAAGACGGTCTCCCAAATCGGTTAAGCATTGGAATATAGTCAGGGGAGAGCACTTCAGACAAAATAAATTTTCAACTACCCATCATACCAACCAAGTATGAGAATATCTCCACTCATAACCGATGAACAAGTTTTCCACTTCCTCCAAGGAAGTTTCATCATACCAATTGGGTATGATCTACTTACAGTTTGTAAGTAGTTTTTTCGTGTCATTTTCATATCACTTCTTTAAGTTGTTATGTTTAAAATACCACAAAATAGTAGGTTTTCATTTTGAGGTACTTATCATTCCCAACCGAGTATGATATAAAATCTCACTCACAACTGTTAAGTGATTTTTAACTTCTACCCTGAGAATGAGTGGATGTACGTGACATCCGACCCTCAATCCCCAAATCAATTCTCCGTGTATGTGCGAGGATAGAGACCTCATCTTATACCCACCCCAGTCACATGCGCTTGTTGCTACTCCAAATTTTGCATGGTCACCTGGTACGACAAACTTCCCTTATACTCATGAGGTCGTCCAGGGACCTTAAAATGCATCACTACCCCTCTTGGGCGTCTTGATAGTCCCATAATCATAGTGCATGACAATCAGTATTTTCTTATCATGCCATGTAATATGTGGTGCCATTAGTCCAACGGCCCTGACCTTCAACTCAACCTGTAGTTGTTTGTCTTGACTGGTCTGGAGACTTGTCATGTCGCATTGACACTAGTTGACTGAATATGTCGGGCATGTCTTAGTACCATAGCCGAACAATTCATTTATTAAAATTTTATGGCACATATCTCATGTTTTTTTATGAGCTTCTACTCGTGCCCACTGGCCTATAGCCCACTGATCGAGATTTTCAAAACCGGGCATTATAGCCCCCAAGTTTTAAAACCAAGGCCCCCGGCCTATAAGAGCTATTCGAGCTCTCGTCAAGAAGGTCCCCCAAATTGGTTAAGCATTGGAACATAGTCAGGGGAGAGTACTTCCAACAAAATAAATTTTCAACTATCTATCATACCAACCAAGTATGAGAATATCTCTGCTCATAACCGATGAACGAGTTTTCCACTTCCTCCGAGTAAGTTTCATTATACCAATCGGGTATGATCTACTTACAATCTGCAAGTAGTTTTTCTGTGTCATTTTCATATCACTTCTTTAAGTTGTGATGTTTAAAATACCGCTAAATAGTGGGTTTTCATTTTGAGGTACTTATCATTCCCAATCGCCAAGTGATTTTTAACTTTAAACTGTGCTCATCATCCCAACCGGGTATGACGTTAGTAAGTTCACTCACAACTGGTAAGTGGTTTGTAACTTTAAACTATACTCATCATCCCAATCGGGTATGAAGTGTAAGTTAGCCCACTCACCCGTTAACCGCGACGTGTTCATCCACGGTTTATTTTTGAAGTTGACGCGAGCTTTCTCTTATTGGCGTTCCGATCAGACTTATCCTGTCAAAGGTGCGACGGTCCAAGCTTTCTATCGGGAAAGGTAGCTCTCTTCCTCAAGTACCTTCTAGGATCAAGAATTCCTACTATTGACCTTTTTCACTATTTAGTTAGGCCGAAATAGGGCAGCTTTGATCTATCGGAGCTTTTTCACTGTTTGATTATGTCAGCGCTTCTTCGGCGATCCTCGAATTGAATGGAGATTGCTATCAGATAGCTGACTTCCCCCAAAATCTAAAGAGTCCAACCTCTCCTTCCGAGGTTAAGAAAAATGGTCCAATCGAAGCTCTGGTTCGAGTTTCATCGGGATATGGAGTATTAGAGAGAGAGGAGAGTTTTTAGGTGTGAAGAGAATGAATGGGGATGATCTCTTTATATAGGAGTAGAAATGTGTATTAAATGGGGAAGATTTATTACTACAGTATTGATGTTGTCATTATTCTCGGGAAATTAATAGGCATTTATTAGTATTAATTCCTATAATTAAATATATGTATTAAATTATTGGTGTTAATTTCAATAAATAAATATAGGTATTTATGATATTTATGTTAAGGACGTAGGGTTAATACTAATTAAACCATATATATATATATATCATTATTTTTACCTAATAATTTACAATTTTTATTTTATTTATTCCAATTATATCAATTTAATTTTAAACTTATAATATAATTCCATAAACTACTTTTAACTGAAATTTCTAGTTACTAAAAAAATAAATTCCCACGCTTAACTTCAATGTTTTGATAGGATCCGGTGCATTAGTGCTAGTATGTTATTACATTTTGTGTTACTAAAAAAATATTGTTTGACAACTATTGAGGGGATGCAACATGAATACTTCCCGGTCACCCATCATAGCACTACTCTCACCAAGCACGCTTAACTTCGAAGTTCTAAAGGGATCCTGCATTAGTGCCGGTATGTTTTTAAATTTGGATTATTAAAAAATTTGATTTGTCAAATATTTAAAGTGTACAACCCTACATGAATACTTCCCAGTGCTTAACTTTAGAGTTCTAATCAGATCTTATGCATTAGTGTTGGCATGTTATTCAATTTCGGGTTACTAAAAAAATAAGGTTTGACAACTATTGAGGGGATGCAACATGAATACTTCCCAGTAGATCATCTATCCTAGCACTACTCTCACCCAAGCAAGCTTAACTTTAGAGTTCTAATCGGATCCGGTGCATTAGTGCTAGCATGTTTATTTAATTTTGGGTTACTAAAACAATATGGTTTGACAACTATTGAGAGAATGGAAAATGAATACTTCCGATGCATTAGTGATAGTCTGTTATTAAATTTTAGGTTTCTAAAGCAATATGGTTTGACAAATATTGAGAGAATGTAAAATGAATACTTTCCAAGATGTAAAACCCGACCTTTTGAGCTAAGGAAAACCAGGAAAAGAATCAGTTAAACCAAGTGAAGATTTAGAACCAATTCATAAACCCAATCATTTTTTAACAGGCAATTTGGGAATTTATAGCTCTCGGGTGATCCAAAGAGTTTATTAAACCTTCGAAAAGAAACTTAAGACAAATTAGAAGAGAAAAACTAAATTGGTTTAGGTGAACGAGAATTTATAAGAATTGTGAAGTTAAGTGTGCTTACTTGAAAGTAGTGTGAGAATGGGTGACCTCCTCGGAAGTATGATTCTTTTTATAAACCGAAATTTTGGTTAAAAAACTTTTTATGCAAACGCCTTATCATAAATGGCCATAAATTAATATATATTTAGTTATTGTAATTAATAACAATAATTTAATACCTAAATTAAATTATTGGAATTAATACAAATAATTTAATACCAAAATTAAATTATTGGAATTAATACCAATAATTTATGGTAATATTAATACTAATAATAAATCTCTCCTATTTTATACACAATTTTTATACCTATATAAAGAGGTCATCCCATTCATTCTCCTCACACCTAAACACTTCTCTCTCTCTACTGCTCCATTTCCCGATTAAGCTCGAACCAGAGTTTTGACTTGAACATTTTTCTTAACCTCGGAAGGAGAGGTCGAGCTCTTTAGAACCGAGGAGAAGACATCTATCTAATAGCAAACTCCAGTCAATCCGAGAATCGCTGGAGAAGCGCCGGCATGATGGAATAGTGAAGCAGCTCCGGCGGACCAAAGCTGCCCTATTTCGACGAATCTGAAAATGGCCATTTTGAGCCCTCCTCAGACCAAACCAAGCCCTCCCAACACTTTCTCAGCCCTCCCATGGCCAAATTAGGACTGAAAGTAAGTCAATTCAGCTCCTCTCTACAATTTTCGGCCGGTACTAGAGAGAGAACCGATAGAATTTCAATGATGAAATTCTAACTCAATTCTTGATTCTAGGAAGATCCTCAAGATGAGAGCTATTTGCCCAGATCGAAAGCTCGAACCGTCGTGCCCTCACTGGTGAGAAATTGAAGCTTTCTCTCTCTACAATCCGTTTGAGCTCGTTCCGGCGTTAAAATCTACAATTCAAAGTTCCTTAGAATCATATGAACATGTAGGTACTCAATTTCAACTCCAATTTCAACAATTAGAGGTGTTTGATCGGTCAATTTGATGAAATCAAATTCGACAGTTTGAAGAGTTGAAATTGGGGGAAATTTTGGGGATTTTTGAAATTTGAAGGACCAAAATGAAATTTTATGAAATTGAGGGCCAATTGAGCATGAAAATAATGTTGGAGGACCAATTAAGAAATTTTGGAATTTTGGGGGCAAAACTTACCATTTTTGTAAAGGAAGGGCAAAATGGTAATTTTGGAAAAGTTGGAGGACCAAATTGGATATTTGAGAAATTAATCCCCTTTTAGTGAAATGGAATAAATTAAGGTCCTATGATAAATTTTAGAAGTTTCGGGACTCAATTTGAGGAAAAATCGGCATTAGGGACTTAAAGTTAAAGTGAAATAACTTTAGGGACCAAATTGTAAATAAATGGAAGTTTGACTTTCTCATTCATTTGGAATGAATGAAGGCGATTAGGCTAAAGGATAATGAACCGAGATGTTCATATCGTGTAGGAACACGAAGTACTAGGAACACCAACAAGGACAAGCTCGCGTGAATACAAAGAACCGGTCTAGTGGAATTCACGGCATGAATGGGTGACTTGGTTTACTAACATCATGCCCGATTGGGAGGATGAGCACAACTTAAAATTAAAAACCATTTACCGGTTGTGAGTGGGAATTTTATATCATACCCGGTTGGAGATAATAAGTACCTCGGTATAAAAACCCACTGCTTAGTGCTATTTTTAATCATCACTACTTAGAGAAAGTAATGTGAAAGTTATGCGTAAAAACTACTTACGGGTTGTAAGTAGATCATACCCGGTTGGTATGATTAGACTTCCTCGAAGGAAGTTGAAAACCCGTTCATCGGTTATGAATGGAGATGTCCTTATACCAATCAGTGTGATAGACAGTAAAAACCTATTTTTGTCGGAAGTGCTCTCCCCTGACTGTGTGCCAATGCTTAAACAATTTGGGAGACCTTCTCGATGGGAGCTCAAATATCTCTGATAGGCCGGGGGCCTCGGTTTTGGAACTTGGGGGCTAAATGTCTAATTTTGAAAATCTCGTACAGCGAGCCCAAGGCTAGTTGGCATAGCAGGAGCTCGTAAACGAACATGACATATGTGCCACAAAACTTAATATATCAATTGTTTGGCCATGGTACCAAGATAGGACCGACATGCTCATTCAACTAGCGACAGTGCGACATGATAGGTCGACGGACCAGTCAAGACAAACAACTGCGGGTTGAGTTAAGAGTCGGTGCCGTTGGACCAGTGGCACCACAAATTACATGGCAATATGAGAAAGCATTGTTTGTGCATGCACTGTGAGTACGAAATCATTAAGACGCCCATGAGGGGTAGTGATGCGTCCTAAGGGCACTAGACAACCTGGTGGCTATAAGGGCAATTTGTTGTTCCAGGTGTCTGTGCGAAATCTGGAGTAGCACCAAGTGCATGAGACCGGGGTGGGGACGAGATGAGGTCTATGTCCTCATACGGACACGAAGAAGTGATTTCGGGATTGTGGGCCGGATGTCGCGTACATCCACTCATTCCCATGGTAGAAGTGGTTGTACTTCTATCCGGGTGGCAGGAAAAGTCGCTTTGAAGCCACTAGCGGGTTCAGTAGTGATACTGACTTGCGAATGTGTGTAACCTTCATGATGAAGGATGTGTGTTAGGTGATGACACACTGGTAACTAAAAAATAATGGAAAAAACCCAAATTTTTAAATGAAGGAATTTTTGAAAACAAAGGAGTCTGGCACACTCCATATAAATGTTTTTCTTAAAAAGTCAAAACCTTTTAAAAACCCATTCACTGAGTAGTCATACTCACCCCCTCCCTTATATCCCTTCTAGGAAATCCCGGAAAGCCTCCCCTTAAAGACTGTCAACTAAGATGCTTGTAAGACAGGTATGTAAAGTTTTAAATTTCATGCAATTTTGATTATGCTATTCCAGGAAAAGGTGCAGGTTAAAGGATGCCTTACTCTTTACGGTTTACAATAAGGGGAAATGCTTTAATAAATCGGGAGAGTGGCGGGTTGATTACGGGGATCCGACCAAACCGATTCGGGGCATGACACAAGAGGTCACCCATCCTAACACTACTCTCACATAAGCACGCCTAACTTCAGTGTTCTAATGGGATACAGTTCATTTGAACCAGTCTGGTTTTTTTCTTTTTTTTCTGGTTACTAAAAACATGATGTTACAATTACTCCCAACCTTTTTAGGAGTTTTGTCCCCAAAACTCATACAACATTAGTCTCTTCTTCTTACCCTTTTTTTGTGCACTTATGTGGTTTCATTTTCAATAACTTTCTACTACACCTTAGGCATTGGAGAACTTTTAGGATGGTCTTCCGACGGGAATAGATTGTTGGATAATGTTGGCGACATCAGTCCTAGTTTTCTTGGTTCCTCTCTTGGGAGCCATCTGAAAATTTTAAAACTTTCTCCTAGTTACTATTTTATATAGTCTTGATAATGTATTTGAGGAAACAGGCTCTAATACCATTCTAGTTGTCACACCCCGACCCAGTTTGGTTGGATCCCCATGAGCAACCCGCCACCCTTCCTGGTTTACTAAGGGTTTTCCCCACTTTTAAACCCGGGAGGAGTAAGGCGTCCTTTAAACCTGTACCTTTCTTGAATTAACATTATACAAAACTGAAAAATTGACATACCTAATTTTATAGTTCCTATACAGTGAAGTCTTTAAGAATGGATTTCCCTTGGTTTCCTGAAAGGAGTAAAAGGGAGGGGTGAGTTCTACAACTCAGTGAGTAGGGGTTGGGGGTAAACGAAACAACTTCAATCGGAGTGTGCCAAACAACTTATCTTCTTTTAAAATATCTTTTCCTCAAATACTAGTTTTTAAAATCTTTACCCTACCGAGGGTGACATTTTCAAGTTGTAGTGTGCCAAACTCCATAATTTCCCTTAGATTTTCTTCACTTTAAAGATCTTAGTTTTTTTCCATTTCTTATTAATCATGATGTGTCATCACCCAACACACATCCATCATCATGAAGGTCAAACACACATTCGCGGGCTAGTACCTCCACTAAACCCACTTGTGGCGTCGGAGCAACTTTACCAGCCATCCAGATAGAAGCATGTGCACTTCTACCCTAAGAATGAGTGGATGTACGTGACATCCAACCCTCAATCCCAAAATTAATTCTTCGTGTCCGTATGAGGACAGAGACCTCATCCCGTCCCCACCCCAGTCTCATGCGCTTGATTCTACTCCAAATTTTGCATGGTCACCTGGTACGACGAACTTCCCTTATACTCACCAGGTTGTCCAGGTCCCTTAGAATGCATCACTACCCCTCTTGGGCATCTTGATGGTATCGTAATCATAGTGCATGTACAATCAGTATTTTCTTATCATGCCATGTAACATGTGGTGTCATTAGTCCAATGGCCCTAACCTTCAACTCAACCTACAACTATTTGTCTTGACTGGTCCGGAGACCTGTCATGTCGAACTATCACTATTTGACTGAATATGTTGGTCCTGTCATGGTACCATAGCCAAACAATTCATTAATTAAAATTTTATGGCACATATCTCATGTTTGTTTACGAGCTCCTGCTCGTGCCCACTAGCCTATGGCCCACTAATCGAGATTTTCAAAACCAAGCATAATAGCCCCTAAGTTCCAAAACCGAGGCCTCGGGCCTATAAGAGCTATTCGAGCTCCCATCAAGAAGGTCTCCCACAAAATAAATTTTCAACTACCCATTATACCAACCGAGTATGAGGATATCTCCACTCATAACCGATGAACGGGTTTTCCACTTCCTCCGAGGAAGTTTCATCATACCAATCGGGTATGATCTACTTACAATCTGTAAGTAGTTTTTTCGTGACATTTTCACATCACTTCTTTAAGTTGTGATGTTTAAAATACCAGTAAATAATGGGTTTTCAATTCGAGGTACTTATTATTCCCAACTAGGTATGATATAAAATCCCACTCACAACCGGCAAGTGGTTTTTAACTTTAAACTATGCTCATCATCCCAATTGGGTATGACGTTAGTAAGCTCACTCACAACTGGTAAGTGGTTTTTAACTTTAAACTATGCTCATCATCCCAATTGGGTATGAAGTGTAAGTTAGCCCACTCACCCATTAACCGCGACGTGTTTGTCCACGGCTGGTTTTCCGAGTTGACGTTCCGATCACACTTGTCCCGTCGAAGGTGCGACGATCCGAGCTTTCTATCGGGAAAGGTAGCTCTCTTCCTAAAGTACCTTCTAGGATCAAGAATTCCTACTATTGACCTTTTAGCATCGTTGAGGTCATATGAGGGTTGTGGCGATGTTGGGAGAGCTTGGTTTGGCTAGAGTGGGGCAGAATTCGGCTAATTTTAGTTAGGCCAAAAAGGGCAGCTTCAGTCTACCGGAGCTGTTTCACTGTTTGATTATGTTGGCACTTCTTCGGCAATCCTTAGATCGAATGGAGGTTGTTACCAGATAGCTGACTTCCCCTGGAATCTAAAGAGCCCTACCTCTCCTTCTGAGGTTAAGAAAAATGCTCAAATCGAAGCTCTAGTTCGAGCTTCACCAAGAAATGGAATATTAGAGAGAGGAAGGAGTTTTTAGGTGTAAGGAGAATGAATGGGGATGAGCTCAGTAGAGTTGTGTATTAAATGGGGAGGATTTATTACTACGGTATTAATGTTGTCATTATTCTTGGGAAATTCATGGGCATTTATTAGTATTAATTCCTATAATTAAATATATGTATTAAATTATTGGTATTAATTTTAATAAATAAATATAGGTATTTATGATATGTACGTTAGGGACGTAGGGTTAATACTAATTCAACCAAATATATATATATATATATATATATATATATTCTCACCTAAGCATGCTTAACTTTAGAGTTCTAATCGGATCTTGTGCATTAGTGTTGGTATGTTATTCAATTTTGGATTACTAAAAATATGGTTTGACAATTATTAAGGGGATGCAATATGAATACTTCCTAGTAGATCACCTATCCTAGCACTACTCTCCCCAAAGCAAGCTTAACTTTGGAGTTCTAATCGGATCTGGTGCATTAGTGCTAGTATGTTTATTTAATTTTGGGTTACTAAAACAATATTGTTTGACAACTATTGAGAGAATGTAAAATGAATACTTATCAAGCATTAGTGCTAGTATGCTATTTAATTTTGGGTTTCTAAAATAATATGGTTTGACAACTATTGAGAGAATGCAAAATGAATATTTCATAGGAGGTCGCCCATCCTAACAATTCTCTCACACAAGCATGCTTAACTTTGATGTTGGTTAAATGAGAAATATTAAATTTTGAAAACCAAGAAATTGAGGAAATGATTTTAAGACAATAAGGAGTCTGGTACACTCCAATTCAAACTATTTTTCTGAAAATCAAGTCTTAAACACCCATTCACTGAGTTGTTGAACTCACCCCCTCCCTTATGTTTTTAGGTAACCAAGGGAAACATATCCAAAGACCTCCAGTTAACTACACTTGAAAGACATGAATGTAAAGCTTAAATTTCATGCAGTTTTAATTAATGTTATTCCATGAAAGGTACATGATTAAAGGACGCCTTACTACTCTCGGTTTAAAAGAAGGGGAAAACACTCAATAAACTGGAAGAGTGGCGGGTTGCTCACGAGAATCCGACCAAACCGGGTCAGGGTATGACAACTTGAGTGGTATCAAGCTTGTTACCTCATATGCATTATCAAGACAATATAACAAATTAACTAAGAGAAATTTTCAAAAATTTTTAAATGGTTCCCAAGAGAGTAACCAAGAAAACTAGAACTCACTCTAATCAACACCCTATCCTCGTAGGAAGACAACCTTAGAAGCTCCCTAATGTCGGAGGCATAGTAGAAGTTTCAAAAGACCAAATGGGGAAGTATCTAGGAGGATGGTGCCAGGACTTGTTGAGATCACAACTCTAAGTATCAAGAGAGTCAAGCCTGAAGCCAAAAATGCTAGCAAAGGGCGTATAACCTTAACTAAGAGGATGCTTATCAAGAATCCTGTAGCTCCCTATTTATTCTATAACCACTTTTTGTAATAGGGCTAAAACCCCTAACATATTGTACTCCTCTATTAATAAAGTACTCCAAATTTCTAAAAACCCTATCTCTCAAAGGATGTGATCTTGCTAGGAAGATGGCCCCAAGGAAAGTAACCAAACAAACCTATGCTACCATAGAAACTAAGGAGAATCACATCCCAGTTAAGGAAACTCAATTAGGGAATCAAGGAATCTAGGAGGATTCTTAGAGTGATCTTTTGGAAAAGAAGACTCCACAAGAAAACTCTCAAGGTATCCAAACTCAAGGACGTCGAAGCACTAAAACCAGCAATTCCCTAGAAAGTTGCTAAGAGGAACCACTTAGGTCCACATAATTACAAGTATGAACAATATGGACACTACGTGGAGAAGTGACCAATCCTACTAAGGATAGGAATCAAGTTAACTTGTAGGGGGATAGGACATGTAATGGAGGAATGTCCCAAACTCCATGGATTTAGGGAAATACCTCTCGAGAAACACGTCGACTACCAAAAATCCAAAGCCACGGAAGGCAGGAAGAACCGACCTTGAGAAATCACAAACAAGGAATATAGATGAAGGGAATCTTCCCTTACAAGAGAGCTAGAGGCCATCTAGGAGCAAAGAAGGAAGCACCTCCACTAGAGAAGACAAGCCCCAAATGTTGAGAGACAAATAGGATGTCTTAGGATAGCAAGGAATAACCTACTGTGGAAAATCAGAGAAGCCAAGAAGAATCTAGCGAATAGATGTAACTAGTAATTGGAGGAGGAGACACCCTAGGAAGGACCAGGAAGTAGTAAAGACTACACTAAAAAAGGGCAATAGGATAGGTGCCAATGACAAGTGAACTCGAAGGGTAACTAACTCAGACAAGTAAACAAGGAAAGTAGTAAGGATGAGACAGCTAACGAACATACCCTCGTAGGAATTATGGATTTAAACCCAGGAGAAGAAGAGATTAGTGGAAAGGTTAAATGTTAGAAAAGAAGGATAAATGATATCCTTAAAGGAAATTATGGCCGAAAATAGAATGGGGACCATACTCTCACCATGAGGAGGATTAAATAAGCCTTGCACAAGGAGGTCTTGAAACAAACCGTGTCTAAACCCTTCTCAAGGAAGAAAACTTGTGTGAGATACAAGTGGACTTAAGGAAATGGTACAATGGCATACCGCCAAATTTCTCAGGAAGAGTACATGGGTAGGATGACATCAAAGGATGTCATTTAATTATTAGGTATTTCCAAAGGACGAATGAAAAAGGAATTCTGGAAGAAAGGGAAAGAATCCTACCGAGAAAGGAAGCCCCAGAAAGGCATACGTATCCCAACTAAGAGGTAAAGGAACCAACTGAAGTGGAAAGAAAGATAAGCTCACCAATGAAATGCTGGTTGAGATGGAAAGATCAAGTACAAAGGAAAAATACTCATGAGGGCCCGAGAAGTAAATTAAACCCAGGGAACGGGTAAATAGGATGGTAGCATCAAAAGATGTTGTAACAAATAGGAATGGGTGAACTACAATAATAAAGGGATAAAGGAAAGAACGTATAAGAAACCTTGGAGAAGTGAGCTCTCAATTGAGAGGTGAATTAGGGAAACGACCACTAACATTAGGACAGGTCGTGGCCCATGCTCACTTAATGGAGCCTAAAGAATGGACGGATGGGCATAGTGTGGAGTACAAAAATTCCTCAAATAAGGAATAAGGGATGAAACAGAATTTTAAGACGAGGAAGGATTTAAAGTGGGCAAATGCCTCAACATAAAAGAAGGTGTAGGGAAATGAAGGAAGAAATCTTCAAGGAATGGTAAGAAGGTTGAGCATGTAGCTCTTAAGGTTAAAAATCTCTACTTTGAGGGATGTAGTAGAGAATGAAACCATAAGAAGGGAACTCCCCAAACAAAACAATCAAAAAATAGACCAAAAAGGGATCAACTTGAAATAATGAATCATGAAATGGTCACAAGCGAGTAAGAGTGGATTATGGAAAAAGAAAGTCCTTGAATAAAGGATGCTTGTCATGCCCCAACCCGGTTTGGTCGGATCCCCGTGAACAACCCACCACTCTCCCGGTTTATTAAAGGGTTTCCCCTTATTATAAATCGTAAAGAGTAAGGCGTCCTTTAAACATGCACCATTTTCTGGAATAGCATAATCAAAACTGCATGAAATTTTAAACTTTACATACTTGTCTTACAAGCATCTTAGTTGATGGTCTTTCAGGGTTGGCTTCCTGGGTTTTCCTAAAAGGGATATAAGGGAGGGGGTGAGTACGACTACTTAGTGAATGGGTTTTCAAAGGTCTACTTTTAACTTTTAAGAAAAACATTTATATGGAGTGTGCCAGACTCCTTTCTTTTCAAAAATCCCTTCATTTAAAATTTCTCTTGGGTTTTTCCATTATTTTATAGTTACCGGTATGTCATCACCCAACACACATCCTTCATCATGAAGGTTACACACATTCGCAAGTCAGTATCACTACTGAACCCGCTAGTGGCTTTGGAGCGACTTTTCCTACCACCCGGATAGAAGTACGACCACTTCTACCCTGAGAATGAGTGGATGTATGCGACATCCGACCCACAATCCCAAAATCACTTCTTTGTGTCCATATGAGAACAGAGACCTTATCCTATCCCCACCCCAGTCTCATGTGCTTAGTGCTACTCCAAATTTCACACAGACACTTGGAACGACGATATGCCCTTATACTCACCGGGTCGTTTAGGGTCCTTGGGACGCATTGATACCCCTCATGGGCCGAATTGGCTTACTTTTTAGTCCTAATTCGGTCGTGGGAGGGCTGAGGAAGTGTTGGGAAGGCTTGTTTTGGCCTTAGGAGGGTTCGAAATGGCCAATTTCAGCTAGACCGAAATAGGGCAGCTTCGATCCGCCGGAGCTGCTTCACTGTACTGTCATGCCGGCACTTCTCCAGTGATTCTCAGATTGATTGGAGTTTGCTATCAGATAGCTAACTTCTCTCCGGTTCTATAGAGCCCGACCTCTCCTTCCGAGGTTAAGAAAAATGTTCAAGTCGAAGCTCTGGTTCGAGCTTCACCGAGAAATGGAGCAGTAGAGAGAGAGAGAGAGGTGTTCAGGTGTGAGGAGAATGCATGGGGATGACCTCTTTATAAATGTGTAAAATTGTGTATTAAATGGAAGAGATTTATTTCTAGAATTAATATTGCCATAAATTATTGGTATTAATTCCAATAATTTAATTTAACTATTAAATTATTTGTATTAATTCCAATAATTTAATTTAGGTATTAAATTATTGGTATTAATACAAATAATTAAATATATATTAATTTATGGCTATTTATGATAAGGCGTACGTTCTCATAAAAAAATTTTTACGGAAATTTCGGGTTACAAAAAAGTCATACTTCCCAAGAGGTCATCCATCCTCGCACTACTCTTGTGCAAGCACGCTTAACTTTAGAGTTCTTATAGGAACTCATTCACCTGAAACAATTCAGTTTTTCTCTTTTAATTTGTCTTAAGTTTCTTTTACAAGGTTTAATGAACCCTTTAGATCACCCGAAAGTTGTAAATTTCCAAATTGCTTGTTCCTAAATGATCGGGTTTGTAAACCGGCTTGGTTTTCTTACTCGGTTTAACCGGTTCTTTTCCCGGTTTTCCTTAACTCAAAAGTGTGGGGTTTACAACTCTCCCCTCCTTTTAGGAGTTTTGTCCCCAAAACTTAATTATCAACCTTGGATGAGGAACCATTTCCTTTGATGTCCCTTTTGTGTTTGCTTAACATGAAAACTCTTCTTTTGTTCTTTCAATTAGCCCTTTTTTACATCCTTCACTTAAGAAAATTTCTTTTCCTTTATATTATTTACTCCCTCTACGGAGTTTATCATAACTAGACATACCTTATTCCAGTGTATATCCTTAGATTCTTATCTTCTTTGTTTAGAGTAACATTCTTCCCTTTGAGATTCTATACTCGAGATTGGGAATTCCAAGATAACCAATCATTCTAGTGTCTAGTTATCCTTTTGATAGTTGAAACCTTTACCTCGATGTTCTTTCAAGCGTTATGTACTTGTTTCCACGATTTTTCTTTATTATCACTTTTTCGTCATATTTTTACCCTTCCTTCATTCATTGTCTATTATAACTTCGGTCTAAATTATTTTTTATATTTGACCTTGTCATGCTGATTAGCTGACTCTTCCTTACTTTGAGTCATATTCTCCTCGGGATTGTTGGGCTCACATGCCCCTTACAGCATGGCATTTTCTAGGACCTATCTCTATCCATTAGATTTTTAGAACATCTCCTTGAGGGTCTCTCTTAGCTTTTCGACCTTTCAGGGATCGTATAACTTCATCCCTCTTTTCTTTTGATAGTATTCCTCAACTATCCTTTTTACCATTATCCTCTCCTCCATCATGCCTTTGAAGTTATGTCTCACATAACCGCATGGATTCCTCTTACCTACTCATCCTTCCCCAACTTCTTTATTGGTTTTCGGTTCCAATTGATTGGGTTTTCCAATACTATACCGATAAGTTGGCATTCATCCTTTCTTAGGTCCATCCTCATTCCCAATGACATCTTTACTCAAGGATTTTACTTTGGCCTTAATCCACTCTTACTTGTTCGTAATCATTTCACAATTCTTTATACCGAGTTGATTCCTTTCGGTCTACATGTCGATTTGCTTGGTTTGGGGAGTTTCTTTTTTTTTTTTTTACAGTTTCATTCTCTACTATTTCCTTCAAAGTAGAGACTTTCACCTTAGGAGTTACATGTTCAACCTTCTTACCATTTCTTGAAGGTTTTCTTTCTTCATCTACTTACACCTTTCTATATTGGGGCATTTGCCCGCTTTCAGTCCTACATTGTCTTAAATTTTCCATTCCATCCTTTATTCCTTATTTGAGTAGCTTCTGATTATTGGTCTTATTTCGTGTACTCCACCCTATGCCCAGCCATCCACTCTTAAGGCTCTATTATGCGAGTGTTGACCATAATCCATTTTGATATTAGTGGTTGTTCCCCCTTAACCACTTCTTATTTAGTAAGCTTACTTTCCCAAGGTTTCTCAAACGTTCTTTCCTTTATTTTCTTATTATGGGTAGTCTACCCATTCTTACTTGTTATGGCATCTATTGATGCTATCTTTCTACCTACTTGTTCCTTGGGTTTAACTTACTCCTTAGATTCCCTTGGTTTTTTCACCTCACCATGCACTTCATTTGCAATTTCGTCTCCTCATCCCTCGTCACTTGGTCCCATTACCTCTTAGTTGAGACATGTATCCCTCCTCAGGGTTTCCTTCCTTGGTGAGATTCTTTCCCCTTTCTCCTAGAATTCCTTCTTCATTCATTTTTGTATGTATATCCTTGAATGATGTCCTTTGATGCCATCCCCTTCCGTTTACCTTTACTCTTGAAATCTTTCGGGTACATCCTTTGTACCCCATCCTCATTCCAACTTGTACCCCTATACACATCTATTTCCTTTAACTAGAGCTC
This sequence comes from Trapa bicornis, assembly GCA_030064425.1. NCBI lineage: Eukaryota > Viridiplantae > Streptophyta > Magnoliopsida > Myrtales > Lythraceae > Trapa > Trapa bicornis. The sequence goes on from CM057740.1 coordinate 9,433,153, forward strand.
AAATCCTCCTTGTTTCCAGATCTCTTAATCATCCTGCGAACGGCTTACTTAATCTTCTTAGGGTGTAGTCCTTACTACTTCCCAGTCCTCCATAGGGCATCGTTTATTCTCCTTAGCTATCTTGTTGCTACGATTTGCTTCCTTCTGCTATGTTAGTCTGAAACTTGACTTATCATTCCAGAACATCCCATTTGTCGTCTAATGCTTGGCTTGTCTTCTCTTTTAGAGGTGCTTCCTTCCTTTTTCCTAGATGGCTGGAAATTTCTTCTTAAGGAAGAATTCTCTTCATCTACCCTTTTTTTTATTTTCTAATGATCGAGGTCCTATCTTCAGTCCTTTTCCTCCCTCATCTAGTTGAGGCACATGATTACACCATCATTAAGGGACAAAATGTTTTAGGAACTCAAAATTTACTTTTGAAATATGATTTCCAACTTGGGGCTTTAGCTTTTCTTAAAGGAGATTGGGTCGGGAAGTACCCACCACTTATGATAGGATCTTAAAGACTCCTGGGTGTGGTTGAAGTTTCAAGCAGGAGTCATATTTCATGGGGTGGAATACTTTTGGATTCATGTAGTTGTAGAGGCATTGTTCTTGGAAGGTATTGTTCTAAATCCTTACGATGCGGGGCAATCTTTCACTTCATTCCCCATTTCCCCTTACACCTATAAAAGGTTATCTTGATACTTGTCCTTAGTATTGTTGAGCACTTTCTCTCTCCTTGTCAGTTTTCTTGTCGAGCCTTCTCTGCCTACTAGTTTTCCCCTAAGAGTTCTCCTAGCCTCTTTAGTCTTTTGGCTCATTTCCTTATTTGGGATGGGATTCTCCTCGGTCCCCGCAGTTTGTTTGGTTACTTTTCTTGAGGCAATCTTCCTACAATTGAGGCGTAAGCTTACATTTCTTTTTTTTTTTAGAGACATGGTTTCAGGAACTTGAAATTCTTCATTAATGTTCAAGGAGTACAATATGTTAGGGTCTTAACCATATTACAAAGAGGTGGTTATGAAATAGATAGAGGGCTACGGGGTGTTTGATAAGTATCCTCCATGGTAAGGTTATAAGCCCTAGCTGGTGTTCCTGGTTTCAGGTTTGGCTTCCTTTGTACTCGGAGATGTGACCTCAATAGGTCCAATCATCATCCTCTTGGGTATTTTGTCATTTGGTCCTTGGGGATTTCTACCATGCCCCGGGCATTTGGGAAGATTCTAGAGTTGTCTACCTACGAGGACAGGCTATTGAGAAGAGTCATTCCTAGTTTTCTTGGTTCCTCTCCTAGGAGCCATCTGAAAATTTTAAGATAAATCCTATCAGTTACTATATTTTCTAGTCTTGATAATGTATTCGAGGAAATAGGCTCTTATACCACTCTAGTTATCATGGCCCGACCCGGTTTGATCGAATCCCCGTGAACAACCCGCCACTCTCGCTGTTTATTAAAGGGTTTCCCCTTATTATAAACCGTAAAGAGTAAGACGTCCTTTAAACTTGCACCATTTCTTGGAATAGCATAATTATAACTGCATGAAATTATAAACTTTACATACCTATATTACAGGCATCTTAGTTGATGGTCTTTCAGGGTTGGCTTTCCAAGATTTTCTAAAAGGGATATAAGGGAGAGGGTGAGTACGACTACTCACTGAATGGGTTTTCAAAGGTCTACTTTTAACTTTTAGGAAAAATATTTATATGGAGTGTACCAGATTCCTTTCTTTTCAAAAATCCCTTCATTTAAAATTTCTCTCGAGTTTTTCCATTATTTAATAGTTACCGGTGTGTCATCACCCAACACACATCCTTCATCATGAAGGTTACACACATTCGCAAGTCAATATCACTATTGAACCTGCTAGTGGCAATGGAGCGACTTTTCTTGCCACTCGAATAGAAGTACAACCACTTCTACCCTGAGAATGAGTGGATGTACGCGACATTCGACCCACAATCCTGAAATCACTTCTTCATGTCCGTATGAGGACAGAGACCTCATCCTATCCCCACCCCGGTCTCATGCGCTTGGTGCTACTCCAAATTTCGCACAGACACCTGGAACGACGATCTCCCCTTATACTCACCGGGTCGTCCAGGGTCCTTGGGACGCATCGCTACCCCTCATGGGTGTCTTGATGATCCCGTAGTCATAATGCATGCACAAACAATGTTTTCTCATATTGCCATGTAATTTGTGGTGCCACTGATCCAACGGCCCCGACTCTAACTCAACCTGCAGTTGTTTGTCTTGACTAGTCCGTCGACCTGTCATGTCGCACTGCCATTAGTTGACTAAGCATATCAGTCCTATCTTGGTACCCTGGCCAAACAATTCACTTATTAAGTTTTATGGAACATATATCATATTTGTTTACAAGCTCCTGCTCGTGCCAACTGGTCTTGGGCCCACTATATGAGATTTTCAAAATCTGGCATTTAGCCCCCAAGTTCCAAATCCGAGGCCCCCGGCCTATCAAAGCTATTCGAGCTCCCATCGAGAAGGTCTCCCAAATTGTTTAAGAATTGGCACACGATCAAGGGAAAGCACTTCCGACAAAACATATGTTTTCTCTATCCATTATACAGCCTGGGTATAAGGACACCTCCGTTCATAACCGATGAATGGGTTTTCAACTTCCTTCGAGTAAGTCTCATCATACCAACCGGGTATGATCTACTTACAAGAGGTAAGTAGTTTTTTCACATGATTTTCACATCACTTCCTCTAAGTAGTGATGTTTAAAATACCACTTAATAGTGGGTTTTCATACCGAGGTACTTATCATTCCCAACCGGGTATGATATGAAATCCCACTCACAAGCGGTAAGTGGTTTTAAATTTTAAGTTGTGCTCATCATTCCAACCAGGTATGATGTTAGTAAACCCACTCACCCATTAATGCAGTGAATTCCACTAGACCGGTTATTTGTATTCACGCGAGCTTGTCCTTACTGGCATTCCCGGTACTTCGTGTTCCTACACGATATGAACATCTCGGTTCATTGTCCTTCGGCCTAATAGCCTTCATTCATTCCAAATGAACGAGAAAGTCACACTTTCATTTATTTGCAATTAGGTCCCTAAAGTTATTTCTCTTAAACTTTAAGTCCCTAATACCGGTTTTTCCTCAAATTGAGTCCTGAAACTTTTAAAATTTATCAAGGGACCTCAATTTATTCCATTTCACAAAAAGGGGATTAATTTCCCAAATTTCCAATTTGATCCCCCAAGTTTTCCAAAATTACCATTTTGCCCTTCCTTTACAAAAATGGTAAGTTTTGCCCCAAAAATTCCAAAATTCCTCAATTAGTCCTCTAACATTATTTTCATACCCAATTGACCCTCAATTTCATAAAATTTCATTTTGGTCCTTTAAATTTCAAAAATCCCCAATTTCAACTCCTTAGCACGGTCGAATTTGATTTCATAAAATTGACCGATCAAACACCTCCAATTGTTGAAATTGAAGTTAAAATTGAGTTCCTCAATCCTCTTATGATTCAATAGAGCTTTGAATCGCAAGTTTTCACGTCAGAACAAGCTCAAACGGAGCTTCGCCGAAAAATGGACTGTAAAGAGAGAATGCTTCGATTACTCACCGGTGAGGGCATGGCGGTCCAAGCTTTCAATCTGGGTAGATAGCTCTCATCCTAAGGTTCATCCTAGAACCAAGAATCACATCAATTGATGCCGAATTGAGTGAGAATTTCATCATTGAAATTCTGTCGGTTCTCTCACTAGCACCGGTCGGAAATTGCAGAGGGCAGCCAAATTGGCTTACCTTTTAGTCCTAATTTGGCCGTGGAAGGGCTGAGGAAGTGTTCAGAAGGCTTGGTTTGGCCTAAGGAGGGTTCGAAATGGCCAATTTCAGCTCGACCAAAACAGGGCAGCTTCGATCCTTCGAAGCTACTTCACTATTCCGTCATGCCGGCACTTCTCCAGTGATTCTCGGATTGACTGGAGTTTGCTATCAGATAGCTAACTTCTCCCCGGTTCTATAGAGCCTGACCTCTCCTTCTGAGGTTAAGAAAAATGTTCAAGTTGAAGCTCTGGTTCGAGCTTCACCGAGAAATGGAGCAGTATAGAGAGAGAGACGCTTAACTTTAGAGTTCTTATGGGATCTCGTTCACCCGAACCAATTTGGTTTTTCTCTTTTAATTTGTCTTAAGTTTCTTTTCCAATGTTTAATGAACCCTTTAGATCACCCAGAAGTTGTAAATTTCCAAATTACTTGTTCCCAAATGATCGGGTTTGTAAATCGGCTCGATTTTCTTACTCGGTTTAACCGGTTCTTTTCCCGATTTTCCTTGACTAAAAAGTGCAGGGTTTACAATGTCCTAAAGAAGAGGAAGGACATAAGAAGGGAAGAATCCTCGCATGTCAGTAAGTCATGTGGAAACCCAATGATTGGAATTGGAAAGACCTAATAAAGAAGTTGGGAAAGGACGAGTAGGTAAGAGAAATCGACATGGTTATGTGAGACAAGACGTCAAAGGCAAGATGGATGGGGGGATAATGGTAAAGGTAGTCAAGGAATACTACCAAACGAAAATAGGGATGAAGTTATATGATCCTTGAAAGTTTGGAAAGATTAAAACGACCCTCAAGGAAGTATTCTAGAAATCTAATGGACAGAGACAGGTTCTAGAAAATGTCATGACTGTAAGGAGCATGTAAGCCCAACAGTCCCGAGGAAAATATGACTCAAAGTAAGGAAGAGTCAGTTAGTAAGCATGACAAGGTCAAACATAAAATTTGGACTGAAATTGTAATAAACAACGGATGCAGGAAGAGTCGAAATAGGACAAAAAGGTGATAACAAAGAAACCTGTGAAAACAAGTACGTAACGCTCAAAAGGACATCAAGCTAAGGGTTTCAACAACCAAGAGAATAACTAGACACAGGAATGGTTGGGTATAATGGAACTCCCAATCCTAATGACCTGGGCAAGAACCTCAAGAGGAAGAATCTTGCCTTAAGTAGAGGGATAAATAAACCTAAAGATGTGCCTTTTGAATAATGGATAAGACTCCTATAGTTATGATAAACTCCATTGAAGGAGTAAATAGTGGAAATGAAAAGAAGTTCCTTAGGTGCGTGTTTAAAAGGGGCTAAGTGAAAGAACAAACAAAATGTTAGCATGTCAAGCAAACCCCAAGTGGGCATCAAGGGAAATTATTCCTGAGGCAAAGGATGTTAATTTAGTTTTGGGGACAAAACTATTAAAAGGAGGGGAGAGTTGTAAACCCCATCCCTTAAAGACAAGGAAATCGAGGAAAGAACCAGTCAACTCGGGTGAGAAAATCGAACTGGTTCATGAACCCCGACCACTAGAGAATGGGAAAATTGGGAAATTTACAAATCCCGAGTGACCTAAGGAGTCACAAAAGTCATGGAAAAGGACTTTAGGATGAATTGGAAGAGAAAATCAAAATGGTTCGGGTGAACCGGACCTAAACCAGTTTGAACTACTATTGAACTTGTTTCTAAATTCATTTTTTTATGTGGCTTAGAAAATTCAAATTGGAGAATTGAGGCCACCATTTGATAGAGAATGAATTTAGATGAATTTAAAAAATTTTAATTTTGAAAAACTCAGCCAAATTGAGCCTGAATCGACCGATTTAAGCATTGAACTATGTACAGATCGATACGGTCCAATTCGGAATAGTATAGTCTTCTTCCTTCTTATGACAACACTGTTCACTTGCTAGAAAATTGAGCAGCACCGGCGAAGATGAAAAGTCTTCGAACAAGGAGTTTAAGACAATGAACGACCACCATAAAAGCCCCAATCGGACGGCCAAGAAGTCTCTGAGCTTCCTATATAAAGAGCCACTTCTCATTTATCCTCCTCACCCCTAAAAACTCCTCTCTCTCCCTATTGCTCAATTTTTCAATGAAGCTCGAACCAGAGCTTTGACTTGGGCATTTTTCTAAGCCAAAGAAGGCGAGAACGGGTTCATTAGATTTGGGGAGAAGTCAGCTACCCAACGGTAGTCTCCATTTGCTCCGAGGGTTGCTGGAGAAATGCCAGCGTGATAGAATAGTGAAGTAGCTCCGGCGGACCGAAGCTACCCTATTTTGGCAGAGCTGAAAACGGCCAATTCGAGTTCTTCTCAGGCCAAACCAAGCCTTCCCAACACTAACACAGCCCTCATACAGCTGAATTAGAGTAGAAAGGTAAACCAATTTGACTCCCCTCTGTAAATTTTGATTAGTGTTAGAGAGAATCGATGAAACTTCACTGACCAAATTCTCCATGAATTCGACATATATTGATGTGATTCTTGATCCTAGGAGTAACCTTAGGACAAGAGCTACCTACCTAGATCGAAAGCTTGAACCATCTTTTAACCTGCACTTTTCCTAGAATAACAAAAATCAAAACTAAATAAAATTTTAAATTTATCATACCTGTCTCACAAACGTATTAGTTGGTGGTCCTTGAGGGTAGGCTTTCCGTGATTTCCTAAAAAGGGATATGAGGGAGGGGGTGAGTACAACGACTTAGTGAATGGGTTTTCAAAATTTGACTTTTAGGAAAAAGATTTGTTTTGAGTGTTCCAGTCTCCTTATTCCCTTTCAAAAATCCTTTTATTTTCAATTTCTTGTTTTATCACCATTTCTTATTAATCACAGTTACATCCTTCATCATGAAGGTCAATCACACAATCGCAGGCTAGCACGTCCACTAAACCCACTTGTGGCGTTGGAGCAACTTTACCGGCCACCTAGATAGAAGCACGTCCACTTCTATCCCGAGAATGAGTGGATGGATGCGACATCCAATCCTCAATCTCGAAATCAATTCTCCGTGTTCGTATGTAAACAGAGACCTCATCTCGACCCCAACACAGTCTCATGCGCTTAAAGCTACATCGAGCTTCGTAAGGTCACCTAGTCCGATGAACTGCCCTTATACCCACCAGGTCGTCCAAGGCCATAGGACACATCACTACCCCTCTTAGACGTCTTTAAGGTCCCATAATCATAGTGCATGCACAATCAGTATTTTCACATCATGCCATATAATCTATGGTACCACTCGTCAAATGGCCCTGATCCTCAATTCAACCTACAACTATTTGTCTTGACTGGTTCGTCGACCTATCATGTCGCACTGCCACTAGTTGATTGAATATGTCGGTCCTGACTTGGTACCATGGCCAAATCATTCATTTATTTAAAGTTTTATGGCATATATCTCATGTTTATTTATGAGCTTCTGCTCGTGCCAATTGGCATATGGCCCACTGTTCGAGATTTTCAAAACTTGTCATATTAACCCCCAAGTTCCAAAACTAAGGCCTCCAGCCTACTAGAGCTATTCGAGCTTTCGTTAAGAATATCTCCCAAATAGTTTAAGTAGTGGCACACAGTCAGGGGAGAATACTTCTAACAAAAATATTTTTTTATCTATCCATCATACTAACTGAGTATGAGGATATCTCCGCTTATAACCGATGAATGGGTTTTCCAGTTCATCCGAGTAAGTTTTATCATATCAATCGAATTATTCGTCAATTCTCTATTAATTTTCCTAATTTTTTTAGATTTTCATTGAGATTTATGTACGAAAAAATTACAATTTGGAAAATAAGGTAAAATCTCACTCTCTCCGGCAAGAAGAAAGGGAAAGTAATCTTGAAATGGAGAGTTTCTTAGGGTTCTTAAAAAATGAAGGGTGTGGTAATTGAGTATTTTTATTTATTTACATAATTGTTGTTAAAATTTAAAATATTTATGATTAGATATTTTTTAAAAAATATTTCATCGATTGCCAAAATTCCTATTTAGGTTGGTGATTTTTCAATGTTAAAATATATAATAAAAATATAATTAATTATTCTATACTCAAATTTATCTTTGCTATAAAATAATCAAAATTATGAGAATTATTTTATCATATTTTCTCTAATTTTTTCAATACAAAGCTTGGAGGAGCGCTTTACTTCCTACAAAATTCATGAAACTCTAGTTATAATATTTTATAATATTTGAGTTATCAGAAGTTGACATACTTAATTAAGTGCAATATTATGAAAGGTAATGTTTGGGAAGCTACTCTATATGATTCTGCCAAAGTTGTAATCCGCTCAGGTGAGTTCGCCTTGTTTGCAAAGTGGGAAAGGATCAATGTAGCCACAATATCAAGTACCGATCCATGAGGAAGAAAGGTGGGCGGGGGAGCCATTTCTATCAAGAAATTGAAGGTAGGGATTTTTTAGGGGTCCGTCCTCGGTTGCTTCGACTAGGGAAGGAGTATATGCATAAAACTCGATAACTCTATTCTAATATATAATTGTAACTATTTATTTAAAATTTATTCAACATTTAATATATTATTATATTATCAATTCTATACTAATATATAGCATGAGTAGAGCTTTTAATAATAGATCGAATACTAGAGTATAATTAGAAAATGAAACTTGGAACACTTTCCACAATACATCCAAAGTGTACTAGTTGTTAATAATGAGCATCATCATGTAATTTAATCATGGATAGAGGTGAAACGAGGGAGATGAGGATATTACAAAGCAAATACTACATGGTTATATTGGAATAGGATCAAGAAGTAGTGCTGTCACTTGCTGTTACACGTTCTGATCGGAATGTGGGTAGCAATATTTGTCATCATTATGAAACTAGTTGAAGGATCGTGTAAAATTGAGTCATTGGTTTAGAACTGGACTTGTCAAAGAAGTAGGTTGAAAATACTCTTCATTAAGATCCATTCAGGTAATATTAACTTTCTTTCTCAACTCTTCTACTCCAGTTTGTTCTATCACATGGTGCTCTTTCATGAAACATTGGACAGCAGAAGCTACGTGTCTTCTATTTTGCTCGAACTGGGTTATACATAAAAGAGAAAATCAGTTGTTACTTGAACTTGAAATATATTAAATATCTCATTTAAATGTTAAAAATTTTAAATTAATATATTAAATACAACAAATTTACTTCTATTAGTTAAATATATGTCCACTTGCATTTGATAATAATTAATTGTTAGAAGTGATATATTTGTCATTTTTTTTTTCTATTTCATATGGTAATACTTAAAATTCACTTTAAAAGGTATAGAATAAAAGGGTAAAAATATTCAAAACTATAAAATTAAAGTGAGAAATTTCATTCAACTTTAACGAGTGATAATATCATTGATAAGTCTACTGATTAGTGAGTAGGCCTTGATAGCTCCATTTTGGCTACTGCCAATCCATTTGAATGTATGTTCAGTCACTTTTTTTTTGCACAATGTATGTTCAGTCACTATCTCTCTCATTCCAAGGAAAAATATGGTTATAAACAGAACAATTCCAATTGAATGTAGAGCAATTGACAAGTACTCTTCCACGGTGGGAATCTTATACTGCTTGAACAATTTGGTCTCATTGAAGTATGCACTCGCCTGTAATTTTATCTGCAAGTGAAGAAGCATGGGATAACCACTTGTCGTAATTAGTTTGTCTATAAGAAATATTGATAATATATTGTAAATGAGTATGAATTCTCGTCTTAAGTTGAAATATTTCATAATTAATTTATGATTATATTAATATTTGAGAAATTTACAGTTCTTTTTTTCAATGTGATATGAATATTGTCGAGGTGACAATAATTTGAAACTTATAGCTTATTTTGCATAGTACATGCCATGCACCTATCCTTTCGCATTAATCAACTGTCCGTCATCTTAATATCTCATCTACAATATTAAATACTTTAATTTATGTGCTATTAAATATATGATAATAATGATATAATGTAGTAAATAATGTGATATATCTAATGTGATAAGATATAAAATTCAAAACTCCATCCCTTTCCTTTCTCTTATCCACCTTTTTCTTTGGAAGTACTATACGCATTATATATATATATATATATATATCATCCAAAGATGAGGGAAACAAGAAAAGTTTTGCAGATATTTTCCGAGCAAATGTATATTGTTGCCCGAAATAGGTTACCACCGGTCTCTAACAAAAGGTAACCTTTTAATAATGTCCTGCTATTTTCATCATCTATATAGTATTAATCAGCCAATATTTGAGTAGTGTCTTAATCATAAAAAAATTAAGAGATGGGAAACATTGTAAACAGATCTGCTTAAGAGCTTGATTAACATATCAATCACCTAAAAATTTCATGGATTTTCTTTAGATGCTGCTTTTGGAAAACGTTGAAATCCAACTTCACCAAAGTCAACAACTCTCTTCACTGTGATAGTTTTCTTACTCAGACCCAGACGTAGAATCTTGCTTCCATCCTCGCTGGCCCTTTCCAAAGGTACTGCGCGTGTCCTACTTGGGCAGCCAGTGAAGGACCTTCAGTTCCCACTAGTACTGACGACCCATCATTCTCATTACTGTTTTTGTTATATCGCTTCATGAAACTTTGAAGACGTCTGACACTGAAGAAAGGCAAATGTTTCTTGGAGGATGTTCTCTCCATGAACCCTCAGTGGCTGGAGTCCTTGAAACTTATTTTACTTCTGTCCTTAAACTTTTAAAAGATATCTACAGTCAAATATATATATTTATTTTTCTACAAGAGTTAATTAGCCAAAGTGCATAGACACAAATGCATATATATATATATATATATATCGGGTGAAATCCTTTAGCCCTGTTGTCCTAAAAACCGGAACAAGAGGGATGTGGTATAAAGTTCGAGGTAATTGGAGGAGTACCCAAATTCCTCATGTTCAAAGTAAAGGCTTTTAATTTTCTACAGGTATTCATTCATCTCCTTCTCAAAGTGATAAAACACCACTGAATCTGATCAATCAAATGCAGCTTTTCTAGAGGCTCAGGATCGGTGGCAGCAATCATCGTCTTAACCTTTTCCTTCGGTTCCTGAATTTGAATTTGGTTCTGCATGCTATCAAGGTTCATCTACAATTAATGACATAGTTTATATATAATATACAGTTAGCCTTAACTAGCATATGGAGTATATGGAGTTGAGATATGTATATATATGGTCATTAATTTAACTTTGAGTATATACATTATTATACCGTCAAGTTAGGATCAATAGTAGGAAAAGGTCTCCCGACTCGGGAAAAATTGGCCAGTTTTCCATTTGCATGAACAACTGGAGAAATGGGAGCTGCAAAGACAGAGAGATGGAGCTGACACTTTTCATTCTTTCCTTGTGACTACTAGTAATATGCCTAAGTGGGAAGAGGCATACCCCTTATTTATACTGGGAGTTTAATTGAAATATTCCGTTTAGATAAAAATTATATGATATTTTAAAATATTGAGTTATAATAATTTAATAATTATTAAAAAATAAAAAATTCTATTAAAAATAATGCCAATTATTAGTAAAGAGAAAAAATAAATAAATGCATAAAGATGTATAACTAATAAATATTCTCACATTTAATAAGGAAGAAAAAGAATGAGGGGCTACTAATGAAGTTCAAAATGCATCAATGAAAGGTTAAATATTTATAACCCAAACAAATTAATAGGTTAAAAATCTATAATAAATTATTTTGTTCAATATTTATAATATTATAATATTTTATTTTCTTATAAATATGTAATTAATTCTTAACAAATTATTAAGGGGGCGATAATCAATGAGATGACATTGGAGATGATAGTTTATATTCAAGAATTATATATTAGTGGCATATCAATAAAAATAGAATATTCTATCTTGAATTATTATGAAAGAAAATTTATATACAGAAATAAATAAACAAAAACAAAATAAGATTTACATGTGCCAATTATATATAATCATAAGGCAACAAATTGTCCGACCTATTCCTTTTTTATAGCATAAGATTGACCAATTGTTATAAATTCTCTTATGAGGAGGATCACATTCACATGTGAGGGCTAATTATTTGAAGAAAATTTATATTTATAGAAAATGTTGTTCTTTATTCACAATTAGGAGTGTGTCCTGTCGTGTTCCCAATGGACGATTGAGGTAGACAAAAACCATGTGCTTCTCGAATAGATGTCGGTATCTGAAAATTATTTAACTTGGACTTTAGAGTTTGGAGGTAGCAAAATACATTGCCTCCCAAATAAATAAATATATATATATATATATTATATCTAACATTTACAACTTATAATAAGATTTCTTCTTATGATGGAAGGAAGGGGGTTTTACAAGATTTTGAAATAGTGAAAACATTAAAATTTTGATATGGAAGAATCTCTCCAAGCTTTTTTTCTTATAAAATATTAGTGTACTATGATATGTAAACTCCTAAAAAATTTATTAATAGAAAACATAAAATACTAAAATAAGCAAATATTCAGTTTAGATATTTAATAAGTAATTGTATTCATATTTTTAAATTCATAATATTTATTTTTTATTAATATAAATTATACTCTCAACCCATCTAATATTCAATTTTTCATCCATATGAGATGGTTCAGAGATTTTTATGTGTAGAACTTAGAACATACTATAATGTTGTCCTTCCATATGTGCTAACATATTTATTAACATCTTCATGTATCTAAGTTATTGATATATCTAAGTGTCACTAGCTACTCTTACTTGTCTTATGTTATCTCTTCCTAGTAGCTATATGAAGTCTCCCACTAACAGGCATCATACATACAATTGTGAAGAGTATTATCAAATACAATTGAATTTGAAGTTAGAAAGATTTTTTTATAATAATTATGCATATGATATTAATGAAGTGAAAAATGCAACATGTTTTGTATTTAAGCTAGAAAATGGAGTTGTATCTACCAAAAAAGGGAAGTTTGTAGCTTTGCCCTATGCAACGTGCCAATATGTATGGCTACACATGATATTGACATTTCTAGACCAAAGAACTAAGCATAGAGAAAACTACTAGCTCTAGTAGTATAAAAGGAAAAGTCACGTTGAGAATTAGAAAAAAAACACCAAAAACTCTTTTGAAAGTGCTATGAGCAACTCCTCCATCTAGCTCACAATTCATCTATATTGCTTTACTATTTTACATATCATATTCTCATAATTATCAGAATGAATCCCTTAATTATTGCTGAATTTCGGAATTTAACCTCACCAAAAAAAACCTAAATGGACCAAATGAAGTGAATTAATAGAATTTCTTAAATTTATAGTGTGTTTCAATTAGTTGTATTTATTCTCCTATAGGTTTAAAGTTTAAAATCTCTAGTTCTAAGGTAGAATATGAACCAAATGATTATTTGTTGTGACCAAATCAACATTATTATTCTATTGGTGTGCATGTCCAATGTCTATCCAAACATATTTTATGTGAAGCAAGAGCATTATCATTTTATTAAAACCCATGGAGGTGGAGAAGGACAATAATAATAAGTATAAATTCGACCAATAATGTTCATGGCTTAAAATCACAACAAATACTATAATATGCATTTATACGGGAATAGGATCAACAAAAAATTACATGATTTTTTGTTTCAGCTTCATATGAGAATGTGTGTAGCAATCTCTCATAATCATAAAACAAGTTTAAGCATCGCCTCAAATTAAAGATTGTGGTTAAAAGTAGATATGGTGTACGAGGTTGAAAACACTTTTTATTAATATCCTTCCAAGCATAATCAACTCTATTCCATAACTTTTCCATGAACATTTGTTCCGTCACACCGTACTCCGTTATGAAGAATTCAACCGTGGAAATCATGTGTACTCTCTCTTGCTCGAATTATTTTATACATAGACCGTACCAATAAAAAAATGTCAAAATTTAACAGATAGTTTACTTCAATTAAATGTAAAATTTAATTTATATTAGTCAAATATATATGTTAATAGATATCATTTACCTTGTAAGAAAGAATATCGTTGCTAAGTCGACCAATTAGGGTCGAAGCCCGGGTGGCTTCATTTTGGCTACTAATACTAATATACCATTTGAATGCATGTTAGGTGACTACTTCTCCCATCTCAAGTAAAGATATGGTTAGATATGGTCACCAACATGATATGTCCTGATTAAGTTATTAGAACAAGTAGTCTTCCAAGTTGGGTATTTTCTGCTGGAACCATTTGACCTAATACAAGTATACACTTGCCTAGAATTTTATATGCAAATGTAAAAGCATACAATAACCTGAATTTTATTCCGGCTTTTACGACAACAAGCTACAGGATTTCACCCGGTACGTGCCTATGCACTTTCGAGGTGATTGAGAAGCTCATCATCAAGTTATTAAGAATCTATGCTTACATTTTTTTATCATTTATATATTTTTTAAGAACTAAGGCGCTATCCAAAAAATGGTTGGTCAATTTTTTTTTTGCGGATGATGGAAATAGAAAAATATTATCAGAATGTTGTCTTTTGCAAGAGACAGGATAGTGGAGGTTATTACTGGACCCTTGCCAATTATTTCGAGCCACTATATGCACAAGCTCGGGACATATTTACAAAAAAATTTCTATTTGTCTCAGTTTTGGATGATATATATGATGGGCACGATACTTTCGAAGAGATGGACCTTTTAACTGATGTAATTAAAAGGTGGGTTAGATAAAAAAGAATGATAATGTCTCAAGTGCACCTAATCTAGTTTCAAACTGATGCATTTAACGTTATTACAGGTGGGATATTAGGATTATGGATCAACTTTGAGTACATGCAAGTATTCTACGATGGATTATTAGATCTATTCGATGAAATTGGACCAAAGTTGGCCAATATGAAAGAAGAATCTTATCGCCAAAATAAGTTGTAATCCACAAACTATCAACTTATAAATACTATCTCCAACTAACTAGTATATATTGAGCAAAAAAACTAACTAGTATATGTTTTAACTCAACATGGAAAGTTACCATATTCACATATATGATCTATGCCTTCTACCCAGTGATATTTATTTGTACAAATGGTTATCAAAAATTTTTTACTTCTGTTACAGTTATAGATGAAATTTCAGGCGGGAGCATACTTCGATAATATTAAATGATTGAATCAGCAAAAGACACGTGCAGTACTTGTCTTTTGCGGTAACTGGCTATATCATGTTGGTAATTATATCTTTTCTTAGAATGGGAGAGTTTGCAGACAAAACATGCATTTAAATGGTCTATTAGTAGCCAAAATAAAACGTAAGGACCTCCGCACTCATAAGTCGGCTTACTAATGATATTGTTTCTGATAAGGTAAATATTATTTCTTAAATTCAAGAATAACACTTTGGATATTATATTTTTTTAGAAATTGTATTTTTAAATCTTATATATTCAATATAAGTGATAATATTTGATTTTTAAATAACTAAAAGATAAAAAATTTTGAATGTGTTAATTTTTTTAAATATATAAAATTAAAAATATCACATTTTCAAATATATAAAATTGGATTGATTAAGATCAATAAGGGTATATTTCCCTTAATTAAATTATGTGTACAAAGTATTTGGATGAAAAAATATCAAGTTGGGAGAGATGTTACCTTGATGAACATTTATCATTGAAACAAAACCATTCATGGTTAATTACCTTTAATATACAAAAATAGTAAATATCGCTTAAAATACTCAAAATAGTATAAAACATTAAAAAATTGTATAAATTAAAAAAATAATTATTTAAATTAAAAACGTAAGGAAATAAACAAATGATAAATAAAAAGTTATAAGATAAATTCAAATAAACATTACAAATAGTAAAAAAAATACTTAAAATATAATAAATGTCCAAAAAAAATAAGAAACAATAAAAATACAAAGTTATGATAAAAATAATACTAAACATTGTAAACATAAAAAATGTAAGAATTAATGAAAATAATCCGAAATAGTCAATTTTCTTATCCTTCTCTACAAAAATGAGTTACTTTACCGCAGTAATTCTTTCTACTTCACTCCCTACATTGCTTATCAAGTTAGACAATACTAATTATTATCTTTGGAAGAACAATATTACAAATTTAATACAAGCATATCTGTTATTTGGATATACAGATAGTAGTATCTATCAACCCAAACCCACTGTGATGATGAAAGAAGGAGCTACTGAGCTTAAAATAATCAATCCGAAATATAAAGCATGGACTATCTGGGATAAGTTAACTTTAACAACAATAATTGTTTCTTTATCTACTAAGGTGAATTTATAGATAATCGGAGCTGTTACCTCTGTAGACACCTGGAGCCGGCTTGAAATTTTGTACAGCTCCCAAACTCGAGCTCAAAAGGATATCATTGATCAACAATGGAGGGAGCTAAAGAAGGGAGAATAGCCTATTGCATCTTATTTGGCAACTATTTCCAACTTAGCTACCTCTTTTGCTCAAATCAGTCATCCGAAACCAGATTATGAGAAGCTCTTACCCTTGCAATGTCACCTATTCTTGAAGCAATGACTCTTGATTCGCTGAAGGCCATTCTCCTTGCCCAAGATGCTCGACAAGTTCAAAAATATGGTACTAACTTTAGCTCTAGCAATGCACCGCTCTTTGGCTTACTTGGAGATTTTTCTAAGTATGCTTCTCCTACCGCTGCCTTCTCCAATCACAGACCACAGGAATTCCTTCCAACTCCACCCCATCCCCGCTTCAGTGATCTTAGAAACCATAATCATAGAGGAGGATGCAATAGAGGAACTGATAGAGGCCGGGGAAAACCTCTTGAAAATCGTGGGAATTTTTCTTTGCAGGGATTTAAATCGCGCGAATCTAGACCACATTTCAGCCTACGTTAGACGGATGCCCAACCCCTTATACATTCTACAATTCGGCCCACTTCTCCTAAGCTCACCTCTAGTAGAGGAGGACGCAATGGAGGAACTGATAGAGGCTAGGAAAAACCTCTTGAAAATCATGGGAATTTTTCTTTGTAGGGATTTAAACCATGCAAATCTGGACCACATTTCAGCTCACGTCAGACGGATGCCCAAGCCCTTATACATTCTACAATTCAGCCCACTTCTCCTAAGCTCACATCTTCCTATAGTGTGATATGCCAGCTATGTGGGCTCACTGGCCACTCGGCCCATCAATGTCCATCATTCGAATTAAAGCCCACATTATCTATGTAAACCCCACACATTTGAGTTAAGGAAAATTGGGAAAAGAACCGGTCAAACTTAATAAGAAAACCAAACCGGTTTACATTTAGGAATAAGCAATATCGAAATTTACAACTTTCGGGTGATCCAAAAGGTTCATTAAACATTGTAAAAGAAACTTAAAACAAAATAGAAAACAAAAACTAAATTGGTTCAGGTGAACTAGATTCTATAGAACTTCAAAGTTAAGCATGCTTACTTGAGAGTAGTGTGAGAATGGGTGACCTCCTGGGAAGTATAATTTTTTGTAACCCGAAATTTCGGTTAAAAATTTTTATGTGAACGTACGGCTTATCATAAATAGCCATAAATTAATATATATTTAATTATTAAAATTAATACCAATAATTTAATACCTAAATTAAATTATTAGAATTAATATAAATAATTAAATACTGAAATTAAATTATTGGAATTAATACCAATAATTTATGGCAATATTAATACTAGTAATAAATCTCACCCATTTAATACACGGGTTTTACGACTATATAAAGAGGTCATCCCCATTCCATTCTCCTCACACCTGAACACTTCTCTCACTCTCACTACTGCTTCATTTCCTGGTAAAGCTCGAACCAGAGCTTCGACTTCAACAAAGGTCGGGCTCTTTAGAACCGGGGAGAAGACAGCTATCTGATAGCAAACTCCAGTCAATACGAGAATCATTGGAGAAGCGCCGGCGTGACAGAATCGTGAAGCAGCTCCGACGGACCGAAGCTGCCCTATTTCAGCCAAGCTGAAATCAGCCATTTCAAGCCCTACTCAGGCCAATACAAGCCCTCCCAACACTTCCTCAGCCTTTCCACGGCTGAATTAGGACCGAAAGGTAAGCCAATTCGGCTCCCCTTTATAATTTTCGATTGGTGCTAGAGAGAGAGTCGACCGAATTTCAATGACGAAATTCTAATCCAATTCCACATCAATTGATGTGATTCTTGATTCTAGGATGAACCTCAGGATGAGAGCTATCTATCCAGATCGAAAGCTCGATCCGTCGTGCCTTCACCGGAACACGAAATACCGGGAACGCCAGCAATGACAAGCTCGTGTGAATACAAAGAACCAGTCTAGTGGAATTCACGGCATTAACAGGTGAGTGGGTTTACTAACATCATACCCGGTTGGGATGATGAACACAACTTAAAGATAAAAACAACTTACCGGTTGTGAGTGGAAATTTTATATCATACCCGGTAGGGGATGATAAGTACTTCGGTATAAAAACCCACTGTTTAGTGGTATTTTAATCATCACCACTTAGAGAAAGTGATGTGAAAATTATGCAAAAAAAAAACTACTTACCGGTTGTAAGTAGATCATAGTCGGTTGGTATGATGAGACTTCCTCGAGGGAAGTTGAAAACCCATTCATCGATTATGAACGGAGATGTCCTTATATCGGTTGGTATAATGGACAGTGCAAACCTATTTTGTCGGAAGTGATCTCCCCTGATTGTGTGCCAATGCTTAAACTATTTGGAAGACCTTCTCGACGGGAGCTCGAATAGCTCTGATAGGCTAGGGGCCTCGGTTTTGGAACTTGGGAGCTAAATGCCCGATTTTGAAAATCTCGTACAGTGGGCCCAAGCCCAGTTGGCACGAGCAGGAGCTCGTAAACGAACATGATATATGTGCCATAAAACTTAATAAGTGAATTGTTTGGCCATGGTACCAAGATAGGACCGACATGCTCAGTCAACTAGCGGCAGTGCGACATGACAGGTCGACGGACTAGTCAAGACAAACAGCTGCGGGTTGAGTTGAGAGTCGGGGTCGTTGGACTAATGGCACCACAGATTACATGGCAATATAAGAAAACATTGTTTGTGCATGCACTGTGAGTACGGGATCATCAAGACGCCCATGAGGGGTAGTGATGCGTCCTAAGGGCACTGGACGACTTGGTGGCCATAAAGGCAGTTTGTCGTTCCAGGTGTCTGTGCGAAATCTGCAGTAGCACGAAGCGCATGAGATTGGGGTGGGGACAGGATGAGGTCTCTGTCCTCATACGGACATGAAGAAGTGATTTCGGGATTGTGGGTAGGATGTCACGTACATCCACTCATTCCCAGGGTAGAAGTGGTCGTACTTCTATCCTGGTGGCAAGAAAAGTCGCTCCGAAGCCACTAGCGGGTTCAGTAGTGATACCGACTTGCGAATGTGTGTAACCTTCATGATGAAGGATGTGTGTTGGGTGATGACACACCGTGTTAACTAAGAAATAATGGAAAAATCCAAATTTTTAAATGATAGGATTTTTTAACACAAAGGAGTCTGGCACACTCCATATAAATGTTTTTCTTAAAAGTCAAAAGCTTTTTGAAAAAACCCATTCACTGAGTAATCGTACTCACCCCCTCCCTTATATCCCTTTCAGGAAATTCCGGAAAGCCTCCCCTTAAAGACCGTCAACTAAGATGCCTGTAAGACAGGTATGTAAAGTTTTAAATTTCATGTAGTTTTGATTATGTTATTCTAGGAAAAAGGTGCAGGTTAAAGGACGCCTTACTCTTTACGGTTTACAATAAGGGGAAAACCCTTTAATAAACCAGGAGAGTGGCGGGTTGATCACGGGGATCCGACCAAACCGGGTCGGGGCGTGACAATCTACTATTTAGGCCCATTCTTCTTATGGACATAAACTCAGTCCACATCATCTAGATGGGTTTACAAAATCAAGTATCATTCTGACGGCTCAATTGCTCGATATAAGGCTCATCTTGTCGCTAAGGGCTACTCACAATGCCATGGTCTTGATTATAATGATACCTTCAGGCCCGTTATTAAATCTGTCACTATCTGGGTAATTTTTTCCCTTGCTGTATCTTTCAATTGGCCCATTCGTCAGCTTGATATGGATAATGCTTTTCTTCATGGTTATCTCAATGAGGAAGTTTATATAGATCAACCCCCTAGATTTGTTGATCCTTTCTTTCCTGGCCATGTTTGTCACCTACGAAAATCTCTCTATGGCCTCAAACAAAATCCTTGTGCTTACTTCTTTCACCTGAGTTCCTACCTTCATCAACTTGGTTTTTGTAGCTTTGTTGCTGATAGCTCTCTATTTATCTACCGCGTGAGTGAGTTTGTTATTTTTCTACTTATCTATGTTGATGATATTATTCTTACTAGTTCTTCTGCTGCACCCATTGGGAATATCCTTCATGCCCTTCGTAGAGAGTTCTCTATTAAGGATCTTGGTCCACTTCATCATTTTTAGGACTTGAAGTTACTACTCACTCTCATGGTTTATATCTCATCCAACAGAAATATATTCGTGATCATCTCTCATGGGCCACCATAAGTACTTGTAAGCCCATTTCCACGCCAGTTGCCTCTAGTCCCCGACTTTCACAATATGTGGACTTCCTCTTCTTGATCCTACTAAATATCGTTAACTTGTGGGCTCTCTACATTATCTCACTCTCACTCGACCTAACATCGCATATGCAGTTCTTCAAATTTGTCAATTTATGCATCGTCCTACCACTATCCATTAGACTACTGTTAAGCACATTCTCTGCTATTTTCAAGGGCATTTCATCATGGTCTTATTCTCTAGCAACATCCTCATTTTGGTCTTCACTGTTTTTCTAACGCTGACTAGGCTGAAAATTCGGATGATCGACGCTCTCTTAGTGGTTTTGCAATTTTTCTTGGCCACAATCTTATCTCATGTAGTTCTAAAAAACAACGAACAGTCGCTCAATCTAGCACTGAGGCCGAGTACAAAAGTATTGCCAATGCAACCGCTAAGCTAATCTGGCTTCAGTCTATTCTTAAAGAACTTGGCATCTCTTCCACTCATTCTCCAGTTTTGTGGTGCGATAATCTTTTAGCCATTTATCTCACCACCAATCCCGTCTTCTATGCTTGCACCAAAAATATTAAGATTGATTTCCATTTTATTCGTGAACAAGTGCGTCAAAGTTTACTCGGTGTTCATTTTATCGGAACTACTGCTCAATTAGCGGATTTTCTCATCAAAGGTCTTTCTTCTACCTGTTTCTTTCTTTTATGAGACATGCTCAACATCCATGAACTCCCCTTGAGCTTGATGGGAGTAATAACCAAAATATTAATATGTATTTATCATACAATTTAATGTATTAATTTATTACCGCACTTAATATAATAACGTCTTTTGTAATTATTTATTATTTATTATAGAATTTTACATAAATAGAATAAGATAGTACAGTGAGAGTGAGCTCTCTCTCTCTTCTCTTTCTCTTTTATATTTCTTCATTTCCTTTATAGAAAAAATTACATAAAATAATAAAAAAAAATCTAAAAAAGTAATAAAAATAAAAAAATAAAAAAGAAATGTAAAAAATAGGTGGGATCATTCAATATTTTAAAATTGTAAAAATTATTAAAAATAACTTAACATATAATGAAACACGATAAAAAAAATCACAAACGAAATGCAAAATGAATTACTATATAAAATAAAATAAATTTAAATAAAAATTAAATTTAGTAAAAAACACAAAAAAAATATGTCTAAATATTCAAGTTAAAAAAGTAAGAATTAATAAAAAATAACCAAAAATATTTTGAGATAATATAAAATTTTCAAAACAAAAAATAAAAAAATCACTAAAAAATATTAAGCAACACTAAAAATGTTAGAATACCCAAAATAAAATTTAAAAAAACCTAAATAACCAACATGACATACTAAGATACATTAAAATAAATACCACAAAGGAACATTGCATAAAATACTAATAAACTCCATAAAAGTAATAACCATATCAAAACAAAATTAAACTCACAAAATAGGTGTGGTTATTCAATATACAAAATGGTAGAAAAACACTAAAAATGACTCAAAATAGTATGAAACACTTAAAAAAATAAATACAAACAACAAAAGTAATTATAAGTAAATAACAATTATAAAAAAAATAAATATATGATATACAAAACAATATAAGTTACATACAATTAAACACCCTAAATATTAATAAATACTAAAAATACCTTATATTTCCATAAAAATAAAAAATGCTAGAAAATACAATGAATAAAGAAAAATAGTTGTGATTATCCTTGATATAAAAAATGGTAATATTCAATGAAAATATTTTAAATAATATGACATAATAAAAATTTTCAAACAAAACACAAAACAAAGTACAAAAAAATACAATAAATTTAAATGAAAATTAAAATTATTTAAAAAATACTTAAAATATCATCAACTTCAAAAAATAACAAGTAATACAAAAAATCACAAAAAAAATATAAAAAATATGTGGTTTCATTCCAGACAAAAAATGATAAAAATTAATAAAAATAACCCAAAAAGTATGAGACAAAAAATAATATAAAAATTGAAAAATTAATAATAATAAAATCACTAATTATAGTAAGTAAAAAATATTATAAATTTTAAAACAAAATTAAAAAATATCTAAATAACTAACTAAACATAGTAAGATACATTAAAAAATATCATAAATATGAATAAATAGTATAAAATGCCAAGAAAATTTAAAAAGTAATAAGTAAATAAAAGTTACAAAAAATATATGTCATTATTTAATATACAAAAATGATAAGTATCACTTAAAATACTCAAAATAATATGAAACACTAAAAAAAGAAAAATAATTAAAAAATAAATTGTATAAGTAATAATAAAATATAGTTAGTTAAACTTAAAACGTAAGGAAATAACAAAAAAATTTAAAAATAAACAAATGATAAATAAGATGTTGTAAGATAAATTAAAATAAACATCATAAATAGTAAAAAATCCAAACATTGCAAACAAAAAAGTAACAATTAATGAAAATAACCTGAAATAGTATGAAAAATTAAAAATAAAAATTCAAAAACAAGATGCATAACTAATTACAATAAAAAATAAAAAAATATTTAAATAAATCCAAATATAGTAAAAAAATATAAAATGCCATAAACTGTCAAAAATTATAAAGAACACAAAAAAATTATAATGAAACAACAAAAAATATGAGGGATCATTCAAGACAAAAAAAATCATAAAAATCAATAAAAATAAACCCAAAAATTGTGTGACAATAAAAAATAATATAATAATTAAAATATAAATATTAAAAATCACTAAAAATAGTAAGTACCACACAAAATTTTAGAAACTCCCAAACAAATTTAAGAAACACCTAAATAATAGACAAAATATATTATTATACATTAACATAAA